>OY744520.1:49781227-49873727 GCA_963556195.1 Sepiola atlantica
TAACTGGTCTAGCCGCACTGAAGAGCTGTGATACAGCGAAACAGTCTATATGTGGATGCCTATATAAAGCTCCACTCCTGGGTAGAGCTTATTTGTAAGGATATTTCCAACTGCCATTAGCTTTAACGATAACTCATTGGGTAAAACTAATTCGACAATGTTTACATTGAGATATCACTTACATTCAGTCAGTGTCGTATGATAGCGCAGGGGTAGGGGCGCCGACTGTCAGTTTCAATCTCGGCTTGAGGCACTAACTGGTCTAGCCCCACTGAAGAGCGGTGATACAGCGAAACAGTATATATATATATATATATATATATATATATATATATATATATATATATATATATATATATATATATATATATATATATTCCAAGGAAATAATCCTAGTATGGAAAAATTGTAATGTACTGATTATATGCTAAATAAAAAAAAACCCTGAATCATCTTGTAATAACTTGGCTTAGAAAAAGGAGACTTCATTACCCAAACACACATGGTGAATTAGGGATAATAAAAAAATACGTGTTTGTAAATGGAGCGTCTTGAAGAAATCTCCAACTACTACACTACACAATCTCACCTGTGTTATTGTTCTGAATAAAAAACAGCTGTTTCTTGATAAAGATAAATTACTGAAACAAAGAGATAAAATATGTATTTGCTGTAGACACTTCAAACAGTTTACTCTTGATAAATATAGTTATAGTGAATTCTACATAACGTTTCACGAGTAAACCTTAATATACTTACTTTATGGTATGAAACAACACTGAAAGCATTCTCGATTAAGTATACAGGTACTAATACTTTAAATCCTTTAATAATGGTAATTTAATAAAGTTCACTAATTAATAAGTAATTTAAATTTATAAACTGAAATGAAAGGTTGTGTGAATTGTAGAATTTAGTAAGTCAACTGAACTAGATTATAAGTAGATATTAAGCTAATAATTAAATTAGTAATAATTAATAAATATCTAATAATATCACTTCCACTATACCCTATTAAGGATGACATAACAAGTTTTATCACATTGTGCGGCTTGTTTGATTTTAGTGTTAATTTGCATACTTGTGTAATCGGGTCATGATTTGTGGATGTACTGTTTGATGCATGTAAATGACATATATTATTTTACAGAATTTTGGTTCTGTAGATTTACATATAGTAAAAATTCCAATTGTTTTAAGTAACTGTGTAATTAGAAGTAGATTATGCCTTAAATTTACGTGTGATCCTATTAATTCAGAGGCAAGTTAATGTGTACTATAGCAAATTCTGGCCCTATCATCTGTGTATGTAAACATTTAATATTATATGATGAGATGTACGTAAGGCGGTTGGTTTTCTCTACATGTTATGCCGACAGGAATATCTGTATGTGTGAAGTCGACATATACCAAGGTGTCAATCGCAGTTCTTCAACGAATGCCGAGCTGCGCTTATAGTACCGAATGGGGTCCAGTGAACTTGACGGTCTAGGAAGACACTATATCGAGAGTTAGTGATGGGGATTGCTTAGGATTTACTGGGAGCGCAGTTAGAATGGCCGAGGAAGTGGAGTTGGGCGCTAGGAAGCAGCCATCTCAATAACTTTGAGTTTTCTCTGACCTGGCGATTGGTTTGGAATGCGATACCCTTCAATGACAGGCTCCACAACGCTAAAGTGATCGATCAACCTTTTTCTTTTAAATTTATGCGTGATATGAGGACATTGCAATCTGCACTATTTAAAAGAAAGTAATACACATTTGTTGGACGAAACAAGTTTGAGTATGTGTTCCCTGCAGTGGCATTGCGCGTGCAGACCTATGATCTGCATTCAAAGGTCTGAATTAAAAACGTATCCCAACCATAAAAAGTATATTAGCTAACAGAATGATTGAGTCCTATTCCTCTAAATTGTATGTCTTGGTACCTCAGGATGCCCACGCCCAAGATTCATGTTCTCCTCATCCCGCCCTAATGGTACTTATCTTGAAGGACACCACCTTGTCTTAAATGAACCTATCTCTTATTTCTTTCGTACACAGCAAGGACCCACTGCCACTGACGAAAAAAACTTGCTTGTCTTCGGCTCTTGAATTCATCCGTAAAACAGTGAGCAGTTCATACATTAGATAAGTGAGTAGGTGCCTTACTAATACACACCAAGTAGAATTTTATTTATTCTTGTATTTTCATTATAGCTATTTTTTCTTTATTTTGTATGTTTTTAGGTATCCCACTTTCCATCATCGTATGTCACTGTAAGTGTTTTGTAAATAAAATCATTGGAAACACCTTGGTATATTATAAAATATTCCGGAGAGAAAATAATTTTATTCAGTCCACGAAGAAATCTCGCTGTTTATTTTGGTTGCGAGAGCATGAATTACCACACGTCGTAACTGCATAGCTACGTAATTTTGAGCCGATTGTGTTATTAAAAAAAAAGTATACAAGAAAATATATTTTCTTGTATACTTTTTTTCGTCGAAAATAAGTAATACAATTGAAATGAAAAAGATGAACGTTAAAAATGTACTTGCCTGTAATCGGAACCATGGCCGGCGTCGACGTGTTCATTAGAACCTGATCCGGTTACCTAAACGGTATAAGTTTCAAACAGCCGGAATTACAGAATTCATTCCATGAATCTGGAATATAGAGGTGCGGTAACGGAATGTCCCTTCTGTAAAGGACACTAAGAGTTGGGTAGCGGTTTAAGTAGAAGATTAGAAGTTGGTAAAAGTGTAGCTATTTACGCTTTGGAGGTTTTAGATGTGACTGTCAGATGTTCTGGATTAAATGTAACAATAATTGAAAGGATGTAAAAACACCCATAAGGTTCTGGGATGATTGGTTTGCGGAAGAGTTTTGTAAAGGAAGTAATATGTTATTTTCCTATAATGACTGTAGTTGCAAGGCAAAACTCTAGTTTACTTTATTATATATATATATATATATATATATATATAATTATATATATATATATGTATAATTATATATATATATATATAATTATATATATATATATGTATAATTATATATATATATGTATAATTATATATATATATATATGTATAATTATATATATATATATATATGTATAATTATATATATATATGTATAATTATATATATATATATATAATTATATATATATATGTATAATTATATATATATATGTATAATTATATATATATATATATATGTATAATTATATATATATTTCTGTATAATTATATATATATATGTATAATTATATATATATATATATGTATAATTATATATATATAAATATATATATGTATAATTATATATATATATATATATATATATATATATATATATATATATATATATATATATATGGTAAAATGAAAAAGGAAAACCAAAAACTGGATGTTTTTTATGTGTACATCAACGTTTCGTCTTTATTTATAAGACTTCATCAGGATGATGATATAGGGAAAAGATATCATGCAAGCACAGATACATGTAGGGTAGACATGTTGGGAAGAAAAATAAAATAAAATGAAAAATAATGGCAGCGTCTTGCTGGACGTCCGTACTTGTTAGAGAATGAAAATGAGTGGGAGAAAAAAGGGGGAAGGGTGGAGGGTGCAAGGACTACTGTGGCTGGCGATGAGAGAGAGAGGTGGGGGATGAGCAGGGGTAAAATGGATGGCAGAGAGAGATTGGAGGGAGAGGGGGAGGGGGTGTTTGACCAGATGGCTGTGGTCGAGATTGAAGGGGAAGAGTGAGTTGGAATGTTTGTGTGTGGGGGGGTGTATGCAGGGAAAATGGGGATGGGTAGAGAGGGATGGGGGGGCTGTGATTTTGGTGGATGGGCGAAAGTTATGGTCTTAGAGAGCGTTTGGAGAAAATGAGGGAATTTAAGAAGAGGTATGGGAGAAAATAGATGAGAGGGGGAAGAGGGAGGATTTGTCGTGATAGGGTGTGAAATATTTGAAATATTTGGAAAATGATAGCAATGAGTGAGGGATTGGAGTGGGTGGGGGAGGGGGGTGATTGAAAGGGTGGGTGAGGAATATTTGAAATATTTGGAACATGAGAAAGTTTATTTGGACTGTAGTATTAAAAATGTGAGGAAAAAAAGTGAGGAAAAAAAAAGAGAAGATTCAGGGAGAAGAAGGAAGGGTGTGGGTGAATGGAAGAGTGTTATGAGGTTAGAGATGAAAATAAAAGTTAGCCATGATCAGGCAAAAGACTTTGTTCTGTGAGGATGATCTTGCTTATTAAGGGTGATAGGTTAAAGAAACCATTTCGCTGCTTGATGGTAGTGGAGGATGTGATGAGGGCAGTTTCCAATAATCTTCGCCGAGATTTGTTGTGGATGTGTTTAGTGATTTTGGCTTGTTCAAATTTGAATGCATGACCATATTCTAGAGCATGGGAGAAAAGTGCACTAAGAGGGTTGTTGTTTTTTATGTCCCTTTTATGTTCATTTAATCGTTTCTTTAATTCACGTTGTGTTTCTCCCACGTAGAATTGATGGCAATCATTGCAAGGGACAGTGTATAAGCCGGCATGGGATGTGGGTGTTTTTTGGAAATGTCTGGATGTGTTTAAAGTTTGTTTTATGGATTGAGAAGTGGTTTGTACTATTGGAATGCCTAGTTTGTTGAGCGTGTTGCATATGGATGTGTTATTGGAATGCGTGGGTAGGAGAAGGGGTCTGTCTATGAGAGAGGTGTTAGGGGTTTGATTTTTTTGTGTGGTGTTTCTGGAGAATATTTGGAAGGCTTTTTTCTTGGCATTTAATATGAAATGTGTGGGGTATTGCAATGTTTTTAGGGAATTAAAAATGTATTTTATTTCTTCATCTATGTGTGGGGGGCTACATATTCTAAGGGCGCGTAGGAAGAAGCCTATAATTATACCTGTTTTGATCTTGCTATGATGGTGGGAGTAGAAATGTATGTAGTCATTTTTGTGAGTGTTTTTGCGGTGTACCTTAAATTCTAGTTTATTGTTGGACTTAATTATAAGAGTATCAAGGAAGGGAATAGAGGCGTTTATTTCAGTCTCATGGGTGAATTTTATGGAGGGTTCTACTGTGTTGAGTTTATCCTTAACATGAATGATTTGTGTGTCTGTGGGGAGGAAAATTAAAATATCATCTATGTATCTAAAGTATTCGATGTTAGGAGGTAGTCTATATTTGAAAGGACCGGATTCTAAGAATTCTAAAAAGAGGCAGGCCAATACACCGCTAAGGGGGTTGCCCATGGGGAGTCCAAATTTTTGTTTGTAGAATACTTCGTTAAATTGGAAATATGTTATGTCAGTGATGAGTCTAATTATTTCTATAAAAGTGTTGGGGGGAAAAGGTAGGTCGGTTTTTATTTTCTTTATATGTGTGTGAAGTAAGTGTAGGCATTTTTTTACAGGTACGTTAGTGTAGAGCGAAGTTACATCTAGGCTGTGTATATTTTTATTTTCTACGTTGATGTTTTTTATTCTGCTAAGAAGGTCGCCTGAATTTTTTATGTGGGAGGGACTGATGGTACCCATTAGTGGAGTGAGGATGTTAGCTATGGCCCGTGCGATTTTGTGTGTGGTGCTACCTATGCTTGATACAATTGGACGCATGGGGGTGTCAGGTTTGTGGGTTTTGGGGAGCCCGTATAATGTGGGAATGATAGGGTGATACTCAATGTTTGATGCCCATTTTTTGTTGTTCTTGATTAGGTGTTTGAAAGATTTGTTAAAATGTTCTATGTTTTTATCTATAGTTTTTTGGTCAGTTTTAGTGTATGTGTTTTCGTCGGATAATAGAGTAGATATATTTTTGATATATGAATTTTTGTCCATGATTACTATGCCCCCTCCTTTGTCAGATGGTGATATGAGTATGTTGTTGTTGTTAGCTAGGTGTTTAAGAGTGTCTATGTATCTCTTGGGTAAGACGGGGTCATTAGGGAGAGTGGTGGTAGTTGAGATTATGCCTTGAATGAAGCCTTTGGTGAAATCTGTGTCAGTGTGTCTGTAATTTTTAGAACTGTGTTGGTGGTGGTGTTAGAGTGTATTCCAGTGGCGAATTTTAAACCGAAACTGAGAGCTTCAGTTTCTATGTTAGAAAGTTTATAGGTGGTGAGGTTGTTTATGAGTTCCGGACGTCCTAGAGTTTTCCATTTGCTGTTTTGGATAAGTTTGTTGAGTTTGTTGTTTAGTCTGGTTGTATGTTGTGTATTGAATCTTTTGATGGATTTAGTGATGTTATCGATAGTGTTGGGCAGTATTGTTTTATTATTTTTGAGGTTGATGCCCAATGTTCTGGCCTCGTGGAAAAGGTGTGAACTCTTGTGTTTTAGTAGGTTTGCAGATGATGTTAAATATGTTTGAATGTAGTCAGGAAAAATGTGGTGCGATTGCTTTAGAAATGTAAATGTACTTGCGGGTATGACCTTTTCTTCGATGCATCTCAGCAGAAAGTTTCTCCTGTTGTTGTGGGAGTTGGCTGCGAATAGTGTGTTCTTATATTTCCGTAGCTTCTGCTGGAAGGTTTGGTTTTCCATTTCGACAAAATGGGAAGAGAAGGATGAAGGTAATCCGACGTGATGGTAAAATGAAAAAGGAAAACCAAAAACTGGATGTTTTTTATGTGTACATCAACGTTTCGTCTTTATTTATAAGACTTCATCAGGATGATGATATAGGGAAAAGATATCATGCAAGCACAGATACATGTAGGGTAGACATGTTGGGAAGAAAAATAAAATAAAATGAAAAATAATGGCAGCGTCTTGCTGGACGTCCGTACTTGTTAGAGAATGAAAATGAGTGGGAGAAAAAAGGGGGAAGGGTGGAGGGTGCAAGGACTACTGTGGCTGGCGATGAGACAGAGAGGTGGGGGATGAGCAGGGGTAAAATGGATGGCAGAGAGAGATTGGAGGAAGAGGGGAAGGGGGTGTTTGACCAGATGGCTGTGGTCGAGATTGAAGGGGAAGAGTGAGTTGGAATGTTTGTGTGTGGGGGGTGTATGCAGGGAAAATGGGGATGGGTAGAGAGGGATGGGGGGGGCTGTGATTTTGGTGGATGGGCGAAAGTTATGGTCTTAGAGAGCGTTTGGAGAAAATGAGGGAATTTAAGAAGAGGTATGGGAGAAAATAGATGAGAGGGGGAAGAGGGAGGATTTGTAGTGATAGGGTGTGAAATATTTGAAATATTTGGAAAATGATAGCAATGAGTGAGGGATTGGAGTGGGTGGGGGAGGGGGGTGATTGAAAGGGTGGGTGAGGAATATTTAAAATATTTGGAACATGAGAAAGTTTATTTGGACTGTAGTATTAAAAATGTGAGTGAAAAAAGTGAGGAAAAAAGTGAGGAAAAAAAAAAAAAAGAGAAGATTCAGGGAGAAGAAGGAAGGGTGTGGGTGAATGGAAGAGTGTCATGAGGTTAGAGATGAAAATAAAAGTTAGCCATGATCAGGCAAAAGTCTTTGTTCTGTGAGGATGATCTTGCTTATTAAGGGTGAATCAAACCCCTAACACCTCTCTCATAGACAGACCCCTTCTCCTACCCACGCATTCCAATAACACATCCATATGCAACACGCTCAACAAACTAGGCATTCCAATAGTACAAACCACTTCTCAATCCATAAAACAAACTTTAAACACATCCAGACATTTCCAAAAAACACCCACATCCCATGCCGGCTTATACACTGTCCCTTGCAATGATTGCCATCAATTCTACGTGGGAGAAACACAACATGAATTAAAGAAACGATTAAATGAACATAAAAGGGACATAAAAAACAACAACCCTCTTAGTGCACTTTTCTCCCATGCTCTAGAATATGGTCATGCATTCAAATTTGAACAAGCCAAAATCACTAAACACATCCACAACAAATCTCGGCGAAGATTATTGGAAACTGCCCTCATCACATCCTCCACTACCATCAAGCAGCGAAATGGTTTCTTTAACCTATCACCCTTAATAAGCAAGATCATCCTCACAGAACAAAGTCTTTTGCCTGATCATGGCTAACTTTTATTTTCATCTCTAACCTCATAACACTCTTCCATTCACCCACACCCTTCCTTCTTCTCCCTGAATCTTCTCTTTTTTTTTCCTCACTTTTTTTCCTCACATTTTTAATACTACAGTCCAAATAAACTTTCTCATGTTCCAAATATTTCAAATATTCCTCACCCACCCTTTCAATCACCCCCCTCCCCCACCCACTCCAATCCCTCACTAATTGCTATCATTTTCCAAATATTTCAAATATTTCACACCCTATCACGACAAATCCTCCCTCTTCCCCCTCTCATCTATTTTCTCCCATACCTCTTCTTAAATTCCCTCATTTTCTCCAAACGCTCTCTAAGACCATAACTTTCGCCCATCCACCAAAATCACAGCCCCCCCATCCCTCTCTACCCATCCCCATTTTCCCTGCATACACCCCCCACACACAAACATTCCAACTCACTCTTCCCCTTCAATCTCGACCACAGCCATCTGGTCAAACACCCCCTCCCCCTCTTCCTCCAATCTCTCTCTGCCATCCATTTTACCCCTGCTCATCCCCCACCTCTCTGTCTCATCGCCAGCCACAGTAGTCCTTGCACCCTCCACCCTTCCCCCTTTTTTCTCCCACTCATTTTCATTCTCTAACAAGTACGGACGTCCAGCAAGACGCTGCCATTATTTTTCATTTTATTTTATTTTTCTTCCCAACATGTCTACCCTACATGTATCTGTGCTTGCATGATATCTTTTCCCTATATCATCATTCTGATGAAGTCTTATAAATAAAGACGAAACGTTGATGTACACATAAAAAACATCCAGTTTTTGGTTTTCCTTTTTCATTTTACCATCACGTCGGATTACCTTCATCCTTCTCTTCCCATATATATATATGTATAATTATATATATATATATATGTATAATTATATATATATATATATGTATAATTATATATATATATGTATTATTATATATATATATATGTATAATTATATATATATATATATATATGTATAATTATACATATATATATATATATGTATAATTATATATATATATGTGTAATTATATATATATATATGTATAATTATATATATATATGTATAATTATATATATATATATGTATAATTATATATATATATATGTATAATTATATATATAAATATATATATATATATATATATATATATATATATATATATATATATATATATATTGAAAAGTATAATCAACATACGTATACATTCAATCCTTGTAAGATCTCCAGGGTAGGGAAAACTGTTAAATCGGTCACACGATTCGAACTCCCAAACACGAGTAACCTTTTAACTCATATGCGAAGGCTCCAACATCACCAGCTAGGCGGTAAGAAGAGAAATAAACCCGATTTATCTCATTTCCAAGGGACAACATAGTAAGTCGTCTTTACAATGTTCGAAAAATCACGTGAACTGGAATTCGCATTTAGTCTAGATTAGACGGCTTATTCAATTAATCTTAAAGGGCACAGTCGAAAGGGAGTTATTTAATAATAAATATGTTTTAATTATGATCCACATACGTATACGTTTCACCCTTGCGGAATATGAAAGTTATATACCAAAAGCTCTCGTAGGCGCTTTTAATTAACATTTAATCAGGAGATAATCGTTAGCTTAAATGAAAATGAAGACAATACTGTGATGGAGTGAAAGAGAACAACATGAAAATTCATTTCATATTAAATTGAAGCTAACGATTATCTCCTGATTAGATGTTTGTTAAAAGACCCACCGGGAGCATTCTGTCAATCATTTTTAAAATGTGTTTAAGAATTTCGTACATCAAAAAATGTCCATGTCCATATATATATATATATATATATATATATATATATATATATATATATATATATATATATATATATAAAGTTTGGCATGTCTTTATGCGTACATATCGTTATCTACAGAATTAACTCTGAAACAACTTAACCGATAATTATAAATTTTGAAATTCATTTGCTAGGAATTAAGGAGGTCAACTGTGGACTATATTTAGTTTAATTTAGTTTTATGCAAATGGGGTACAAGGTTGTTGCAGGCTTTTGTTCTAATCCAGAATCCTGCGAATTTTGTGAAATTATAACAATAGGTATTCAAAAGCAAGTAATAAGTTCTGGGTCGGAATCTATACACCTAACACTTATCATTGGCTAGTTTTTGCTTTTGAAGTAGTATTTTTTAGCTCCTCACACAATGTGGCTTGCTGCTTTGTCTGGAGCGATTTCCATAAAAATAATACAAACATTCCAGTTTCTTTGGAGTATTTTAATGTGTTTCTGTTAATAAGAAAACCTCCAATTTGAATATTGAAATATATCAAATTTGCATCAAGTATATTAGGTATTAGCCATCAATTAAGTAAGATTTCCTTAATTTCAATTTCTTTTTGAGCTTATCCCCAAATTTAAGAAATGTTCAAGAATCAAAACCATGTAAATGATTTTGATCAGAATTAAAATAAGGCTTGTATATATATATATATATATATATATATATATATATATATATATATATATATATATATCAGGGAATGTTTTGTTATGATTAGACAGAGAGTGTTTTAAGCCTTGTTTAACATTTTGAAATATTATGAATTTGAAATTTAAAACATTTAAATTATAATCAGCAACACGCCTAACATCTGATCACGTTTACAATACGGAACTTCATCACACATACGTACTTTTAAAACGGTATAAATTCACCGCACAGCTGTCATCATTATGCAAGTCCAACCCTCCGCCTAAGGACGATTGAGAGAACTAATCGAAAATACTCGCGAACGAGATATGTTCTTGGCTTTTTGCTAAGATCAAAGTGTAGTATCTGTTCCGATGGATACTGCACCCCATAGAATGGTATTGTCTTGGCCTTCGGGGCTTGATTTACCCCGGTCTATGGATCTGTCCTGTGCAGTTCTAGGAGGTCCACCCTCCCAGGTTTCCCTTCCCCTCTTTGGAGAGGAGTAAGTTTATTGCTTACTGCCTGAGGCGTCCCTACCGGGGAATTCCGACGAGGCTGCCCAGGCAATTTTTAAACCCCACTTTTCCGATCCGACCTTGGCTCACATTTTACCTGTGGGGGTAAGATAAAAACTGGCCTTGTGCCTAACTCCTGGAGAGGAGTAAATCAATACTCGCGAACGAAAATGGAACCAAACACATACAGAGCTCCTATCCAACAATTAGACCAGAATGCAAGAAGGATTATTCAAAAGAGTGATAAAATCAACAAATAATTACTTAAACAAAAACATTCCGTGATATACAATAACGTATGTCTAAATGAAAACATACTGCCTAAATATAGACACACACACACACACACACACACACACACACACACATATATATATATATATATATATATATAAGATAGAAGAGATAAGAGAGATAAACATGTACGAATGTCCAGATTTATTTCAAACTTCGATTGTTCAATGCAAGGTATATTCTGTAATAAACTAATGTTTATTATTCTTTCCTTAAGCCAAGGCTTTTCAAAGATCGAAATCTTATCATCAGAGGAGATATACAGATAGATATGTTGGCTGTGGAAAAGCCAAAGTTAAAACATTTGAAAAAAATATTATTAAAAATGGAGTGAAAAGAGTTTGTGTAAAAAAGATATGTGGTTTGTCATTTGTTTTTTCTACTATGGCCCAGGAAGTTTTTAAAATGACCAGATATCTCATATCAATTCTATTTAAGTGCGCTTCATCTACGATTTGAACTCAACATTTCACCATTAGATTTACTTCATTTTGAACACTTTCTCCATACTGCCTCTACGAACAACTTTTTTCGTCTTCTTCAAAATCTCCTTTTCATTGGACACTTTTTGAACGGACAATTACCATCTGGAAAAACCACATATCTGGACATTTGTACATGTTTATCACTCTTATTACTTCTATCTTTATAATTGCTCTATCTCGTATATTGAGCTTAAACCATTTCACTATAGGTTCTATCTACTAAAAGTTTACTTTTAGTTTATATTTGATTTTATATATATATACTTTAATATTATGGAAACAGTTTTTTTTGCCATAATTTGACTGAATATTGTTCAAATGTCCTCATAAAAGTCTTCAAATATCTTTTGGGGGACTGTGATTTATTGCAAAGATAATTTACTATTTAAATATTTATAAAAATATCGAAACGAAATGAATGCATAATATATTAACAAAACATACCTTGACAAACAAATGCTCCTATTTACTTGCCTACCCACGAGGGCAAAGTGAGAAATATGGCCGGTTATAATCTAAGGAAAATCCATCTTCACAAAAAGGAGCACTCTTGATAGGCCTCCCCCCCCAAAAAAAAACTTGCCTAAGTATAAAAGGAATTCTTCACTGACTGAGTACAGTTGAATCGATTCCAGGGTTGGTGTCCAAATATATTTATATATTGTACTAAGGTTGAGTTTTGTTTCCCTACGTGTACTCCCCAGACATTTTAATCACAAACAAGATGTGCCAAAAAATTCATCAGATGTTTGTTATGTTTGACATGAGAAAAAAATCCCTCCTTACTTCAAGGTTTCACTTTTAAAAATACCTCCTTAGCGTTTAGGCTAAGATCATATGGTAGTATTTGTTCCGTAGACCGGTACCATCTTGGACTTTGGGCTTTGATTCCGCCTATCTGAAGTATTATCCTGTATGGTTCTAGGAGATCCACCGTTCCAGGCTTTACCTTCTCTTTGAGAAGGGGTTGGTTTATTGCTAATCGCCATAAGTGCCTACCGGGGAATGTCGACTGAGGTGGTGAGGCATTTTTGTAGGCTAGAGCGCGCTAATCCTAGTGCGCTGGCTAACCACACTGACCTTGTGTCTAACTTCCTGGAGAGGAGGTAAATACAAATACTTTGATCTTGTGTCATACCTTTTTAGCTTCCTTATTCTAGGTAGCCGAAATGTACAATTACTTCACTGCGTGGCCCAATTTTCTAATTAATAAATGTTATACCTAATTTTCTGTTACATAAAATTTTAATGAAATTGTCTAGATTCAAACATTTTTAAAGCATTTCTGTGTTTTTTATATTCCATAATAGGGTGTAATAACACATTTTTAAAAATGTTTCAACCTATAACTTAAGTCGGGTAAGCTATATTTTCACACTCTTTTCACTATCGTATTATTTCTTAATTGCTTCAAAATATTTCTATATCCGACCGCATAGTATCTATAATTCGGACCGCATACGTCTCAGTAGCATGAACCCATTCTGGAACGTCCTAACGCTAGTTTTTATATACGAGAGAGTATTTATGGAAACCTTCGGTCACTTGACCATCTCTGCATTTCGTATTCCTACGACTACTTTCTACTGGAAGCATGCATTTCGTTCTCTAATTAGACATTTCACTGTCCGAGATATCTACAATAAGAAACATGCTTGAACCAAATCCTATACTCCGTATATATTACGGTAAGATCGGTCGATCAATCTGTTTCACGCTCTCGTGTCTTTAGCGTGTTATGTTTCTTTCTAAGCTATTAACTTTAGATGTAAAACGCAAGCTTATCATAAACTACAACAATTTACGTAGACTTACCTAATTATTCGTTATCAGTGACACACGGAAAATAATACTTTACCGTGCTCTACCTTCATTGGCTTAACTAGAAATTAACAAAACAGTATAAAGACAGGGAACTCTTTTACACTTCTGATATGTCGGTAAAAGCTTTGTAAGAGTAAAAGCTTTGAACAAAAGACCACGGGTTCTCTAAATCGCAAACACTGTAGTTTCTGCTCAGAATCATCTTCAAAGCTTTGATTAAAGTGAAGGAGCATGAAAAAACGCAGGTAGAATACATAAAATGAACAACTATTAAACTCGACGGAAGCGGTCGCACATTTTAACTATTACTAAACAACTAGTGGCCCCTTACACTTCTTTCGTTTTTTCTTAATTTACGTCATTTATTTATTTACATCAGCCTCTACATATGTTTCACTTAAGCTGCTGTTGTTACCACTGCTATCCGTTCGCTCTTTATTCACATTGTTTAGTTATCCACGTCATCGTGTTACGCTCCGTCTATTACACTCCTCTACTACAACTCTGTTTATCTTCTTTATTTACATCATTTATATATTCTCGTCCCCTATTCTTTCACTTCTACTGCATCTACTCGTTCTGTTCTATATCCTTCATCACGCTTCGTCTCATTCGCAGTTCCCCCCACCATTTAAAATATCCAATGTGCAAACAAACAAGTAAGACTGTTCGAGTATGTGTATTATATAGATCGATTCTATCTACTATTGACATTTCCTTGCATTTTCATTCAATTCATTAGTGATGAATAAATTAGAGATCATTCTAAAACTATGTCCCTATTTGTGCGTTTCGCTACAGTGTTGATGATTAAAGCATCGCAAGAGAAATCCGAGTCAAAGTTACGAAATAACCTTATGTGCTCGATAAAGGTTCGATCTCTTTTCAATATAGTTTTATTATCTGCAAAAGGTTATTTTAATATTATACTAGAAAAAATATAATCCGTTGGCCACACATAGCAGTTCGGGTTAGATCGCTTGAATGAATCAACAAGTTTGTTTGTAAAACAAGTTAAACTACGAGGTCAATAGTATCATTACCTGTGTTGATATTCCCTTTCGTTTGTAATTGACTATTCCAATCTGTATATTGTTTTTTTACTTTATTACCTTAGACTGTTAATAAACAGAGAGAGAGAGAGAGAGAAAGAGAGAGAGAGAGAGAGAGACTTTTAGAAGAGACAGAAAGGATAGAGTGATAGCTGTCGTATGAAATAAGAACGCGGGTGGGGGTGTTCAAAACATACAGTAAGGGAGGGTGAAAGTGATAGATAGAGAGAACCTGGCGAGTTAATTGCAAATAACGACTTATTAGAACGATTACAATGGAAGTTTTATTCAAATATAACTGAATTCACAAACCGAGGAATATTCTAGCAGGAATTTTGTATGATGAAAATATATAGGAAAAAGTCTCAGAGAACAAACGTTGATTAATTCAGCTTTAGTATAATAATACCTGTTTAAATCAATGTGTAAGGTATTCAGTATTCGTTTAATGGATAGCGTCGCAGTCTATGAGGGTTTTGCAACCCAGATAAAATCTGATTGTGATATAATAACGTACTTATAACATTGGCAATGCGTAAAATAGCAATTTTTTTTCAAGTAATGGTATCCATTGATTCCTTTACAATATCTATTGTATTTTGACATTGTATAACATTTGTCGGATTTGCTGTACAGTACAACAGACAAACCATTAGTTAGTGCATTCTTTTCTTATTTTCTCCCACATAAGTTCCATTCCCATTTAGAGATCAATCTGCCTGTGTCTAACTGTACACCAACAGGAAAACAGTGGGCGGTCTATTCTTTAGAAAAGAGTGGGAGGGTCTAACTAGCCTTTTTTTTGCTTTTTGTTGCCTCACTTCCGAACTTCCAATGAATTTCTATATACATATAATTATAAATAAAATTTAAATTTCTCAACACTTTCGGGATATTTTATTCTTTGATTGAATGTGATATTGTGGTGAGTGCACGGATTGTAACTAACAGTTGGATGGACCAACGACCACTATTTATCCAACACATTTACTGGTCGTGTTCCTAATTAGTTAAAATGTATATTTTTATACATTCTTTTGCAAATAAATAATTCAAAGTGTGGGATCTGTTCTATCATCGCTCAGCGAATTAGAAATCATTCTAGACTGAGACAATTTCTTTTGGTCTCAATAATGAGTGCCCCTTCATTCATTAAAACCCGACCTTGTGGTTAACTCTTCTCTCCTGTGGAGGCAAATTAATTTGGACCAACGAAACTAAATCAAATCAATATATATCAGCGGAACCGCTGTTATTTTCCTGTCAGTAAGTGTAGATATACTTGTCTTGGGAAAAAGCCCATTGTTAAGTATCAGATATCTAATCAGACGTCATCTTCGCAAAAACAAATAGTTTTGAAAAATGTTATCATCTCATCACACACACATGCACACACGCCTATGTATATGTATATATATATATATATATATACATATATATATATGTGTGTGTGTGTGTGTGAGTATGTATATATATATATATATATAAGAAATAATTACTATTGATAAACAGTCTCTTTTATGATAAATTGCAATAATGTGTTCTGCTTTTAACAAATAAGTGTTTCGAAGCCGCTTATCTCTTGATGTTTATCAGCGTGTAATAAATATTCAAAGTGGATTAATACGTAACTCTATAAGTCTATAACAAATAATCCGCATTCATTTATGTCACATAAATATGAAACTTTATATCTTTCCTCATATCTCTGCATCTGAAAACAAATCGATGAGGTTCCTTTCCTTATTCAAATCATATCAAACTAGCAGAACGCGTGCACCAGCGCTGCCGAAGAAAATGGAAGCAATTAAGACAATCCAATTCCTACCCCTGAACCATATGTAATTATTTATAATCGAATATTAAACTATATATAACTATTACCTATTGACTTATTTAATTATAAACTGTATATATAATAATAATGAACTTTTAAGCGTCCATAGAATTTCATGATGAAGAAAGAGAGGGAGAGCATTATAATATCGATACACAAACACTGGAATTTTGTCGGTTTACTTTTATCTGTAAATACAGTAATTTGAGAGGAAAATATCGAACAAGACTTAGTGTAACATCGATAAAATTGAATGAAACCAATTTATAGTTTTCGAAAACACGCACCAATAATTGGTTAAAATTGAGGCTGAAGCAGATTCGTATATGCAGCTGTTGGATATAAATGGATACCGGTGAATAGAATAAGGTATAATATCAGTTTACGTTAAGTATTACGTTAGATTTTTCGCTCTCATTCCTCAATGTTAATTACTTGATAAGTCACTTCATATTGAAAAAGAATATTTCAATATATTGCTATTCTCATTAATCTATACCAATAAAATCATGAGACAACTTCACGTGTTCGTGTGTTCTTCTCTTGTGACTATTTGACTCACGCGTTATTATTTTATTTACTATTACTGGAATATTAATTGAAATAAAAATAAAAAAGTAAAATGAATTAGAAAAACATATTTTAAAATACATATATTGATTTCGCAAAATTTTTCCCCTTCCTATTCCTACATAGTAGATCAACAGGAAATATACCTGTTCATCTCCATTCATTCCTCACATATTGAGAATACGCCTTCTATCTATCTGCTTGCTGGCTGATTTTCTAAACATGTTAGATGAGTTTTTTTTTTTTTTTTTTTTTCCGAATTGTAAATCGCCCGCAATATCCGAAACATATTGTCTTTTCAGAAGAGATGAACTGATTCAGACTTTGAACGAGCTACCGAAACGAATCAGGTCTTTTAACTTGTTCGAATCGAAAGATTTATTAATCTGTTAGCGCTTTTCTTGCTGTTTCTCTTCACTCAATTGTTCTTCCCTTCTAGTTAAAAAAAACATACTTTTTCTTGATGTTAGTTATATCTTTACAACGATTTGCTTCAATTAATAATTTACTGATATACCTCACGTAATAGAAATAATAATAATAATAATAATAATAATAATAATAATAATAATAATAATAATAATAATTGAATTGCTTAAAGATATACAAGATACCAGACAGGATTATTAATCTCATCCAGAAAGCGATGGAAACATGGAGACTAAAACTGACAGCCGGAGGACAATACCTGTCTGAGATAAAAATACAGAGAGGCATTTTTCAAGGAGACTCCCTATCACCACTACTGTTTATAATAGCCATGATGCCACTCAACTACATACTCAGAAAGTGTGATGCCGGATACAGGTTTACGGATACAGAACAAAGAATAAACCACTTGATGTACATGGATGACCTTAAACTGTTTGCAAAAAACAGAAAAGAACTGGAAAAGCTGATAAACACAACCAGGATATTCAGCCAGGATATCCAAATGGAGTTTGGAATAGAAAAATGTGCACTGCTAGAGATCAAAAAAGGAAAACTGGAGACGACAGAAGGTATAGAACTCCCCAACCAAGAGGAGATGAGGGCGCTAGGAGAACAAGATAGCTACAAATACCTGGGAGTTCTGGAAGCAGACACAATCAAATATACAGAAATGAAAGAGAAGATTGGAAAAGAATATCTACGAAGAACAAGGAAACTCTTAGAAACTAAACTATATAGCAGAAACCTAGTAAAAGGGATAAACACATGGGCTGTATCACTAATAAGATACTCTGGACCATTCATAGGCTGGACCAAAGAAGAACTCAGGCACCTTGACCAAAGAACAAGAAAACTAATGACTATGCACAATGCTTTGCACCCAAAAGACGACACGGACAGACTCTACGTGAGAAGAAATGAAGGAGGTAGAGGACTGGTAAGTATAGAAGACTGTGTGGAAGACACCAAAAAAGAGCTGGAGAAATATGTAACCCAGAACACGGAAAGACTGATCACCACAGCAAGAGACACCAGCCCAACAAACAACCCCGGAAGCACTGAACCCAGAAACAAAAAGACAAGAAAGGAAAAGTGGGAAGAAAAACAACTACATGGACGCTTTATAAGACTCACAAGCGATGAAGCCAATGAAAACAGCTGGGCATGGCTAAGAAAAGGAAACCTGAACAGAGAAACGGAATCTCTGCTGACGGCCGCACAGAACAATGCGATTAGGACAAACTTTATTAAAGCAAAGATAGATAAAACCCAGGAAAACAGCAAATGCAGATTGTGTGGACAAAGAGACGAAACGATAAATCATATAATAAGTGAATGCAGCAAGCTAGCACAAAGGGAATACAAGAACAGACATGACAGCATGGGGAAAGAAGTACACCGGGAAATGTGCAAACAACTGAATTTCGAATATGCAAGAAAACGGTACAAACACAAACCAGAAACTGTACTAGAAAACGAAAAACACAAAATCATATGGGATATGAATGTACAAACAGACAAACCCATAACAGCAAGGAGACCGGATATGATAATAATCAACAAGAAAGAAAAATCCTGCAAAATCGTGGACTTCGCCGTTCCAGCAGACCACAGAGTGAAGATCAAAGAGACGGAAAAGAGAAGCAAATATACTGAACTTGCCAGAGAATTGAAAGGAATATGGAACATGAAGAAAGTCAGTATAACACCAATAATCATAGGAGCACTAGGAACAGTCCCCAAAAACATGGAGAAAAGACTAGGAGAAATAGGAATCAAAGGGATAACTGAGACCATACAAAGGACAGTAATGATCAAAACAGCTACAATCCTGAGAAATGTCCTCGAATGCGGAAACCAACCCACATAAGCAACGAATGGAGAACAAACACACGGAAGCACAAAACAGAACCGGGCGCAAAATACAACCGCACGAGAGGCGCAAGCATAGGCTGACGCCACGAAAATTATAGACAGAGGGTCGAGGAGGGGAAGCGCAAAACCAGACCTCCACTGGAAGAGCGCGGACAGCTCTGGGACCTTGGGAAGGCTTGTTGCCACTCGGGCCCCAGAGGGGACCAATGGCCCTTATCAGCGGGAAATCGTTGGTAGGTGGCTGTTGCGATTACCGCAAGGTCATCAGCGGTGATGAACGAAAAGAGGTGGAGCATACTGGAGGCCTGAGGAGACTTGTTGTCACTCAGACTCCAGGGAATACCACAGGTTGTTGGCAGTGGGCGATCACTGACGATGACCAGTGTGATAACTCCTAGTGAGTAAATAATAATAATAAAACTTTAGAAACCTTGGTTAAAAATTAAAAAAATCCTAAAAAACTGTATAGTTAAAAACATCAAACGTATAAGAGGATTCGAAGACATCCAACCGATGTTATTGCAAAACAGAATTTCTTGAAAATAACATATATTTACTTTATTCAATTATGTATCCAAGAATTGAAATATTTTCTCACACGAAATTTATTAAGAGTAAATACAAAATACGGGGAACAATGAGCGAAACCAAGACGACACTCTTTATTTCCTCCAAAACTGTTGTCTTCGATGTGTAACGTGTTTTTTTATTGCTTCCTATAACCACTTAAAGTGATAGTTTATTTTCATTGAGAATTTTACTTGAGCCAACTATTCTGATTAACTAGCCAATCACAGATCGTTTCGTATGTTCTACTGTTTTACGGATTTACGTTTCAGTCATATAGAAAGATCCTTCAGTAATGATACACGTACTGTTGACATTTTAAATTTGATTGTCCACCTGCGCCAGTATAAACCCATAATGGTTTGCAATAATCTCGAACGATTGGCCTTACCTTTTAAATCGTAAGTGTAAATCAGTTTTCCCAGAATTACTTGTATGGTAATTCATCTTACGTCATTCAGAATCATACGGTGTTCATTCTGTCTTTCAATATGAAGAGTTTGAAATGTTTAGCCTTATAAACTAAACTGACACTTGACAATGCGAAAACTTAAAATTACATTTGTCTGCTTTTATCAATTAAAATGGTGTTGACCTTTCTCTTTTTATAGATTGATCACTAATTAATCTTACTTAAGTAAATAAGTCTTTCTGTTACAATTCACCGCCTCACTAAATCAATTGTGAGTACATCTTTTGGCCCAACCCTCAATCTTAAATATTTTAAAATGTAAAACAAATAATAATAATAAAAATTTATATGGTTTTATGGGCTGGCGAACATATTACTTAATAAGAAATGCCAAGTATTCCTTCTAATACAAATACTAAGATTAAAATATATTTTCCTTTTAACATGTTTATTGAAATACGTGGCCGATTTGATTTCAGCTTGTTTATTTTCTTCTAAAGAAAATATTTGCTGAAAGAGAACGTAGCGCTATATTGACATAGATAATGGAATGTACGAGAACGTGATGTTCCCTGATAAAGGATGTGTTTATATACTAAACGTGAATAAATGTTAGTTTTTATTTTTAAAATAATGACTTTTATTTTCGACATGTATTTCGGCTGTATTTAGAAAGCTTCTCTCAGTTCCTTTGCTAACCCTATTAGATTCTTTCAATTATTGTGTTAAACTTATTATTTATTTGAGTGTCTTTGTTAACCCTATTAGATTCTTTCAATTCCTTTGGTAAACTTATTATATTCTTTGGGTGTCTTTGTAAGCCCTATTAGATTCTTTCAATTCTTTTGGTAAACTTATTATATTCTTTGAGTTTCTTTGTTAACCCTATTAAATTCTTTCAATTCTTTTGGTTAACTTATTATATTCTTTGAGTGTCTTTGTTAACCCTATTAGATTCTTTCAATTCTTTTGTTAAACTTATTATATTCTTTGAGTGTCTTTGTAAACCCTATTAGATTCTTTCAATTCTTTTGGTAAACTTATTATATTCTTTGAGTGTCTTTGTTAACCCTATTAGATTCTTTCAATTCTTTTTGTAAACTTATTATATTCTTTGAGTGTCTTTGTTAACCCTATTAGATTCTTTCAATTATTGTGTTAAACTTATTATATTCTTTAAGTGTCTTTGTTAACTATATTAGATTCGTTAAGTTCGTTTGTAATACCTATTATATTCAAGTTGACATTAAAAAAATGAACGAAGGTTTCGGCAAACCCAATGGTGTCCCAATCTATTATTTATGATTAATTTTCCCATATTGTATTTAATTCTATACTAAGTTAGCCACGACCGAGTAGAAGTTTTAAGTAATTCTTAACTGTATTCTTAGTATTGCTTATACTGAGCATTCAACTTTCAACCTCAAGAAGAGTGCCACTTAGAACGAATTATACTTAGCACATATATCCGTTTCGTCACGATGTGACAATATTCCGAATCATCCACATAATCTAAATTATCAATACAAAAGTTCCGAAACATAATTACAATTAAATGCTCCAATATGAATTATCGCTTTGCAACAAGTCTTAGTTATGAAGGAATAAACACCTGGCACCACATTTACTTTTTTTTTCGAACGCGCATAACCAATAAAAACAAATGCACGCATGTTATGACGATCTCAATGTGTATATATTTATATACATATAGATATTTTTATAGTATATGTTAATTAATTTTTCGTCTTCAAATCCTATGTCAAAAACTACTTGTCGAGTCGTTTCCTTAATAATCAAATATCCCCACCCCCGATTCGGCCATCGTTTCCAACTCTTTCGTAGTATCGTCCATCAATCCAATTAATAATCGCATTACTTTTCATCTTCGAGCGGTCTCTGGACGTTAGCTTGGTAAGCGTTGACTCGTTAGTCTATAAACAAATTCTAAGAGATCTTCGAATCATGTGTGTGTGAGTGTCATATATTCACAAGGATTTAATAAAACAATAACCTTCAGAGTGCATGTCTATTTTATCTACATACACAGACATTTATTCTTTTTACAGAAATATTTTTTATTTTTTAATTTATTGGTAAAATATGTTTTAGATCTTTTGTAGAGGGGCATTGAACCATCCCCTAGCCAAAAAATACCCCCACCCGCAAACAGACAAAATGCAAGTTTTTTTCAAGCAAATATATATTACTTACCCAAGAAGATGGACTATATTCATGCCATTAGGTATTTGCATAAAACTATCGTTTCCATTATATTTCTGCCTCTACATAATCTCACACAGATAGCCGTTAATCATTCCGCGATGCATTCTACAGTGGTATTTATTCTGCATTTTATAGAGCATCAGTTTATTCTTAACCTGAATTTTACCGTAACTTCACCCTAAACCGACGCACGTCTTGCCAGGGCTCAGAAAAGTAGTTCAAGCACGTGTTGGCATGAATGGCGATGCTCTATTTTTTACATAACATAATTTCTATTAATGGCAGAATTCTTCTACAAAGTAGCTGATATTTTAGTCACATGCTTTTATTCTTTTAATGGCTTCGGGATTAAAAGCGATTGATTTTCAATTATTGGTGATATCATATTTCTTTAAGATTTGGTCGATTTATTTCTTAAGTTGCGCTCTTTGGAAGAGCAGTCGTTTAGTCGAAAAGTTAAACATAAAAATGAAATAAAATATCGCAGCCTTTTCAAATTCTTTTAGTTAAATTCTAATTAATATTTTTCTCTAATCGTCGGTGAAATTTGAAAATATTCGTATTGCTATTAATTTGTTTAATTAACAATTTGATTAATTTAAATTTTACTTGTTTTTTACAGATAACAGGATACTACTTTAATTTAATAACATTACTGAATACAAATAATGATACAGACGTTCACAGCAACAAATAAATATTCTAAATGGACAAGCGCACGTGAGAATAAAAAAAAATTGAACCGAGCGAAAATACATGAAAAAGTATAGGTTGCGCCGATGGTAATCACTTTCAAACTTTATTATTTAGGTCCGGCATACGAAGCTAGTTTGCAGTTTCGAAATTTAACAAAGACAGTGCCAATATTTCTTTATTCTAACCGATCTAGTTGAGTCTGCTATCAATTAAATATGTCAGTCATTAGTAAACATTTTGAACGTGTAAAATATCACAACATATGTGTGAAATTACACAACGGTTTCACGTATGGATTTAAAAAATATTTTCTATTATTGATTACTAATATTTGATCGTGAGGAAACGGCTGGAAACTTTCAAAATTCATTCGGAAAATCTGAAGCGAATTACATGTCGGTGACTTTCATTAGATAAATATATTTATTTATACCAACCCAAGCAAATGATCACTGTTTTTTTTAAATTACGGTACAAAATAAACAACAAATGTTACGTTTTTATTACAATTTTATTTTTGTTTAAATTTGAAGTAACATTTTCCCGGCTTTTTGACAATGTAAATTATTGTTTTTGATGTTTTATTTTTTTGGACGTAATCTGTTCTTGAAATGTAAAGATTAAAGATTATAATTTTTTAACGTCAAACAATATCCCCTATTTCAAAATCAAATAAAAATGATTATCTAACATGTTTTCATGTAAATAGAAGAACACAATATTCGTCTTCAAATTATTTCCTTATAAGCGTTATCGGTACAAATTTAATCGAATTGCTTTACCCTCAACTTGGACTGCTGTCAACTCCTGCTACAAGCCATGCACCCTTATTGATACTTCTATTCATAATCTTAATTTTTCATACGTTTTTAAACGTTTAAAGTTACAAAAAAGTAAACGTTGTTTTACATAAAATGGGTATTAATACAAAATGCAGACTCAGAAATACACTTGTGCCCCCTCTGATCAATACGTACCCTGCGTAATTTAGTTGCAGATGATATATTTTAACGAAGGAGTATCTAAACAACCCAGCAAGAAAACAGATAGGAACTTCAACTTATATATCTAAACTTTATATATAACGTAATGTGAAAATTTTCCTATTTTATTGACCGAAACAGCTTAAGAAACAAATGCTGCATAAAACACTGTTCCGTCAATCGTGTTCACACTAAATTGTTTTGTGTCACGAAAGATAATAATTTTCAATCAAATTAATCGATATAGCTATTTAGCTTTGTAGACGTATCATTTTTCTTCGTCTACTTAAGAGAAAGCTAGCAGAGTTTCCACTCATTGCCATGTACTACGAACGACTGCAATTCATTACACCGGGGTCATCATCAGTTTCGTTACACAGGTTTCCAACGCTACGGATGCGCGCTATAGTAATACTATATCAGATTCACTAACATTAATATGACATACGAATTAAACAAAAAAGCTAAACAACTAATTATTTATCTTACTGGAAAAAAGCAATAGTTATTAGTCGTGTTTTTCAATCAATTGAAGTTTTAACTATTGAAGGAATAACTCATATGAAATTTATAAGAGATCGGTAGATATAAACATTTAATGCATATGTGCATCCGTACATGGATGTATGCGTACATCCGTACATCTATTCAGCCTTAGTTTATTAAATTATTCCAGTCAATGAAATAAGGACATTTCTACACTACTTTATATATGATATATCTATATATGTTATATTTATCGTCAGTTTAAATTCATTTTATCACCACTTAACAATATCGTTTCAAACACTTCTTCGATCGTATCAACCATCTCGACGAATACAATACGAAATAAGTAATTAAGCAGTAAAAAATAATTTGTTTTGAAAAATACAAATAAAACAATTGTTCGCGCCGAATGCTTCTCCTTCGTCTCTCACCTACTTTCGACTTAAAAGAATGAAAGACAAAACAGTAACGCAGTGAATACTTAACCTTGCCGCATTGGCGAAATGTTTTAGAGTTTTACACTTACAGACAGATGGTTTTGAGCCTGAACAGTGTTTCTCTTCGCTTTGATTCTGTTTATGATTAAACGTAGTTATTTCAAATTACAATAGTCAGCGGATAGTTACCACCTACTTGTTTTTCTGTAATTAAACGAAATTATGACCCCAGATCATGCCACGCACGCCCGCTAGTGTATATATATATATATATATATATATATATATATATATATATATATATATATATATATATAAGACGTCGGAATTTGAGTTTGAAACATGACTCGTGTTCCTGGGTTCGAGTCCGGCGACCGGAATGTATAGTCTTCTGTAAACTGACGATTTCTATGAGGATGAAACGTATGCGTATGAAGGTAAAAACAAATATGTATAATCATTTGTGGCCCCCAAAATCTAAGCTCTCTGGGGAGTAGTATGAACACAGCCATTATCGTTACTTCAATGCATGTTCTTTTCAATAGTACAACACTTTGATTACGACTGGCTTTAAATAGGATTAATATCTTGCTGATTTACCAGGTTGTTGATTACGGCCCTGTTGGCTAAGACGTCGGAATTTGAGTTTGAAACATTACTCGTGTTCCGGGGTTTAAGACAGGCGACCGGTATGAATAATCTGCTGTACACTGACGATTTCCGTGTAGATGATGCGTATACGTATGTAGATAAAACAAATATTGATAATTATATATATATATATATATATATATATATATATATATATATATATATATATATATATATATATATACTAGCGGGGTACCTTGCGTGATCTTGGATCGTTATCTATGTAAATTTAAAAATCGTGCATATTTCGACAATGTGTTTTCGGTCCATTAGTAACACTCCAGACAGCATGCAATTATATGTTAGGTTCGATCCTTGCCCATGTTAGCCATGCTGATAACGGGTGATAACCATAAATACGTGTCCATTGATTCCTTTTATGTACGTAAAAATTATCTTTATATATATATATATATATATATATATATATATGCCACCTTCTAATATAATGGGATATATATAGTCTATTACCAATCGCCTAAAGATCCCTCAAGCATGACGAAAATGCCGAAGAGGCTGACTAGAGTGTCCCATTTGAAGGCGTTCGATTCCTACAATAAACTGACATTGTGCCTTACCTTACATCTGTGGGAAATAAAGAAAGAAACACTTAGATTAAAAAAAATATCTTTTAAATTCCTGTTCAATTTTTCGATTTTTTATTTACACGAAAAAATAGTATTTTGTATTTACACGAAAAACAAGAAAAACAATTCTAATAACACTAGATAACAAATGTTGATATTTTGTTCATAATTCGGCAACGTTATCAAGTAGGAATATGTCTTCATCTCAAGAATGGGTTATAACATAACCGTGATATTTTCGCTATTTTTATTTTAGTTATAAAATCACGAGAATGTCAAGTAGGTTGATATTTTTAAATTTGATATTATGTAATTTTGCCATATAAAGGGTCAAGTAAGAATTCAAACTAATGACACTTCAATGATAATATTCTTTAATCCCCCATCTCAATCCCAATTTTTTAAACTCTTCGTTTTACAATACGCATGGAAACATAAAAAAACACACTTATTTTCATGTGAGGCAGTAATGATTGGAATCGATTCCCTCGATATTTTTTTCCATATATTTGCATTGGAACAATGTAAATATAGATAATAAGAATGAATTCATGATAGTATAAGATTCAACTTGGAGAATGAATCACTTTCCTGGGGAATAGCATATATTATAAAATCACTAGGCATATATTTATGAACAATAGTTTTGAAGACATACTCACTAATAATAAATACTGAAAAGTAGAACTCAGACGAACAAACAAAAGATTCTGATGTTATTTAAATGCAAGTCTTGCAAATAAAAAAGGTACACGAATAAAAAGGTCAGAAAAACTTAGACAAGGGCAGATAATACGGATTGTCGTTATTATTACTAACAATAATATACCTTAGTTAGTCACATATTTTTGCTAGTATATTTAATTTAAGTGTTGAGTTTGCTAATGAACAACCGATAGTGACGATTTCTTGTTGATGTACGCTACCCACCCTGAAGAAGAGGTAATGCCTGAGAGAATAAGCTGATGCCAATTGAACAGATACTACACTATCTGCTACAAACAAGGAGGCGATAGTACCTGGGAAGATGGTATCATGGCCACAAAACGGATAGTAACTAACAAAAAAGAGGAAGTAATTCCTGGGAGGATTTTCTCATAACGAACGAAAATATACTAGACTACCCCTTAAAAGGCAATACTGTCTGGGAGGATGAACTCATAACACCAGAACGGATACTACACTATCTTTAACGGAGGAATTAATATCAGTTTTAGACCGTTTATTCAGACTATATCTAGTGTAGGTTGACTCTGGAAGTGTAACAAGGTGTCTGTTGCGAAAGTTTCTAATTACTATAGAGAATTCCACATGAAATATTTTTCTCCAAAATGTTGTCATTTTTTGAGGAGATGCATTTAATCGAATAAAATAATTGAGAATTGTTTCAAGATATTTATTTAAATGTAAAATAAAAATAACGATTTACGAATCTGGTCTAATTTTTATGACCTAATTATTTCCGTGGGGACCGTGATGAATTATCTCCCTTTAACTATTTGTCTATTAAACAACACACCTTTAATAATGCAAACACATAATCAACTCTTTTGTATGTTCTACTAAAATAGACGTCATAATTAAAAGATGGTTTAAATAATTACTGTTGTAATTGTGTACACTTGAAACTAATTCATTTTCTATGAAAATAAACTTAATGAGTAAAAAAGGTGAAATATCACCGTGGTAATTCGTTTTAATTTACGAAGTTGTATTTTTTTTTACTAATGTGTCCCTATTGATTTGCCTTCAAACAAGGCAAAAGTTAGACAAATGGTCGCTTTGTTACTTGGGATGTATCCAGCTCCCTAAAAAGAGGCATTGAGGGTGGGACAAAAATTTAAAAAAACATCCCAATTCGAGAAGTATTTTTCCCATTTTCTGACTGTGAAAAGAACAAATACTACACTTTGATCCTAACCCAGAGAAAGTAAAGTGACTCACCACATGTTAAGGCTGAAAAAAAAACTCGGGGATAAAAGTTAATCAGACAGGTGAATTTTACGTTATTTTATCATATTTTCCAATTTTATTTTCAATTTAAATTTAAAAATATTCATTAAAACTGTAACTTATGATAATATCATTCAATACATGTTCTCTTAAGATATTTTGATAAAAATGCTTGGAAAATAGGGGACTGAAATTTCTTTTCACCGTAATGATTACAGAAAATATTCATGAGCAGAATCCTGCTCTATCACACTCCCAGTAATATTCAGAAGATGAACCTGAGAGATTTCACCGAGGAACTTAAAACCTCATTAACATCTGTCAACATGCTACTATATTAATTGTTAGTGGCGCTTCTTCCCACTTCGGAGCCAGCTTTGCAAACGCATTGTTGGAGACTTAGTGGCCATGGGTTTTCTCAAACCTAGTTTTGATACAAAATATATCATTATTGATAAATGTTGAATATAGCAAAGGCAATAATGAAAGCAAATGCCCATCAAACACAGTGGAAAACCTTGTTTGTATTTGGCTTGATGGAAGCAATCGCAAAGATACTCTGTTGTATTAAGACACTTTAGAACCAAATGGAGACAACATAATAAAATAAGAAAAGGAACCGGAATATCACTTGACTATCACATGGTAAACAAAAGTGAATATCTCATTAATAGGGATATATTTAATACTGGTTCAATTCTTGCAGAGGAATTAGCTGCTGTTTTGAAAGAATTCAACAGTGCGACTAAAATTCAGTGATTCTACTGGACATCACCAATACAAATGAAAATTGCTAGGTTGGATTTGTAACACTTGTCGGGTAAAAAGATACAAAGAAGATTACACACAATTGATTGCTCTCTGTATAAACATGAACTTCCATTTACAGCTCTTTTAGGTATGTGTATGGAACCATCGCAAGTCATACAACTTTCACTGATGCACAACGTAAATTGTGCGCAAATGAATACAATGATTTACCACAAGTAATAATACCAGTTAGTAATCATCTGAATCCTTTTTTACCATCAAATAAATTAATGAGCTGAGTCGTGACCAGAGATTTCTCTAAGAATATACAGTAGGCATTTCTTGAGGAAAGGTTTACTCTGAATGTTCTTCCTGGACTATAAATCAAGCAAGATGGTTAACTTTGGCGAACGGTTAAATGTGCTCATGAACACGGGGTGCTGACTCGCAAACATGGCTGACAAACTTTACAGCTTCATTAAATACATCGTTGAAGTATATATAGTTACATGGTGATATATAAAACGGGATAATAAGTTCCATAACCAGCAACTGTATATTTGCAATACCATTAAAAAGATCAAGGCAGACCCACCTGGAATCAAACGCACTGCATTATAAAATCTACATCATGATGCCTTTCCTTCGAATTTAATCATCAAAATAAAAGCAAATATAATTACATTTTTAATTTAGCTCAATAAATGAAATGTTATATTCTTGCTGAACTGGGGAGCGAGCCAAGAACACATTGAAAATAATAACAGTCATTATTAAAGCAAAACATTTGTCTGATCATTTACAGAAGTATTTTTGAAAATTAAGTTTATTAGTTAACTATGAATGGCCCAAAGCTGAAGTAGCCAGATGTTGTCCCCAATCTACAGTTTCACACTTTTAGAAGGACCCTAAAATTAACGACATAAGCTTCCAGATCATTGTATTGATTTGAAGCAAGATTAGCAGATAATAGCAAACATGTTGTATCACAAAATTAGGCCTTCATGTGCCTCTAGGGTATTTTACATATATAAATTGAGCACTATATATGATTTGCTATTGTATATTATTGTAAACAATTAGATTTTAAAGACTGAACATTAGTGGATATCCTGTTTTGTTTAGTTTATTTTCCTTTTAAACTCACTCCAAAATGTGTTTCGAGAGATGTTGAAATTAGAATTATGATTTATAAATTAAATTATGGTAAATTTGAGACAAGGATTATACGTATTGGATTGTTTTCTTTCATCTCATTTCTGACAAAAGCATAATAAGCTGTTTTTGCAAACTTTTAAAATGTTATCCCTGTTACAGATTAATTAATGAGTTAAAAAGCGCCATATCGGAGCTGTTGGTGGTTATGGGTATAGTTTTCAATATGTAATTCTGGTTATCTTATATTTGTCTTATTTTATACATTTTATTATAATGACATTATATTACACTTCTTCGTGTTTAAATATGAAAATGACTATGTTTCTAACTAATATATAGGCTAAATGTTGCAAAAAAGAAGATTTTTCAGTGCATTTAAGCACACGATATTTAATGCCATTTCCTCAAACAACGGGACAAGTCAGAGATGTAGTTTTAGTACTAATATTTATTATACCAATACACAAGTTTATATGCTAAAGGTGAGTTGAGATTTGTTTAAAGTTAAAAATCGACTCATCCTAATATACAGTAACTATTCACAGAGCCGACCCAACGTGTCATGCGTCGTCTATGTTCTCTGTTTTAATGGATATCGTCATTCTTTTGTTAATATATCATATAAAAGATATTTACCCGATTTCCCCAATTTCTCCTAGATTACGTCACAAAATAATGATCGGATCCATTAAAGACGTCATAATGAATATTCCAGATGTTTTACCCCATCGTGACGTAAACAATTTAACATTTAAGGATCTTCCCGATGTTTATCACTTTTATTTTAGTAGATACTGTCGTATATTTATGACATCATTCCTTTAAGACATCATTGAGGGTACACGAAGACAACGAAGCAAGATTCAAAAAGTTTCACTATGATACGAAACACGCTGGGTTTAGACGGTCTCACTAGTATATATATATATATATATATATATATATATATATATATATATATATATATATATAGTTGTTTTCTATATAGACGTTACATGGATCGAATTTCTCTATTTCAATGGATGACATCATCTCTTCTTTACTTAATAAAATATGACATTATAAAATAATCTCTCTTCAATATCTTCAATCGGTTCTTTAATGCATTATTGGTGGTTGTCTGGTCCTGTGCAGTCCTAGGAGGTGCACCCTCCCAGGCTTTGCCTCCCCTCTTTGGGGAGGAGTAAGTTTATTGCTTACTGTCTGAGGCGCCCTACCGGGAATGCCGACGGGGCTGCCCAGGCAATTTTTAAATGGTCAGAATACTCACCTCGAGCTCTGGCTTATCTAATCCCACTTTCCCGACCTTGTGTCACATTTTACCTTGTGGGAGGTAGATAAATAGTGGTTCTTTAATGCATGTAATTATAGCTTTCTGAAACACAAGCCTTTCTGTGTAGGTTGCTTTCGCAGGTATATAACACATGACTCAATACGTCCTGAACCTAAGTCACAAAATAAAAACTTTCAGACAAAATTCGACTTTATTCATTAACCAAGTCTCTGTCTGAATGATACCCCGATTAGTACGCCAATCTAACACCTCGATGCTTTTTTTGTAGCACGAATTGTCTTTGGCCTCAAAGTTCGTCTCAGTTTCCGACATTACTTTCTTTTGAACTTACCCACTGCTTTGTTCCATATTAAGAAAATATGAAAATACATCTGTTGATTGTGTAACAATATATTTGACTATTTCACCTCATATTCAATTATGATAATTCTATATTCCCAATATTGTTCAGAGTTCATCGTATAAGATTTTGATGATTACATTGAAAATACACTTATAAAACATTATTTTATAATATATATATATATATATATATATATATATATATATATATATATATATATATATATATGTGGAGGAGTGTACTAAGGCAACAAGTCATTATCCAAGCAAGCGTTTTCGAATGTCACGGAACTTTGGCGCTTGTAAATCTTCTTCGTGAGATTCTGAAACCGCCGAACAATCCTTCTGGCTTCAGGTGGCAGCCTGTAGAGTATTTCTCTAATTGTTCTTAATTCGGTCATATTTTGGAGCGCTTCCGAGCTTCTAGTCGTCTTCAGGAGTAATTTTTTTTTAATAAGAATACTTGAGTTATGTTTTATAGGGTTGTTAATGGCGAATGAAAGAAAAGAGATGGCGTGTGGTTGAGTTGATTATTATTATATCATATTTATTCTGTTTGTTTGTGCATTTGGTTTTATCATTATTTATTTTATTTATAACAAATACATCACCATACGAATAACAGACAACTCCAACATGTACGCAGTCCTTAAGAAAATATACTACAACACTAAAATAAGCAACCACCTTAGCAATAAAACAAAATTGTAATTACTTACCAAAAAAAACACCAAACAACTAAAAAAAATTAAGCAAACAACGCAGAAATAGGAACAATAACATTCAGCAAAATCATAAACCTGGCAATATATATATATATAGGAAAAAATAAAACACATAAAATAGACACCCCTTACTACCCATAATCTCTCAAATACCTACATCAGTATATCATATATGAAAAACTATCAATAAAATTATCCAACCATATATACCATATAAATATAATATAAAATCTACAACTGACTTCATACACCTAGTCAAATCACAATCCCCTCAAAACTTCATAACCGCCTCCTTAGACGCCGAAAACTTATTTATCAATGTCCCAATAAAAGATACCATTAAAATAATTCTAAACCAAGTCTACAAACATAGCAACATACCCCCCAGCAATAACACCTTAAATCCTTGAAGAACTCCTACTTACATGCCCCACACAAATCCCTTTCACCGACCCCAACGGCAAAATATATATACAAATAGACGGCCTTTAAATGGGATCTCCCCTAGACCCCACCTTCGCCGAATATTACATGACAAATATAGAAAATACAATTTTCTCCGACCATACATCTAAACCTAATATATACACTCGCTACGTAGATGATATCTTCAGCGCCTCAGAATCCCAAGAAAATATAAAAAAACTCAAGCAAACACTCGAAATCCACTCGGTATTTACATTCACAACCGAATTCAACATCAACAAAAAAAAACCCTTTCTCGACGTGTTAATCGACCCCAGTAACTCTACAGAATACATGACATCAACATATCAAAAACCCGCAAATAATAATTCGAGCCTCCTCAACTATCACAGTGAATGCCCACAAAATATAAAATAGCACTTATCAAACATCATTTTCATCGCGCACACACTATATCCTCATCTAAACAAATATTTTATAAAGAATTAACCAATAGTAAACAAACATTCATTAACAACAATTCCTCCAATAAAATAGCCGACCAACAAATAAAATCATATATAAACTCCATACACGATAAAAACAAAAATAAAACCGATGACAAAAAGACACGATCAACCTTTATTACAAAAACCAAACGAACCCATACTACAAAGTCGACGAAAAAACAATTCTTAACATAATAAAACGATACACTAAACATTACGACCAACAAAAAAAGATCAAACTAATAATTTATTGCACAAAATATAAAACAAATTATCTAATTATTAAAAATAACACTGTCAATACACCCTCAAATAAATGTTCTTATGCCCTTTTAAGGAATGTCTCCCTACAACTCAAACAGAACAAGTACATAGAACCTATATTGCCCATACTACAACAACTCTCTCTTGACATCTAACTTACTAATATTCGATACCAGCGCCATCCAACGTCACATTACTACAATAACTCAAGTCTTCGTATTTAACAAAAAACTTCTTCTGAAGACGACTAGAAGGTCGAAAGCGCTCGAAAACAATGGCCGAATTAAGAACAATCGGGGAAATACTCTACAGACTGCTACCTCAAACCAGAAGGATTGCTCGACTATTTGAGAACCTCACGAATAAGATTAACAAACGCGAAGGTTCCGTGACGTTCAATAACGCTTGCTTGGATATATATATATATATATATATATATATATAATAAGCCCTTTTAAGAAATTAAAGTCGGCCAGAGTTTGGGCTGTTAAAAATAAACTGTCAATAAGCTTTAACGAAAAGTTACGAATACGTTCGTCGAACCCTCTTGATTAGTCTTCTGTCTGCTGCCCGCTTCTTAGCACATATATATCTAAATTGCCCTTAATCATGTGACAGTGTCCGGTTGCCGACTGCTTGCATATTCTGGGCTGACTCTTTGAACAGGGTTCGAACCTCCTGCTCATCTGAAATGGTTACATTCATCACCGATGAGAGCAATAAGCTTGAAACGCTATCGTCTGTAAATCATAAATAACTTAATATTTATTAATATATATATATATATATATATATATATATATATATATATATATATATATATATATAATAAGCCCTTTTAAGAAATTAAAGTCGGGCAGACTTGGGGCTGTTAAAAATAAACTGTCAAAAGCTTTAACGAAAAGTTACGAATACGTTCGTCGAACCCTCTTGATTTGTCTTCTGTCTGCTGCCCGCTTCTTAGCACATATATATCTAAATTGCCCTTAATCATGTGACAGTGTCCGGTTGCCGACTGCTTGCATATTCTAAGCTGACTCTTTGAACAGGGTTCGCGCCTCCTGCTCATCTGAAATGGTTACATTCATCACCGATGAGAGCAATAAGCTTGAAACGCTATCGTCTGTAAATCATAAATAACTTAATATTCATTAATATATATATATAATGATGTTAATGCGGACACAAAGAGCGTAATATTTATTTATATGTATTATTTGTTCTGAACTTATGTTATACATATAATATTGTTGCTCTGATCTTCTGTAATATATATATATATATATATATATATATATACATGTGTAGATAGCGATTTCTTAATCTCTTTCGATTGAGGTTAATCCGATGTGATTTGTTTGTTTTTATAATTTATAGATGCATTGCGAGTCTTCTGTTAGTTGTTTGTTGTAGGTTCTATGCGGTCTACCCATTGGGCCACATCCCTGTTTTGGCATACACAGATGAACATCGCTGATGATTTCATCTTAAGCCCTCCAGCAATATCAAGCAAATCTGGTTTATTTCTCTTTTATCAGGGCTGACATCTAAGGGAGGTGTCCATAGATTTCCTCTCTCGTGGTGTGCTGTCTCCAAGGGATGTTAACAACATCTCTTAGAATTCTGGTGTATACACAAACAATTTTCCTCTTCAAACTTTTAGTGAAAGCCCAAGTGCTACTTCCATATACGAGTACCGATGCAACAACGGCTTGAAAGAAGTCACGTTTCATCTTCGTAGGAAGACTTGACCTCCAGATCGCTTTCATCTTGTCCACTCCTGCCCAGGCCTTGCTGATTCGCACCTTAGTTGACTCTCTGTGGAATTTTTCTTGGAAACTTTACTACCAAGATAGGTAAACTTGTCGACCTTTTTTAGACAGGTCTCAATTAAGGAAGAGATATTTCCATGTTGGTTCAAGGGAATGTACTCTGTTTTGCTTATGTTGACAAAAATCGTAATGCAAGTTGCCGTTTCTTCAAGACAGCGTAGTAGAGCTTCTGTGTGTCTAGTTGTGTGAGCAGAAACTGTAATGTTATCAGCATAGCTTGCGTCTGTGACGTTCTTTGCTGGATATCGTCTGCTTCTTGCAGGTACCAATGTTAAGCCATTTTCTTTTAAACAGTCAACTGACATACAGAGGATGTAGGCAAGGCAAACTATAAATAGATACGGATCTATAGTATCACTCTGAAGAAGACCCGCAACGATTTTCAGAAAGTCGATGTCTCAATCCGGCGATCGCACCATAGACTGAGTTCTGCTGTACAAGATCGTCATTGCATCAAAAGTCTCATCTAGAATACCATATGCCAAAAGAATTTACTTCATCTCCCCTCTGCGTATCGAATCAAAAGCCTTCGAGAAATCTACAAACAAGACTGCCTTCAGATTTCTTTCTCGTACACCCTCCATAATCTTCCGAACCGTTAAGATTTGTGCAGATGTTGATTTAATTTTCATAAAGAAAATATATATATGGTAAATGTATTATATATGTTTCTGTAGATGTTAATCCGTTGAAACAGCAGTGTTTATAAAAAAGTGCTCAATAACAAGTAGAGCTGTTCTTTAGTATACATTTTAATTCGTACAAACATTATTAGTTACATATGTGCATACATTTTTCGGTTGTACTCTTCGCAGAGAGTAAACCTCTTACGACCAAAATAAAAAAACGAGAAAGTGACATTAAGTTGTAAAACATTCTTATTAAATATATTTAATAAAAAAATATATACATTTAATAAGAAAGTTTTCTTACGTCATGTCACCCAATCATTATTTTATTTTTGGTCTGAAGAGGTTGACTCGAAGAGTAGAACCGAAACATTTATTCACATATGTAACCAATAAAGTGTGTATGAATACAAATATATATACATATATATATATATATATATATATATATAAATATATATATATATATATATATATATATATATATATATATATATATATATATATATATATAAAGGAATGAATACGAAACTGTTTCCCATCTATTCTAACTATATTAAACTCAAAACGGCTATTTAATGATTTGATATAATAGGTATCAACTCCCCTCTCACCAAGGGAATATGTGACACAAGGCCGTAAGGTGAAAATTGTAGGCCAGCGCACAAGAGTTAGCGCACCCTGGCCCTGTAAAAGTAGGTGATCAGCCTCGTCAGCATTCTTCGGTAGGGGCGATTCAGGCGATTAGCCATTAACCAATCTCTTCTCAAAGGAGAAGGTAACCCCTGGGACGGCGGACCTCCTAGTACTGCCCAGAACAACATCCATCAGCTTGACAGAACAGAGTCAGAATGAAACCACAACAGCCTACCCTCTGTCAGACTGATCGTTGAGGGCGTATACTCGACTTTTATCAATGCATCTGTATAAAAATTCGATGATACAACTTTTTTTTTAAATACCGTATATATAGTACTCACGAACCAACAACACATCTATAGGTATTCCTGATTTGACTAGGTACGTTATCAAGAGCTTCTAATAACTTAATGTTCTGTAATATACATTTCCAATTATAATTATCAATTTTTTTTTATATACACATAATAGTTTTTTCGATAGTAATATTATTATAATTATTAATGAAATAAATTAAAGCAATTTAATAAGGACGGATAGCGGTTTAAAAACAATTTGGGAATTTTATTTTAAGGAAGACAAATAGCGTTAACGCTGACGTCGCTGGCATGTTGAGAACATATATTACACTTTGATCTTAACTAAAAGAGACATATATATATATTCAGAATTTCAGCAAAATTTCATCATTTACTAGACATCTAATATGACTTCAACAAAATTAAATATTTTCTTTAATCAAGTTAGCTCTTGTCTCGTCTGCGATATTTCTACTTCTATTATTATTATTTGTACTCACTAGGAGTTCTCACACAGATCATCGTCAGTGATTGCTCACCGACGATAACCAGTGGTATTTCCTGGAGTCTGAGTGACAAAAAGTCTCCCCAGTATTCCAGTAATCTTCACCTCTTTTGGATAACGATGCGGTAACGCAACAGACTCTTACCATTTATTTCTCGCTGGTAAGGACAATTGGTCTTCTCTGGGATTTGGGTGGCAATAAGTCTCCCCAAGGTCTCAACATTCTCTGCACTTTTCCAGTGAAGGTCTGGTTTGTGCTGTCCCTCCTCGGTCTTCTCATCCTCCTCGACCTTCTACAAATATGTTATCTGGTGTCAGCCTATAAATATATAAATAAATAAAATAATATTTCTTTAAATTAATTTAAAAAAAAAGTTTAATTCCTTTTTTAATTTTTAATTTTTTTTCCTTTCAATTCCTTATTTTTTTTCTTTTTCTCTTTCCTTATTTAAAAAAAAAACTATTTTTTGGGGGGGGGTAGAGGAAGGAGCTTATAGTGTTTCTTTTAATTTCTGTATCTTTGGTTCATTTTTGTGTAGTTATAGCTGAGGCCGATGTAATTTATTGGGGGGGATTATGAAGTGCTGTTTCTTGCAGTTTCTGTTCCTTGGCTCTTGTTGTGGTGTTCTTCGTGTGGTTTTGTTTTATCCGTTGTAAATTCCTTGTAACTGGTTAGCCGTTGTAGCTTATGTGTGTTAGTTTATCTATTTTAGCTTTGATGTAGTTTGTCCTAATCGCATTGTTCTGTGCGATCATCAGTAAAGATTCCGTTTCTCTGTTCAAGTTACCTTGTCGTAGCCATGTCCAGCTATTTGCGTTGGTTTCTTCTCTTGTGAGTCTTATGAAGCGTCCATGTAGTTGTTTTTCTTCCCATTTTTCTTTTCTTGTCTGTTTGTGTCCAGTTTCAATGCTTCCTGTGTTGTTCGTTGAGACGGTATCTCTTGCTGCGGTGATAAGCCTTTCTGTGTTCTTGTTTATGTATTTCTCCAGCTCTTTTTTAGTGTCGTCCACACAGTCTTCTATACTTACCAGTCCTCTTTTCCCTTCGTTTCTCTTCACGTAGAGTCTGTCTGTATCGTCTTTTGGATGTAGTGCATTGTGCATAGTCATTAATTTTCTAGTCCTCTGATCAAGGGGCCTGAGTTCTTCTTTAGTCCAGCTTATGAATGGTCCAGAATATCTTATTAGTGATACTGCCCATCTATTTATTCCTATGATTAGGTTTCTGTTATCTAATTTTGTTTCAAAGAGCTTTCTTGTTTTTCTCAGGTATTCTTTTCCAATCTTCTCTTTCATTTCTGTTGATTTGATTGTGTCTGCTTCCAAAACTCCCAAATATTTATAGCTCTCTTGTTCATTCAGCGCCCTCATCTGCACCTGGTTGGGCAGTTCCATGCCCTCAGTCGTCTCTAATTTTTCAATTTTTAATCTCTAGCAATGCACACTTTCCGAATTCCATTTTCATGTCCTGACTAAAGATTCTGGTCGTATTTATCAGCTTTTCCAGTTCCTTTTTGCTTTTTGCAAATAGCTCTAGGTCGTCCATGTACATGAGTGTTTATTCGTTGTTCTCTACCTGTGAACTTGTATCCGGCATCACATTTCCTGAGCATGTACTTGAGTGGCATCATGGCTATGATAAACAGTATTGGCGATAAAGAGTCTCCTATGAAAATGCCTCTCTGTATTTTTATCTCCGTCAAGTATTGTCCTCCAGCTGTCAGTTCTAATCTCCATGTTTCCATTGCTTTCTTGATGAAATTAATAAACCTGTTGGGTATCTTGTGCATTTTTAAACATTCAATTATCCATGCTTGAGGGATTCTGTCGTACGATTTCTTGTAGTCAATCCATGCCATAGATATGTTCTTTTTCTTGCTTTTACCTTCTTTCAGGATCTTCTGATCTATGTATAACAGATTATGCGTCCCTCTTTCCCCTTTCTGGCATCCTTTTTGTTCTTCGGGAAGTAGTCCACGACTATTCAGGGAATGGTAAAATTACTCTCTTAGTTGTGCCGTTAGGATTTTCCACATTGTCGGTAAACAGGTTATTGGTCTGTAATTGTTTGGGGTCGTTCCCTTCTTGGCGTCCTTTTGTATGAACGTTGTCCTTCCTTTTGTAATTCACTCTGGTATGTCTGTTTTATGGATACACTCTCAGTTTCTGTGCTACCCTTTCATGTAGGGTCGTGAATATTTTGAACCAGTACGCATGTATTCCATCGTGACCTGGTGCTTTCCAGTTTGCCATTTTCTTTAGTGTTGTCTTAATAGTTTCTTCATTAATTTCTGTTTCCGTTCCTTCTTCAATTTCTAGAAGTTTATTTTTAATGTCTTTCAGCCATTTAGCATTTTTGTTTTGATCTCTAGCATTTTCCCATATCTTGCTCCAGAAATGTTTTGTTTGTGTTAGGTCTGGTTGTTCTGTTGTTGTACTTTCTCCGTTTACGTTTTTGTAAAACTGGCTTTCATAGTTTTCAAAGGTCCTATTCTGTTTGTACTTTTTCGATTTGTATCTGTATCGTCTCAATCTTTCTTCTTTTGCTGCTATCTATTGTTTTAGTTCTTCATGTTTCTTATTTCCTTGATATTCAGATTTCTGCTCTTCCATCGTTTACTGTTCTCCTCCATCCTATTTACGGTTTTAGCTTCCTTTTGAAGTTTAGTGATCTGGGTTTCCAGTCTGATCTCCCATTCAGATTTCGTCTGTCCATTATTTTGGTCAGTCTTCTTTTCCCTTTTTAGTTTCATACTTATTGATTTTTCCCGCTCATATATCAAGTTGTTTAGATCTGTGATAGTGTCTGTTGGGATGTACGTGAGTACTCTGTTTACTTTCTCTGTTTCAACTTTTAACTTCTTCCAATCTTCGTTCCTTAGGGATGGAAGCTTTGTTTTGTTTACGGACATTAATCGTTTGATGTTTTCCACTTCTTTTGCTTTTTCCTCAGATAGTTCTATAGTTTCGTCGTCTTCGCCTTCTTCAGTTTCTGTGTTTATGTTTTCCCGTCTTCTTCCTGTGAGTTTTCGTTAAGAGGTGTGTCTTGATCTGTCACGCCATTTATCTTTTGTTTAATTTCCATGAATTCCATCTCCGAGAACCCCCCTCTCTTGAGTATCTGTCTTGCTTGATGTGCTATCCTTTGTGCCGTTGTATGGTAGTCAGTAGAAATGTCCCATAGATCTTTCATTCGTTTCCGATATCCTCTTTCTGTGGGGTAGCGGCTTTTGTAGTAGCATTCCATTACCAGTCTGTTCTCTTTTGTAGTCCATTTCTTTCTATGGCTTTTTGGTCTGTTATTTTCATTCTTGAATTCTTGTGTTTGGTCAGTGTCCTTATAATATTTGGAATTTGATGGGTTACCTACCCGTTTTTGTCCGTGGTCTTGTTCCTGAAATTAAAGGAGCCGACATTCGCAGGATGCGGATCGGGTCCCCTATGTTGGCCATCGAGAGAGAACCTGCCCATCATGACACTCAGATCTTTCTTCTGAGTCCCACAGCATTTATTTGTATTTATAGACATTTATCATGGTTTGGTGTTTGTGGCAACACCAGGCCCAGCCTTAGTTTACCTGTGATCCGGTCACAGGGATAGTGTTTCTCTCATTCTCATGAGGTTCAAAGTGCACTATCACACATGCATAAAGAAACATTTACGAAAAAATGAAAATGAAAATAAATAAATAAATAAATAAATAAATAAATAAATAATAATAATAATAATAATGAAGAAATAAATAAAAAATAAATAAATAAAAAGATAATAATTCTTTCTCTGTCTATATATATATATATATATATATATATATATATTTTATATATTAGGTATGTGCAAAAATGGCCGCCTCTTGTCCGAACTATGCTTATTAAAAAGGGCTTATCAAAAATTATTTAATAAGTTTCCGTGTAAACTTTGTGTTTTAAAGATAAAAGCCTAAACTTAATCTCTAAACGAAAAAAAAATTTATTTTTTAAATAAAAAAAATAAAAAAATAAAAATAAAAATAAAACTGCATATTTACGTGTGATAAATAAATTATAATGAAATATGTAATCACGGCGGCTGAAAAACCCCAAAAATTCAGTTAATTTTAAACTTTGAGAAAATTACTTGTAAAAATCCCTTGAAAGATAAATATAAATTTTGGGGAACTATTTCAAAGATAATTATTAAATTAAAGTCATAAGATACTGAATTAAAAAAAAATGAAATAAAATAGAATAATCCCACATTTTACTAAAAATTAGCAAAATTATCCCCCAAAAGTCATAAATAAGTAAAATCCGACGTCACATAATCGGCAAACAACTTTGTTTACCAATTGACTATCACTATGAAAAATATACGAAAGACAAAAAAATGTCATAATTTATCATTTTTACCTTTATGTATAAAAATGGTTTTGTAATAGTTTATAGAAGTTGAAAAATTATTATCCATTAATTTCTTTATTCTTTTTAACGCTACAAACAAATTTAAGTACCCTTATTTTGTTATAATAAAAAGGGAAATGCTTATTTAATTAAAATATATGTGAGTGTACGCAATTAACATCTTATTTTATTTTGAACTAAAAAGATTCATATTTAACTTGGTATTCGTTTTTAATTATTGATGACGTCTGTTTACCAATGTTTTTTTCTTAGAATTTGAAATAAATCTTTTTTTTTAAATGTTAAAAAATATTTTTACGTTACGAACTGCGTCAATTTTATCATTTTTATTTTACAAGATTTAAAACTTTAGTTACTCGATTTATTCTTAGCGTGTCGTAATTATAAATTACATTGATTCTTTTTAAAATAAAGTGTATTTTTTATTTTAAGTGTGAAAAAGTAAATTAAAGTCACTGACTACACTGACGATTTATTCATTAAAAAAAAAGAAAAAATGTTGTCCTGTTGATGCCACGTTCATGTTTGACATGGAAATATAATTATGTCGCATTTTTTATTTTCCCAGAAACTCTAATCATTAAAATCACATGAAATATTTTTTGCAATTATATTATTTTTTTTGGTGAAAATATTGATTAAACAATGTTTTATTCAATAATGATATCGCTAATTCAAAAAATTTAATTTTCCTTGAGTTATAGTAATTTTGTTAATACGGTATTTAGCGGCCTTTTTCCTAATATGTAAAAAATATTTAATTCTTTTAATTTGTTTATTAATTGTTAACATCTACAAGCCTTTATTTTCATGAAAAACGGAGTAAAAACTAATGCATTTTTTTATTAATATATAAAAATATCACTTTAGTACAGGTGCATTTTGTGCTAAAAAATAATACATTTTCACAAAGATTTAAAAGAAAAAATGGTTTTATTATATTCCGTGATTGTGGACTAATAAATATTGAACATTTCATTAAAATTAGTTTATTTCCTGAATTTTAGTGAATTCTTAAGTGAAGGGGGGTCAAAATGTTGGGTATCTTCTACAATAATCTGCAGAGTCGCCAACGGGGTCCGAAAACGAACGAAAACGGGATAAAAATAACAAATATTCAACAAGCGACGGTGACCCACGTCGAAAACAGATATCCCCCACTTACCTATGAAACTTGTTTGTATTTTTATGTACTATAAATAGGTTTTTATTAGATGTAAAAAAAGTTTCTTGTTTTTTTTTGCACGTATTTTTACTAAAACAAAATGGCCTAACCTCGTTACGAAACCCCCCATCGCTTGTCTAATGTTCGTGTGACAAAAATATTGATTTCTAATAAATAGCAGTTGAAACGGCTTAAAAATACAAACAAATGTCACAGATAAGCCGGACAACAACGCCCATCGGCTACAGCCACCCCCACTTGTTGCATATTTGTTTTCATAGCGTTTTCACTCTGCGGACTATTGCAAAAGACACCCAAAATGTTTTTACATTTTGGGAATCGGACAATGATTTTGCACGTACCCAATATATATATATACATATATATATATATATATATATATATATATATATATGTTACCTAATTACATAGTAGAAGTTTTCTAAGATACTCTTAAATAAAAAAAATAAAACAGATGATAGATTCCCTCCTATGTTTGTCCAATAAATTGATGCAAAGTTATCAAACGTTCAGTCTATATCAAGAATATATATATATATATATATATATATATATATATATATATATATATATATAAATAAATGTATATCTAATATAAATGTATATCTACCCAAAAGACGTCTTCAATTCATACGCTCGAGACTTTAAATGCTTATCGGCGGTTGAAACATAACGGTAAATGCTGTTCTAACGTGACTAGCTACTTTTTGGAGAGGGGGGGGGGTTCAATTACGTTCAACTCAAACAAAACGAAAAAAAAATATCTCCCGACCCCCGAATTGAAATCTTAGAAGCTTCTCATTAGTTAACATTTAAATTTATAATAAATATAACATTTGTATATCTACCCAAAAGACGTCTTCAGTTCATACGCTCGAAGCTTTAAATGCTTATCGGCCGTTGAAAAATAACGGTAAATGTTGTTCTAACGTGACTAGCTACTTTTTGGAGAGGGTGTTCAATTACGTTCAACTCAAACAAAACGCAAAATAATATTATCTACCGACTCCCGAATTGAAATCTTAGAAGCTTCTCATTAGTTAAAATTAAAATTCACAATACATATAACATTTGTATATCAACCCAAAAGACGTCTTCAATTCATACGCTCGAGACTTTTAATGCTTATCGGCTGTTGAAAAATAACGGTAAATGTTGTTCTAACGTGACTAGCTACTTTTTTGGAGAGTGGGCGGGGGGGGGGGTTCAATTACGTTAAACTCAAACAAAACACACAAAAATTATCTCCCGACCCCCGAATTGAAATCTTAGAAGCTTCTTATTAGTTAAAATTAAAATTCACAATAAATATAACATTTGTATATCTACCCAAAGACGTCTTCAATTCATACGCTCGAGACTTCAAAAAAATGTATTATTATTATTATTATTATTATTATTATTATTATTATTATTATTATTATTATTATTATTATTATTATTATTATTATTATTAATACTACTACTACTACTACTAATAATAATAATAATTACACTGGCCTCGGCTAGCACCACACAAAATAGTCGTAGAGGGTGAAGAAAGATGGTAAGACCGAGGATGGAACAGCACTAACCAGACCTCCACTGAAAGAGTGCGGAGAGTGCTGGTATTGCGGGGAGGTTTACTTGCTAGTAGCACCCTAATACAACTGGAGACGAATAATCGTTGCCAGTGATAAATCAATGGTAGGCGGCTGTGGCGATACCGCAAGGCCATTTGCGATGGTAATCGAAAAGAGGTGGATATTACTGGACATCTGAGGTGGCTTGTTGTCACTCACACTCTAGGGAACACAACTGGTGGTTGTTGGCGAGCAATCAGTAACGAGTACGTGTGTGATAACTCCTAGTGAGCAGAAATAATAATGATAATAATAATAAGAAGAAGAAGAATGATAATAATAGTAATAATAATAAAATAATAATAATAATAATAAGAAGAAGAATGATAATAATAGTAATAATAATAAAATAATAATAATAATAATAATGATAATAATAATGATTATAAAAGTGCTAACTGGTTGAATAACATCAAAAATGAACTACAGAAAATTGAAAAGGAACAGAAACGGAACTTAATGAAGAAACCGTTAAGGAGACCATAAGGAAAACGGCAAACTGGAATGCACCAGGCCACGATGGAATACATGCATATGGGTTTAAAAAATTCACGACTCTACATTAACCAGAGTGAATGGCCAAAGGAAGGACAACGCTTATACAAAAATATGCTAAAAAGAGAACGACCCCAAGCAACTACAGACCAATAACCTGTTTACCAACAATGTGGAAAATCCTGACAGTACAACTGAGTGAAAGAATGTACCAATCCCTAAACAATCGTCGACTACTACCTGAAGAACATAAAATGATGCCATACAGGGATAAGAGGGACGCATTATCTATATATAGATAACAAATCCTGAAGTAGGTAAAAGGCAGAAAAAGAACACATCCATGGCATGGATTGACTACAAAAAAGCTTACGACAGGATCTCTCAAGCATGGATAATTGAATGTTTAAAAATATACAAAATAGCCGACAGAATTATTAATCTTATTAAGAAATCAATGGAAATGGGGAGACTGGAACTGACAGCCAGAGGACAAAACCTGACTGAGATAAAGATACATGTAAGCATTTTTCAAGAAGACCCACTATCACCACTATTGTATATAATAGCTATGATACCACTCAACTACATACTGAGAAAAATTGATGCCGGATACAAGCTTGCAGACACAGAACTAAGCCTAACACACCTGATGTGCATGGACGACCTGAAACTATTTGCTAAAAGCAAAAAGGAACATGAAAAGCTCATAAATACGACTAGGACCTTCAGTCAGGACATCCAAATGGAATTCGGAAGTGAAAAGTGTGCACTACAAGAAATAAAAATAGGAAAACTGGAGACAACAGAGGACATGAAATTTCCCAACCAAGAGGAAATGAGGGCGCTAGGCGTACATGAAATCTACACACATCTGGGAGTTCTGGAAGCAGAAACCATTCAATCTACAGAAATGAAAGAGAAGATTGGAAAAGTATATCTCCTAGAAACGAAATTATATAGCAGGAATCAAGTAAAGGAATAAACACTTTGGCAATAGCACTAATAAGATACTTTGGACCATTCATAAGTTGGCCTGAAGAAGAACTCAGGCACGTTGGCCAGAGGACTAGAAAATGAATGACCATGCACAACGCACTACACGAAATAAACGATACGGACATACTTTATATGAAATGAAAAGAAGAGCGAAGAGGACTGGTAAGTATGGTAAACTGTATGGAAGACTAAAAAAAAGCTGAAGAAATACATAACTCAGAATACGGAAAGGTTAATCACGGCAGCAAGTGACACGGCTCCAACGAGCAACTCGGGAAGCACCGAAAACAGAAACAAACCGATATAAAAAGTGGGAAGAAAAACAACTACATGGACACTTCATAAAACTGATGAGAGACATGAACAACGAAAATAGCTGGGTATGGCTAAGAAAAGGACACTTAAAAAGAGAAACGGGATCGTTACTGACAGCTACACAGAACAATCCGATTAAGACCAACTATATTAAAGCTAAACTACATAAAACCCAGGAAAACAGTAAATGCAAACTGTGTGGACAAAAAGACGAAAGAGTAAATCATATAATAAGTGAATGTAGCAAATTAGCTCAAAACGAATACAAGAACAGACGCGAGTCTGTGGGGAGAGCAGTACACCTGGAACTGTGCAAACAAATCTCAAATAAGCAGGCAAATCGTACAAACATAAATCAGAAACAGTACTGGAAAACGAAAAACACAAAATCATCTGGATTATGGATGTACAAACAGATAAACTCATACAAACAAGGAGACCGGATGTTATAATAATCAAAAATAAGGTCAACTCTTCCAAACTCGTAGACTTCGCCCTTCCAGCAGACACACAGTTAAGATCAAAGAAACGGAACAACGAAGTAAGTACACGGCACTAGCAAGAGAACTGAGAGGAATATGGAGCATGACGAAAGTCAGTATAATACCAATAATGGTAGGAGCACTAGGAAAAATCCCCAAATACCTGGAACGAAGACTGTGGGAAATTGGAATAATAGGAATCATTGAAACTATACAAAGGCCAGCAATGATCAAAACAATCTAAAAACATCATGGAATGCGAAAAGCAACCCGCATAAGCTACGAAGGGTCACATGGAATTTACAACAGGAAGAAAACAAAACCACAGCAAGAACACATCACAAACCAAAGAACAAAAAATGCAAGAACCATCACTTCATGAGCTGCCCCCCCCCAATAAATTACACTGCCCTCAGCTGACATCAGACGAAAATGAACCAATGAACAGATATTTCAAGAAACACCAAACACTTCCCAAACCCGCACCCCGCTCTCCTCTCCTCTCTTCTCCTTTGCTCTCCTCCCCAGCTCTCATTCCCCGGTGTTCTCCCCTGCTTTTCCCCACCTTCCCCTTCCCGTTCTTTCCCTTCTAAAAAAATAAATAAATAAAAAATGGTGCCAGCCTAGGCTGCCACGACACAACATGTTTGAAGAGGGTCAAGGAGGATGAGAATACCGAGGACGGAGAGCACAAACCAGACCTCCACTAGAAGTGCAGAGAGTGCTGAGACCTTTGGGAGACTTATTGCCGCCCAAACCCTAGAGAATACCAATGTTTTTTTTTTACCAGCGAGAAATCAATGTGAAACGGCTGTTGCGATACTGCAAGGTTATTTGCGGTGGCTATCGAAAGGAAGTGGAGAATACTAGCAATCTGAGAAGACTTGTTGTCACTCAGACTCACGGGGAATATAACCGGTTGTTGTTGGTGAGTGTGAGAACTCTTAGTGAGTACAAATAATAATAAAAACTTACGGGTTAAACTATTTGGCCAAATCTTACCAAATGTGTTTTCCAGCATCGATGCCATCTGATATTCGTAGCAAAATATGTATTCCCTATCTACCGCGTACTACTACTACTACTACTACTACTACTACTACTACCACTACTACTACTACTACTACTACTACTACTAATAATAATAATACTAATAGTAATTATAATAATAACTTTATAATTCAAAATTATCAGTGGAATTTCCACCAAATTGTTAAACTAAAAGCTGTATATTAGGAAGGTTTTCGTCGTGTGTTATGGACCCATAATAGACATATGATATATATAATCCGAAAAATGTGAACCGTAACATACATATTTTAAATCACAAAAGTAAGAATTTATTATCCACCATTTCTCATTATATACGGAAGATAACATTTATATAAGTAAAATTGGCGCCTTGGAAAATAAACGATGCCAAAGATTATTCGGAAAATCGAATCAGAATCTGTAAGCCAACCTGACAACCATTATTGAATTAATTGCTCACGGAAGACATCGTAGATTTAATCTGTTAGCTAATAGAATTCATCGTGAATATTACTAATAAAACGATCATTGGGATTTAAATAGTTCACTTGTTTGTCTTATAATTTTCAATAAACACCTTATCGCTTCAAGCACAGTGAAACCGCTATAAAGTGAATATGGTATATTCACTTCATAAATAGTTGCACACTGTTGGCAGCATTGTATTCTCTCAAAAGTTGCAACAATATACGTGTAATTTATTATATCGCAATGTGCAAAAGTAGACGTGGCGTATACGAACTTTTATTCTACAATGGATTTAACATAATATCTGATTATTAGTTTCAGTTTTAATTTGTTTTTACTGGAAAAGTAATAGCCTAAAATATTTTCACGTCTAAAAATACATTAAAAAATGAACTGTACTCACGGCGCCTAAATAAATTGAACAAAATTTGAAATTTCCAAAAATTAATTACAAAAAATCTCTTCAAAGATAAATATAAAATTACTGGAACTTTTCCAAACATAATTAGCAAATTAAATCTTAAGATACATAATTTATTTACTTACGTTTACCTAATAACTGCATTATTATCCGAAAAATAACATTTACATTACTATTCAGTCTCCCGTCAGACATTTGAATAGATTTAAGAAAATGGCTACCGAGATTTAGACACGTATGGAGAATTATGACAGCAACACTATTTTATTTTATTATTTTTAATTTTAAATAAGGTATGGCTTAAAAAATGAAGAATTATAATCTTTAATTTTATTTTATTCATGAACATTATAAAAAAAACCTTAACATAGTGACAGCCATCATGGTCTGACAGTCATTATAGCTTGACAAGTATGGAAGACCCCAACCACACTTTCCCATTTTGTTATTTCAATCTTATATAAAACAGATTGTTTTGTATTCATTTTACGCTGATGTATTTATAGTTGTATTGTACTATAAGTGTATTCATTTGATTAAATAGGTACTTCAACAGCTTTAATTGTTACACCTATAAATGCCATTTTGTATTTCATTAAACTTAATGAGATTTATTTTGCTTTTTTATTTTTATAAAGAGTTATAAAGGAATAATGCTATTAAACATTTTAAAATATATTTTTCAAATCAGTTGCAATCTTCATAACTTCTTCTATACCATCCACATGGCTTACATATTATGATCTAAATCTCTTGCAAGTAAAAACAGACGCGTTTGTTTGATCTCTTAAAATACTGATGACGTCGGGTGCAATTCCCGTTTGTTTATATACCAATGTCCTTCCGTGGAATTTGATCTAAAACATTTATAAAATTAAGTCTACAATTTAATATTTGTTTCGAACTGTTCAATTATATAATTTGTTTGTTGTCATCATTAGCGTGTTTTCTTTTTAATCTTAGTTCACTCCAAACAAGGCAAGTTACCACTCTAGACGTAAGGTGCTACTGAGAACTAGGGTGAAAATTTAAGGGGTTATACTGGATTGGGATCTGTGCAGCGAGATGCTTGTTAACAGTTTTACATTTCTGAATGTTGGTAAAGTCAGGGAAACAGGGAGTTGAGAAGGAGTTCCGAAATCCGGCAGCTCGACGAAAAGAAGCTATTGCAGTAGAAGGCTCTCCGGCATCTGAGGACCTCCACAATAAATGGATGGGATTTAGTTAATTATCGGCTTGGTCGAATGTATTTACGTCGAGGGAGCACAAGAGCAGCAAGTTTGTCGGAGCACATTCCACTAAATTAGTAGTAAAATAATCACAGAGATGCAACATTACGGCCATGGGACAGGGGCTGGAGCTTGTTAGATAATGATGGACCTATTAGATTATAGACTCTTTTTTGGACCTTGTCTAAGAGATACAGAGAGAGAGAGAGGGAGATAGAGAGAGAAAGAGAGACTGGTGGATGGTACACCAGCCCAGATGTGACAACGATGCTCCATGCATGGGCGGATGGTGGCGTTGTAGAGATATAATATACTGTCACGTGTGGGAAGTTTTCTAACATGGTAGAGGGGGCCCACTTTCTTTGCAGCAGCCTTGGCAATGTATTCTATTTATTTATTCCAATCCATATTTCCTGTAAATGTTAGGCCGAAGAGTGTGAACTTTGGATACCCGATAGGGTGTTATTTACTATTGATATCGGTGGTCGAAGAGATGTCCTGTATTTATTGAAGGATAGGAGCTATGTCTTAGCAGCATTAAATGTTACATCCATTTATGACCCCATTTCACTGCAGACTGGAGGTCACTTTCTAAGGACTCAGACATTGCCTCAGATATGTGCGCGCCTGTTTTACTGACTTGGCGAGAGTAGAGCGTGGTGTTGTCAGCAAATATATCCATCTCAGACACTATGTCATCAGGGAGGTCGTTTATGAAAATCCGTAACAATAAAGGTCAACCGATGGATTCTTGCTGTACGCCTGCATTAATGTCATGTTGTTTTGATGAACAACATCCGAGGACAACCCGGATCTTATTTTTGGATAGGAATTATCTAATAATATTAAATATTCGTCCAGCATTACCATACGAATTAATTTTTATGAGAATATCTTTATGCCATACCTTGTCAAAGGCTTTGGTTATATCAAGCGCTACCCTAGCTTTACCTGTCTTGTCCAGTGTTCGGTATATGCGTTCTGAGATGACCGTTCGGATATCCGCAGTAGCCCGTCCTGTCCTAAATCCATATTGCTGATCAGAAAGGAGTTTAGCATTAACGAGGTGACGGACAATCGCTATATTAATTAAGGATTCAAATATTTTTAGCGAAGAGCGGGAGTAGACTGATAAGGTGATAATTATGAGGGTCATTTTATCTCCAGAATTCCTGAAGACTGACACCACAGAGGCAATTTGCCAGCTATCAGAGAAGCGAGATTCGGCAATACATTTGTTGTAGAGTATAGGGAAGACAGGGGCCAGTTCATCAGAGCATTTCCTTTTTAGTGTTACTCGTGTAAGATCAGACCTACATGCTTTGGAGGTGTCAAGTTTTTTATAATGTCACGGACATGAGATGGGGATGATAGTAAGGTCATCAAGTGTGGCTTCAGTCCGCAATGGTAAATTTGGGAGAGAATAGTTTGCGGAGTCTAAAGTTGAGTTTAAGGGGTAACGCTGGGAAAGTAGTTGAGCCTTATCTCTTGCCTGGCAAACGACATCATTGTGATTGGATAGCGAGGAAATTGTTAATTGCCCGTTATTCACCACATAATTGAAGATTTTCCAGTCACGCTGATGACTGCACTTTCATACGTAAAAGAGGACTATTATAAAATAGCGCCCTTACAATAAAAGTAAATGTTATTAAACAAGTATCATAATGATATTTATGAGATCATGTATTTTTGTGAGAGATATTAAATAAACAATTCTTTATTAAATTATAATATCGTTAATTCTATAAATGATTTTTCTGTGGGTTATATTGAATTGATTATCACAGAATTTAGAGGCGTTTTACGCAATATATGATCACTATATTACAAAATCTATTTTATTGTTAACATTAATGGTTATTTATTTTCATGATAATGAAAACATTAATTTGTTTAGTATTCTGAGATATACACTCTGTTATACGAAATAATACATTTTCACTAAGTTTCTTAATTAAATAACGGATTCATTGTATTGTGTGATGATTAATAAATAGTAAAAATGTCATTAAAATTGGTTGATTACCTGGATCTTAGTTAATTTTCAATGGGAGGAGGGCTCTATTTTTTATTTTTGTGTGGTCGGCTATTTATTTTGTCCATATAATATTATATCAACGATGTAACGCACGTGGTTTGGAAATTTTACGTAATAGTTTGAATTCACTTTTCAGGGGTAAGAAAAATATTGTTCTACGTAGGATTTCTAAAAAGTTAGTTATTTAAACAAAAATTAACGATAATTTGTGGATGCTTTTTATAAAGACCATGAAGCTGAAAATTATTAAGTAGAGTAGGAATATTAGGCTCGATGAAGATGACATTTTTCGATGTAAAATTACATAGCGAACCATGCGTAAATAGATTGTATACATAGATGTGTTTGTAATTTTTGTTAATTTTGAAAGTATATAAATATTTACACACGTATACATATAAGAGGCATATCTAAAAAGTATCCGACCATTATTTGTTTGTGCGAAAGAAAGACGATAGGGCGACACCACTCTACACAGTGAAGGAAGACACCTTGATGCGCATGTGTGGATTTTATCACCACCTTCCTGTGCGTTTGTTGCTGGCTGTCGGTTGCTAAGCGAGGTGCTACACAACGTGTTCGTCGGATTACCGATTCTCTCGCGATGACTGAACGTGCTGAGCAAAAGTACTGCATCAAATTTTCTCAAAAGCTTGGTGATTCTAAAAACTAAATAGTTTGTAAGATTCAGCAGGTGTTTGGAGAAGATGCGATAGGGGTAACACAAATTAAGGGGTAGTTCAACCGATTCAAAAATGGCCGGACATCAGCGGAGAGTTTCCAGCCCTCGGAGTGCAGCTGTTGTTGAGAGGGTGCGAAATTTGGTGATAGAAGATCGTCATTATACCGTGCAAGAGATCGTCCATGAGGTCGAAGTGAGTAAATATTCCGCACATGCAGTTTTGCTTAGTGATTTGAACATGCACAGAGGTACGACCCAGAAAAAAAAGGCAGTCGTCGCAATGGAAGCATCGCGAGTCTCCAAGGCATGCAAAAGCATGACAGGTGCGAAGCAAAATCAAAGTGATGATGATGTTTTTGATATCCGTGGAATTGTGCACTACTAATACGCACAGGACAACACAGTGAGAAAAGAGTAATATCAAGATGCTTTCCGACGTCTCCGTGACGCAGTTCGGTGCAAAAGACCAGACATGTGGACGGCGAAAAACTGGCAACTGCATCACGACCACGTCTCCACACTTTTATACAAAATTAGTCCGTACTTAAATTCACTTATGAGCTAAACATTAACAACAGAATTCCGCTATCGATAAACTCAAAGGCTCTAACAATAGTGCATCGATCATATTTCCCTCTAGAAAAAAACAAAACAATTTATTCTTTCTTCGAAATAGCGAAAGCAAATATAAAATAGCAATTATAAAAATTTGTTAAACCGCACAACATTAAACTGAATTTTAAATTAGATGAGAAAGTTCTTAAAAACATATACACCTATAAAAAACAATTTGTGAAATACAAACAATAGTATTCAAATAAAATATTGAGAAGGAAAGTCAGGAAGTAAATAATAATTAATTAATAAAATGCCCCTTTTCGAAACCACGATGCACGTATCAGGGAGTTTCATCGAATGTCTGGCTGCTTGGCATGCAGAGAACAGGCGAATCCGTTTGAACAAAAAAAAACTATGAAGAGACGCTCGTACTGCCAGGTCAATTCACGATTGTCCTTTGTGTGGTGCGTTATTAAAAGACTAAGGGTTCCGAGGAGGTAGAGTGTTGCAAGGCCTTTCACTCCACTCGATTCCACGGTAAAATGTTGAAACACAAATCTGTCGAGAAGACCGGCATACTTTGACCGCTTGCGGTTTTCTACTGAATTATTATTATTATTATTATTATTATTATTATTATTATTATTATTATTATTATTATTATTATTATTATTATTATTATTATTATTATTATTATTAATACTTTTATTCTTACAATTATTACTTTTAATAATAATATTATTATTATTAATACTTTTATTATTACAATTATTACTTTTATTATTATTATTATTATTATTATTATTAATATTATTGTTATAATTATTGTTATTATTATTGTAATTATTATTCATGTTATTATTAATATTATTATTATTAATAATAATATTATCATTGAAGTGTCGACATAAGTCGCATCTCATATAAGTGATTAACGTTTGCAAAGGAAAAAACACCGTCAGGCCATCATATTTAGCATTGGTTATAAGAATTAAAAACATGTAACCACCTATTTAACAGTAACACGTATCAGGCAATACACTTAGTAGAACAGACGAACGTAATACCTTAGTTGTAATGTCCCATCTCCAACATTATGAAAATTAAATGTTACATTGGCTACACCAAAACTACGCTTTCCCGACGGCTAACATTATATTTCCCTGACTCGAGTTCAATCGTCTACCAATTGAGAAAACATAACTGCCCCTTCACAATTAAGACACCTCTTAGTCAACAACACACAAATTATATATCAGGACCCAAATGTAAAAAGATTAACAATACAAGAAGTATGGTATATAAAACACAACGTCAATTACGAGACTGGCCGCACTATTCTAAAGTGTATAGCTTAGTAATTGCAATTAACACATCCTGAACTGTCAAGGAGACAGAAGAAGACAAACAAAATAATAATTAAAAAGGATGTTATTATTGACGTCCTGCATTCGGCATCTCATCACACGTGCGTTCATTTAAAAAGCGATATATAACCGCACAGTTCGTCGAACTCAGCAGACATAAACACACCAGGCTAATTTCCCGCCTAAATACATTGAACGAATCACTCGAAAGTACTCGCGAAATGTAACATAAAACTTACGGATCATACATTTAAAAAAAAAAGCAGTCACTGCTTATCGAGCCCCAAAGGTCATTCGAGGATAAGTGTCACTGAATTTGACAGGTAGACGGAATAACACAGAAGGGATTAGTAATGATTGTTGTACCTGCTTAGAAATTGATTACTCAAGAGGAAGGCTTAACAAGAATTTGTTTACATTGGACTTGAACACGGAAAAGTTATAGCCATATAGGAAGCGGTGTTGTGGTACTGTGTTACACGGGCGGGAAGTTTGAAGAAATAAACTTTGCTCATGGAAGTTTCGATTAGTTCGAGCTACACAGAAGGAGAAAGTTAATTTATTGACAGTGGTTGTAGCTAAACGAGTTTTTGCTTTGAATATTTTACAGTAGGACCATAGATTGAAGCTCATTCGAGCACCTACTATGAAAATAACTATAGGGTATAAAAAGACTAGCGACGTCTCTTATGTGAGAAAGAAGCTGTAGAGTGGAGAATGTGGCATCGCTTACTAGATTTCGAAGTCGGTTTCGTACTCTGTCAGAGCGGAAAAGGTGACTCTGAGTGGCAACTCTCCAGATGTGGCAACATTACTCAATCTCAGGACGTATTTGACTTTTATAGAGGTAAAGGATTGCGTAAGCACTGATATACCTTTTGGAGCGGTACAATGATTAATTCATTTTCTCAGCAACCTTAGTAACGGATTAGATGAGAGTCTTCATTTCCAGGTGTGAGGTGAAGGTCAGTACCAGAAGATAATCAAAGCACGGGCTTACTCAAGGTGCGAGCTATTCATTTTAATTAGAGGCAAAGTGAGAATCAAAGCGTCGGTGGTGAAGTAAGAAACGCTAAGTTTTAGACGTAATAAAAGTAACCCGCAACCATTTTTCCCTATAGCACCATGTGTTCCAAATCGGAAAAGAAGTGTAGCAATAGATGGTTATTTAAAATGTATCACACAACTTTTGCGTTCTTCGTCAAATCATGAATTCACAAAAGCGTTCTTGGCTACTTTTTCATATTCTCTTCTTTACTCCAGTTTTTGATTTGTCTTTGTTACCTGAAGATGAATTGACGACAAGTTTAAAAAAAAAAAAGTATCATAAAGATAAGAATTATTTTATGTTTAATAACCTGGAAGGCCGAACCTATCTTAACTTCGGAAACTGGTGTGTCTTCGTGATTATTCAGTGTATATATATATATATATATATATATATATATAGTATAAATGTAATTGTAATAATACGTATAGTGAGAATAATAACGATAATACTGAAAAATATTATTAGTGATAATAATAGTCATAGGTGAAGTAATTCATATCGAATCGATAAGATCTATATTGGATAAGAATCTAAAACAGAATATGATGATAGAAAACAATAATAGTAAAAGCAATTAAAAACATCACAGCAATAATAGCCCTAGTATGAACAATAATGTCGCTGCTGTCACTAAAGCTGTAATATGTCAGAATTACTTTTAGTAAGAAACAAAACTATGCAGAGAGAAATTAGACATAAGTGTCCATGGTATTAACGCAATGGTTGAAGTGCACAAGAATTGTACATACATGAAAAAAAACGAAACGTTTTTTTTTTACAGCAAAATACATTAATCAAGGTATAACATATGAAAAAAGAAACAGTCTGACAACGATAAAAAAAACGAAATAAATATGAATTGGTAAGAGCATTTACAAGTTCAGAGGTTATTTTCAAACTATAGGCGGGGGTTGCTTATTAAATAGTTCATGATAATATATATATATATATATATATATATATATATATATATATATATTAGATTTCTTGAATGTGAGATGATATATATAATTATTTGCACAATCAGACAACGCCGCAACCTACAACCTATGAAAGAAACAAACCGGAAGTCCTAGACTCGAGTTTCGCCCTCCTTTGGGCTCATCAGTAGAACACATCCGAACTCAGGATTCTAAACCCGAGTCACTTGCATGGTAAGCGAGTACTCTGCCACTGAGCTACCTCGCCACATACAAGAATGTCTATTAATTTACAAATTAATATATATAACAGATATATGTGTATTTGTGAAAAAAAAATATATATTTGTATGTATACAATGTATTAAGGGTGAAACTATTTAATTTGTTCCACCATTATACGTCTTATTTGCTCCAACTTGTGTCTATCCGTCACACCTCTGCATTGTATTGCCTTCTAAGTATCACATTTCTCTCTCTCTCTCTCTCTCTCTATATATATATATATATATATATATATATATATATATATATATAGATATATATATATATATATATATTTATCTATATATATATATATATATATATATATTTATCTATATATATATATATATATTTATCTATATATATATATATATATATATTTATCTATATATATATATATATATATATATTTATCTATATATATATATATATATATATTTATCTATATATATATATATATATATTTATATATATATATATATATATATTTATCTATATATATATATATATATATATATTTATCTATATATATATATATATTTATCTATATATATATATATATATTTATCTATATATATATATATATATATATATATATATATATATATATATATAGATTAGGTAATATGCATACTATGGAGACTTTTGCCACATGTTTGAAAGAAAAATTACTTCAACTTACCTGTGATAAGAAATTAGATTGTTTTATTTTGTTTTATTTTGTCATCACATGTGTCATCTAGAAGATTACGCTGGAGTATGTGCTAAAGGCATGTTCGGAACTATATATATATATATATATATATATATATATATATATATATATATATATATATATATATATGTGTACACTTTTACGGTTCTCCACTTTCCGTTGTCTTTTGCGAAGCATCCGTTTGTCGATTGTTGCCAAAAAAGTACAGCGGTTCGTAATGAAAAGGTGGGTGTTATGTTTTACTCCTCTATATCCGCCGTATTAACAGGCTAACCGCGTGAATGTGCTCTTTACCCTGTACATAACGTCATTCACTATAGAAAAGTTGTACACACACATACATATACATATATTATACTAAATGTGAGTAACCTAACGCTTATTTTTCTAATTTCTTTCGAGTATAATTTAATAAGACAACATACATTCTTAAATATCACTTAGTTCTCTGATTGATTGTTTTTAAAATCAATTCTGTTTAAATTATTATAATTAGCGGTAATTAAAAATAAACTAAAAAGGCCCGCTTTTTTTATTTGAGCAATCCATGTATTTCTCTCGTACCCTATAACTCAATTAAACTACTCTCTAATATATCTAAATGTAGTAATCATCATTTTAAGAAAGGGTGACTCTATATGGTCAGTAGATATATCTGATTTACATACATATGTATGTGCACACCACAAACACGTATGTAAGTTAAATTGTAAAATAATTACGCACTTTTCCTCGATATAAGGTTATACAGAATGGTAATATTTTTGTACCACTATTACTACTGAAAAAAATAAGGATAATATAGAAAAAATAGATACTAATGGGTACATCTAGTATATATATATATATATATATATATATATATATATATATATATATGTATATATATATGTAAAAATAAAAATGGAATAAAGGATAAGCAAATCAACAACTAGCAAAAATAAACTCAAAAACACATATTGAAAAGTTCTACCGAAATATTTCGATCGTTAAAATAGAATCATCATCAATCGGTAGCAGAACTTTAATTAAAAACAGAAAAGTTTTCAAATTTATACAAAGAACACAATTTGGATACAAAATAGTCACGTGTAATAAACAGTAGGAAGGGAGAAAGAAAGAAAGAAATGTTAAAAAGACAATGAAGAAGAAGAAGAAGATAAAGAAAGAAAGAAAACATCGACAGTTAGCTCATAAACGCCGATTGGGAACGCTGTAAGTTAATACAGTCGGGAAGAAAGATCAGTAGTAATTTAAAAATAAATGACAACAAGGAATTACACAAAAAAGAAGGAGGATGAGGAGGAGGAGGAAGAAGGACTAAAAGTTGTAAAAGTTATCCATTATCATATTGATTTAGGTTCATTTCGACTAGAATCGATCTGGCAGAAGATGTAGCAATATTATAAAATCCCCGTCTTTGAATAATTGTATTATTATGACGTAGGATTACAAGATTCTATGAGACGACGGAGTTTAGTGTCGTGTATACGTTTTATTGAAATCGCCCTCTGTGTATTGAAGTGATGACCAACAGAAATCATGTGGGTGTATAACGGGTTTGAGATGTCACAGTTTTTTATAGCACGATTGTGTTCATAGATTCGTTTCTTTAACGGACGTTGTGTCTCGCCAAAATATATTTTTCCACAATCGGCGCATGGTATAGTATAAATTCCAGCGGAAGTGGGAGATGTAAGGACTTTATTTTTGTTTTTATGTTTTTTAAAAATGTGTTTAATAGTGAGTGAGGTAGCTTGGATAATTCTGAAACCATGTTAGGAAAAGGGAAGAGAAGAGATGTTTATTGCGAGAATTAGTAGGGAGGAAAACATTTCTTAGTATGGGTTGTGTAGTATTAGGAGTTGTTTTCGTATTTTTGATATTTTTTAGATGTATTTGGATAGCTTTCTTTTTAGCGGAGAGAATGACATGTTTGGGGTATTTTAAAGTTGTGAGAGAGGATATATATATATATATATATATATATATATATATATATATATATATATATATATATATGTATATATATATATATATATATATATATATATATATATGTATATATATATATATATATATATATATGTATATATATATATATATATATATATGTATATATATATATATATATATATGTATATATATATATATATATATATATGTATATATATATATATATATATATATATGTATATATATATATATATATATATATATATATATGTATATATATATATATATATATATATGTATATATATATATATATATATATATATATATATATATATATATATATATATATATATGTATATATACTAACTGAAATAACCGCTAAGGCCGAGTTTCTTAAGCGTTCTCTTCTGCAGTGCAGTTCAAGTAATTTTGTTTAACTTTAAATCACACAAAAATAATTTTGAAATAACTGTACAAGTCGGATTTATGATAATGATCGAGATCGGCTCGGAAATAACTGGAACGCTATACAAAAAAAATGTTTAACGGAAGATTCGAAACCAGAAAAATGGCATAATATATTAGAACTGAAGTTGAACGCTTATCCCCATGGCCGCAAATAAATAAAAAAAACATTGAGAAAACATAAATAAAACATTTAAAATAACAATCTTTACTTGTTTTACATATTTATTTATTTTCTTACTTCTAGTGAAAAAGTTCAGATTATTATAAGTAAATATGTTGCTGCGTGGTCGGCTAAAATAAAATATATTGAACTCGAAAATGAACGCTAAATTTGTTGATGATGTTATATTTATGTGCATTTTGAGCATCTGCGATTGCATTATAATATTAGTACGTGAAAAACATTATGAAAGTTATTATTTGTAAAAATAGATTACTGTTTGACAAATGTCCAATATTTCAAGCGACCACAAAGTATATTTACATGTATATATATAAATTCCATGAAAAATGCCAGTATAATATTATGCCCTTAATAGGGTTAAGATGAAAATTCATATACACTAAATGTACAAAAGCAAGGAAATTCCCAAATTTTTACACTTTTATTGCCATTAAGGTATGCTAGCACAACAAGGCTATGTATTTTACTGGTAGGAATTTTTCTTCAGCGCACCTCACACACTTACTCCACTCATGCATAGAGATTTATACTGTAGTGATGTGATAATGAAATGGGTTGGTTGATATTACTATTAAGGGCATATGATTTCAGTATACTGCCATTTTTCATGGAATGTCACTACTTTTGTAAAGGCTATGCCTCAAGACAATGCCTTCTCATAAGGCTTTTTGGAATTATCTAGAAAAATAAAGGTATATGGTAAACTGAAATTAAAATGCTATCAACTAGACCCTACTACCTCTATCTCTGCCAAAAATCAGTTGAACCCATCAAATATTTGATGAGATGGGTGGCACATACGTATGTACGTACGTACGTACACACATATAATTCTTGAAATCTATTAAGGGAAAAGAGCGCTCTCTCGCTTCCCTTGATATATATATATATATATGTGTGTGTGTGTGTATATATGTGTGTGTATATAATTGTATAATTGCAACTATGAAGTACAAATATGTCACTTCTTTATCGTTCACATTGTGGACATATATAAGGGTAATTTAGCGTAAAAATTGGCGCCTTTCTTATCAAATGATATCAAAAAACGAATTGGAAAGAACCATCATGCCCAGAAAGTTTAGGCCACTTTGACCATTCTTATTATATCAATGGCCCACAACTGGGATTATCGATTTATCTTTTGGCAATTGTGATGCCTGGTTAAATGTACCAAGTTACATGATAACCATTCTATTTGTCTCGAGAGATAGAGAAGGGGGAGGAAAGCAACGATAAATATAGAGAGGGGGAAGAGAGCAGTGAGACATAGAGCGAGAGAGAGACAGAGAGTTTCAGTTTCACGTGCTGTAGCTTTCTCACAAGCGAACCTAATTAAAATCGTCAATATTAGTTTTGCGACGGCATCAAATCTAAGAAACGTTATTGATCGCCAGTTTAACTTTAACGGCAAAGCTTTTCTCAATCCTGCCTGTCACTTGCAAGTATCGAGAAAGTGAGCGAAAACTCGAAATTAGTTTTCAGGAATATTACAAAGTTTTTCTTTTGACAGGCAAGAAGCAATTAACATGTGTGTTTATTGACCGCTTTGAAAAATAAAGGCATACATTTATACACATATTATACACAACAAAATGCCAGTTTTTCTATGAAAGTTTTATATTATGTACGAATTGGAGTACCCTTCTTCGCTGGTTTGAACGTTATTATTATAGTCTTATTAATTCCATTACTTAATAGGTTTTTACATTCTCCGCAACTCCAGAGGGAGTTCTACAGTATATTTGTAACTAACAGTTCAATTAAATCATAACTTAGTTTTATTCGTGTCCGTACGCTCACGGTTACCGAAGATCCTCCGATGATTGAGGACACGCTATCTTTGATCCTCCCCGGAATTAAAAGTCAACTAAACAAACCAAAAGATTGATAATGAATTCAAACTTCATCTGTAGAGTAACCATTTTATTTGACATATGATTTCTCCTCGAATATGGCTAGCGGCAAGCGAGAAAAAACCTGGAGCTGCAGATTCTAAGAGCCTTACACGGACTTCACTTTCTGTCGATCCTTAAGGCATTTATTAGAACGTCTTGTCACGTCAAACTAACCACCAAGACTGGTAAATATCTATCCTCTGTCTTTCTCAGGCTAATGTGACGTAACATATGCTAGATAAAAATGTTCCCACACTGAGCAAATATTCACATCGGTAACAGCGAGTTAATCTTTGCTGATCTTTTGCCTGCTATGGCCCCTTTTATGCTTAAAGTACTTACTAACCCATATTTAACTAAAATCTACATTAAATAATCTACTTGTCTAATATTTAACACAAATATACAAAACCTAATTTGTTATTTATGTTTATTAATTAATTTATTATTATTATTATTATTATTATTATTATTATTATTATTATTATTATTATTATTATTATTATTATCATTATTATTATTATTATTAATATTATTATTATCATTATTATGTACTCACTCGGAGTTCTGACACAGGTCATTATCATAATCAGTGACCACAAGTCTCCTCAAATTTCTAGTATTCTCCATCTCTTTCGATGTTTTTTTCTGAGATTTGTGTGGCAATAAGCCTCTCCAAAATTGCAGTACTCTCTGCACTCTTTTACTGGATGTCGAGTTAGTGCTCTCCGTCATCAGTCTTTTAATCCTCTTTGACCATAAACGATTATTTTGTGTGGTATAAGCCGAAGCTGACACCATCTATTTTTTTGGGGGGGGGGCGGGGGTACACAGTTTATACTATTTCTTGCATTTTCAGTTTTTGAGGTCAACGTTATGTTCATTCCATGCTTTTGTTTTATTTCTGTTGGAATTTCAATGAGGCTGGTTCGTGTTCGTAGTTTATGTGGCATAATTTCCGTATTCGAGGATTTTCTTTAAGATGTCAGCTGTTTTCATCATCTCCGTGTGTTGTATAGTCTATGTTTTTTTTCTTTGAATCCAATTTTTCCTAGTCTTTTTTCCAGGTTTTTGAGATTGTTCCTCGTGCTTTTACGATTATTGGAATTATATTTACTTTCTTCATGTTCAATATTACTTTCAGTTATTTGCCATGTTCCGGGTATTTGCTTCGTTTTTCTGTCTCTTTGATCTTTACCCTGCGATATGCTTGGACATATATATATATATATTTAGTATGATTTTTATTATTATTTGTACTCACTAGGAGTTCTCACAAATTATCGTCAGTTATTGCTCACCGACAACAACTAGTAATGTTCCCTGGAGTCTGAGTGACAACAAGCCTCCCACAGTTCCAGTATTCCCCACCGCTTTTAAATTGTCTCCGCAAATATCGTATTGCAATAGCCGCCTACCATTGATTCATCCCTAACAAGGAACATTGGTTTTTGCTGGGATTTGGGTAACAATAAGCCTCCACAAGTTCCCAGCAGTTTCCGCACTATTCCACTGGATATCTGGTTAGTACTGTTCCTCCTCGGTCTTCCCATCTTCCTTGACCTTCTACTATTTTGTGTGATGTCAGCTGAGGTTGGTGTATTTTGGGGGTGGGGAGGAGGGTGGCAGCTTATCATGTTTATTGCAGTTTCAGTTCTTTGCTTTGTGATGTGGTGTTCTTCCTGTAGTTTCTTTCTTCCTGTTGTAAATTCCATGTGACTGGGCACTATTCATAGCTTATGCGTGTTAGTTTCCGCATTCAAGGATTGCCCTTAAGATTGCAGCTGTTTTGATTATTGCTGCCCTTTTGTATTGTCTCAGTGATCCCTTTGATTCCAATTTCTCCCACTCTTTTCTCTAGTTTTTTTTTATTGTTCCTAATGCTCCTACGATTATTGATATTATATTAACTTTCTTCATGCTCCATGTTCCTTTCAGTTCTTTGGCAAGTTCCGTGTATTTGCTTCTTTTGTCCGTTTCATTATCTTCACTCTGTTGATTGCTGGAACGGCGAAGTCTACGATTCAGGAGAGTGTTTTCTATCTTGTCGATTATTATCACATTCGGTCTGCTTGCTTATATGAGTTTACATCTGTTTACATCCAGATCCCAGAGGATTTTGTGTTTTTCATTTTCAAGTACTGTATCTAGTTTATATTTGTACTATCTGCCCGCATATTAAAAATTCGATCGTGCACTGCTTTTCACACGAAGTCGTGTTTTTTCTTATATTCCTTTTGGGCTAGTTTGCTGCATCTAGTTATTATATGATTTACTGTGTTGTCTCTTTGTCTACACAGTCTGCATTAACTGTTTTCCTGGGGTTTGTCTATTTTAGATTTAATGTAGTTTGCCCTAATCGTATTGTTCTGTGCAGCTGTCAGTAAAAATTCCGTTTCTCTGTTAAAGTGTCCTTTTCTGTGCCATGCCCAGCTATTTTCGTTGGTTTCTGTACTTGTCAGTCTTATGAAACGTTCATGTCGTTTTTTCCCACTTTTTTCTTGTCTCTTAGTTTCTGGTTTCTTTTCTTCCTGTGGTGTTTGTTGGGACGCTGCCTCTTGCTGCAGTGATTAGCCTTTCGGTGTTCTATGTTATGTATTTCTCCAGCACTTTCATGTGTCTTCCTCACAGTCTTCTATACTTACCAGTCCTCTTCTCCATTCGTTTCTTTTCATGTAGAGTCTGTCCGTATCGTCTTTTGGGTGTAGCGCGTTGTGATTTGTCATTAATTCTCTAGTGCTCTGGTCAAGCTGCTTGAATTCTTCTTTAGTCCAACCTTTGAATGGTCCAGAGTATCTTGTAACTTATACTGACCAGGTGTTCATTCCTTTTACTTGATTTCTGCTATATAATTTCGTTTATAAAAGTGTTCTTGTTCATCAAAAACATGTTTCCGATATTTTTCTTTCATTTATGTAGACGTGATGGTGTCTGCTGTAAGAAGTTCTAAATATTCATAACTCTCCTGTTCGCTTAGCGCCCTCATATCTTTTTGATTGGCGAGTTCCATGCCCTCTGTCATCTCTAGCTTTCCATTTTTCATTTCTAGCAGTGCACTATTATTATTATTATTATTATTATTTCTTTTATTATTATTATTATTATTATTATTATTATTATTATTATTATTATTATTATTATTATTATTATTATGATTATTATTATTATGATTATTATTATTCACTCTGAGTTTAAACATAAGTCATTATCAGCGATTTCTCACTGAGAATAACAAATTGTGTTCCCTAGAACTTGAGTAACAATATGTTTCTCCGGATTTCCAAATTATCCGCATTATTCAATAGGAAGTGAAAATTATTTTTCGTTATAACAACATCCAATTACCATTGATTTATCGCTGGAAACGATCGTTGTGTTTTCTCTGGAGTTTGAGTGTAAATAAACCTTGACAAGTTTTGAATACGACCCGCACCATTCCAGGAGGTCTGGAGATGTACTTCCTTCCCCTGATCTGTTCATCTTCCTTGATACTTCATAATCATTCACCAGGTTAGTGTCAGCATTTTTTAAGGGGGGAGTTTCTGACAGTTTCAATTCTTTTGGCGACCTGTGTTGTTTTTCAATATTTGTGTGTTAATTCTATTTCCACTTAGCTGAGGTTGGTCGATGTTAGCGGCTTATGTGGGTTGATTATCACACTCGATAATTCTGCTTACTATTCCAACTGACTCCATCATTGTTGTGCGTTATATGGTGTAAATCCTCCCTTTGACTCTATCGGCTCATCCCTTGAAGTTCTTCTTTTCAAATATCAGAGGACTAACTTTCATGATGTAGAATCCTTTCGCCAAGAAAAAAACCCAGATATCCTAGCACTATTCGAAACATATCTGAACTCTTCAATCCCTAATAATTTTTATATGCCATAAAACATCCCTTTCTGCTGTAAAGACTCAGACAAACATATGTGTTAGTTCGGAGTCTATATCTGTAACATCCGTCCTTTAATTAGGGAACTTAATCTAGAATCCGTAGATCAGGCCTACATGTTCTTCCAATCAACCATACGACGAGCGTTTGCTACCTATATTTTCCATACTGTTTCCCTCTCGACCTAGAAAGGTACCCTAATTGACTACGCTTCCGATAATATCGACATAGTATTCCCTTGATTCCAAGGGCTGAAATCATTATGTTTAGAGCACCAAACCCAGCTGGTAATAATACGGGTAACTCTTGATTGCTCATTCCCTCAGACAAACTGTACACCTTCCCGACTCGCCTATCAGATCATGAGGACAAGCACGCCTTAGTTCTCGATCTATACCTGACAACATTACCCAAGGTCTGCGTGAGAAACGCCCACATCTCACTCGAGATGCTTATCACTTTATAATAATGGTTGATATCACCATAAACTACTGACTACACAGATCTCATCAGATATGCACGTTGGAGTGAAACTTTATTATCCCTGCTGAACATTATGCAGAGGGGTTCAAGGCAGGCATAGTAGTATTTGTCTCTATAGGGAAAATCCAGATCAACCCTCCTTCTCTTCAATTGTTCACTTCAACCCGTGCAGTTACGATTCAACTATTTCAACCGCAACGAGTAAGCTAAAAATAGGCAGTTATTTGTAACACCATACCCCCACTATAAAGGTATAATATATGGTTTAATGAGATGAATAGAACACGTATCGCGCCACAAAAATGCGGAACTCGTGATTTCTGTGAAAATCTATAATATTGTGATGAACTATAGCCAATCAACAATTCTCCCACTATCCAAGCACCGTGAAGTCGCTAACGGATAAGGCCTATCTGCTTGCCAAGTCGACCTGCTTGGATTTGTCGATTGGATTACAATACCGTATAATCACGTTTACACACCGGTTCCCGTTCGATCATCGAAAGTAAGCGATGTTGAGCCTGTCCAAGACTAAAAAGGTGACCATTTTGGGATACCAGGTGTTTTATGTTCTCTCTGCTTATCTCTTCATCGTTTCCAGTCGTCCTGGACTTCTCCTTGCCACTGGAATCAAGCAGTGTCAATTCAGGAGAGATGTGGTTGTGGATTGTGTAACCCTTGCTTCACAATTACATGTGCAGCCTCGCTTACAGGGGGTATCCATGGTCTCTCAAGACTGAACTGAGGCAGTGTTTGCCCAGTGTTTTATCCAAACCTCCCACCTAGATCCCGCAAACCATTTCCTAACTGATTTTCAAATACGGAGGGAAACAGCACCGGATGATTTAATCATAACCCATTCCCATGATCTGGTTATCATAAAGAACTCGCACCTCCAAGACATGAGAATCAGATCTTCTTGCAGTTATAGTTATATTATACTTTACAAGAAAGGTCAGTGTTGCACTTTCTTGCTTGTTTTACCAGTATTTTCACACAACGTAACTCTTTCACAGTAATTTCAAAATGTAGCATGACCTCTTGCCAAACTTTCCCACTAATTTTAAATTGCGCCGTGCCTGTTTACATACTAGTCGTTGATCAGTCATGGGCTATCAGTCAAACAGGGTTATCGGTTCTCTGGCAGTGCGAGACCCTCTCTTGTTTGCATAAACTAGTGTCTAGTTAATTTCAAGGAGATGCACATTCCGAGGCAGTACTTCTTCGTTTTAAATCGTCTGGGATGTCTTTAGCGGGGAATGCCGACGGGCCCGTTTTCCACTGTTTTTTGTATTCAGCTTGATTGCCAGCTAGGGTTTGCTGCTCGTTCTTCCGGATTCGGACTGAAACAAATCAAATCAAATGAAATTAATTAGCAAAAAATACCAAGATGCAACCAGCAATAATAAAAGATACTTAGAAGATGTGTATATTTATATACCGTTTGAATATTTTGTCCAAGGTGACTTTAATCTTGGATAAGATTGACCTCTAGTAAGTTGTTCCACGAAGCAAGAAACATGGACAGAGAATGGTGCTTTTTATCTAATGAGACGAACGCGACTATGCTACAACTATTTCTGTGTCCTATGGAAACAATTATTTGATGCTATTGTTACAATTTCTCGGGAGGTATATTTAAATTATTAGTGATGAAGTTTTACGCCATGAACGCGTCCCTAAGCACCCTTCGCTGTTCAAGTGAGGGGTACTTATCCGACATGAGGCATTCAGCACTACCTTTAAATGTTTAGAGGTCTGCAGCAGCGACTTGAACAGAAAAAGATACACTCTGACGATTTAACTGGACTCATCTCAGCTACAGCTTCTCTGAGTTTCCACGAAACGTTCTCGGCGGAGCTGGTGTGTAAAAGGAGGTCACGACGCACATGATATTTGGCGCGCATGATTCTGAAGGCGGAGATGAGATTCCTATGCAGCTGCCTACGTTGTGTGGTGTTCATCGACCATCCGGGCGCTATATATACAGATGAAAATAGGGGGATGAAGCTTGAATTCTGCATTCTAGAATGTGTTGCATCAGAGATACGTATAGCGTTAGGAAAGTGTCGGCTGTTAAAGTGGCAAAGGAGCGAAAGATGGGAAAGAGCATTAATGCATTGAGCAGGGGGAGTAACACAAGGATCTACTACAACAGCCAAGTCATTGGACTGCGTCCTCCTATCTATTATCAATCGGCCACGTTCGAAATCAAGTGGCGTGTTGGGTGAACAACCGACTAGAATGTAGTTCTATTTGTTGACATTGGGAAGCAAATTCCAGATGTGATGAAGGCATGGGCGAAGATCTTAGAAGTAACTTTTTTGAGCAAATATCTTGAAGTCTTCGACAAAACATAGGATTTTCTGGGAGATGCCCTCTGTATGATCATTGACCAACACCAAGGACAGCAAGAGACCCAGTAACGAAGTATGGAGGAAGATAGTAACCGCATTAGAAATACCATACAGGAAGCCAATAACCTGCAACTCAAAGGTACAGCCCGCAAGAAAGGCTCCGATAGATTCCACCACATGTGATTAAAAGCCATAACCATGGAGCGTGTAGATCAGTGAATGAAAGCCAAAGAAGACAATGCTTGCTGCATCGCCATCTTCATCTTTAATCATCCACTCGTCCATAATCAGGAGATTTTTTTAGCAGGGTCTTTTAGGTACGGTGCCGTAGTTTACTTGAGAGCTTAGTGCTGTAATAAAGAGATTGAACATCATGGCTTATTTGGGATGAGTCTTAAATACTGTGCAGACGACAGAATTGAGTGAGACTTACTTGTAGTTGACGGGATGTTCTCTATCACACTTCTTGATGATAGGCAAAATAGTCGCTGGTTTCAGCTAGGCTATCAGTTTGAAGGGATAAGTTAAAGAGCAAAGCTCGCGATACACGGGGAAAGTGATCGAAAAACTCACCGAACAGCGTCTTGTGAGATAACAAACTTGTGCATCGGTGAAGATTCTCTAAATAACGGTGGGGCGTCTAGGTCATCGACATAGATTTTGGAAATAGCGTCAGCAAATGTACGGCATTGTTGGCTAGCTTCGTCTATATCGGAGCCCTTTTCGTCGTTCGGTTTAGGAATTTGTTTATTCAAACGACTATTGTTTTGAACATGAGCGAATAAGCGTTTCGGATTAGTATGCCTCTTTTGCAATCCTCCTCTCATGATATTGCTTTTCCTCCCGTTCAACATACACTTCCTTGTTCCATTAGAGCCTATAGACATTGAACGCTTTGGAAGAATTACTGTTTTGAAATAAAACAGTTTTGAATCAATCTGCTCGAGTAATAAATTTAGTTTATCGTTCTAAGCTGCAAACAAACTCCCAAAACCTACTTCATCTTACATATTGCCATGTGCATACCAGGCCCTCTTTAACTAACGTTGCAGTCTATAAACTGGTTAAATTCACTGTCCATGTTGCCAGTTGTCATTGTTGCTTTCAGAATAAGGTTTATACTGATACGAGAAGGTTTCTCGTATGCGTTTCCTTTCAATATTAATTAAAGAACATGTATTTAAAAACCCATACAATTTAAAGTCAATGTATTATTAATGGAATGTAGATGTAATGTTGTACTTTCAAACTGTATATACAACTTATATATATTATACTAAAGCTAATTTAATCAAAATGTGTTCCTATGAGTAGTAATTATATTTAATTATTAGCTGCAGAGCGAAAGATAAAATGATATAACGCTAGGAAAGAAATTCATTTTGGATTTTCGTATTTTATTTTTTATTTAAAACTGGCTTTACAAACTCACTTTTTCTTGATTGAATCAATCAAACCCAGGATCAATGGGTCACCCAAAGGGTTATAATTTCTTAAGGATTCAAATAACCCTTAAAAACAAATTTAAATTACATAAAACTGATATAATTTCCTACTAATTTGATAACATAAAAATATTCATTCTTTTAATATACTTTCCAGTTTTGTACGTCAGTTAATAAGTAAATATTCAACTATATTTTCTTTCTTTTGTATTAGATTTACTAAAAGCAATACTAGGTTCGCTTTGACGTTCACACCAATTATGTAGGGTAATAAAGTTGAATTAAAATGCAAATAGCAGGAAGAGATGCATATTACGTCTGCAAAGACTGGTATCTATAAGAGTAACTTTATTTTAATTGATTGTGCTTAATGCAAGTAAGCGACCAATACATGTCGTTTAATGTACTTAAAAGCAAATAGTTTCCGAATATTATCATATTGTCATGGTGTGGAAATGTCGGAATGTACAGAAAACACATTTATGCTAATATATATTATTTGTGTCTGTTTATTCGCCATATCTTTTGTGTCAAATGTCTCAATTTTTATAGTCTTCCTAGCCGAGATAAGTATTTCGCAAATGATACGGAAGTTTAATACATTTTCTCGATTTAAGGAACACCGTTCTTTTACAGTTTATTAATCTATAATTGTGAAACTTTTAGTATAAGTGCCATGCTTCAAGTTCGTAATATTTTCATATAATAATGATAATATATATATATATATATATATATATATATATATAATTGAATGGTTTTGTTTTCTTAGATGTTAATCTAATGAAAATGTAGTCCTTATTCAATAGTGCTCAATAATACGAAAGGCTGTATTTTAGTATATATTTCTTGATTGTAACAAACATTATTGGATATATATGTGCATACATGTTAAGGTTGCGATCCTTTTCGAAATCCAACATCATCTGGCTATTTTACAATTTGAGTTTAAATTGTAAGATGATCCGATGAGGTTGGATTTGGAGAGATGAATTTTAAACCTTAAAATGCTACACAATGTAACATGTTACACTTTTAATATCTGGTAAATTGCATATTTAAATACAGACTGTTGGATATTTACGACTGAACATTACTGGAAAAGGACGGAATCCACTGATGTTTATTTCTAGAAAATATAGTTAAATTGCTGAAATGATTGTGAATTGTATTGATCATTCAATGGGTGTCTTCGGGGTGTCAACCTGTAGTGTGTTAATTAGTGAGACACGGATCTTTACGACTGGCCTCATAGGAATTCGCAACGTGACAACTTAAATAATATGGTGTTAAAAATCCCTGAAAACCAAAAGTTATCGATGCAATAATATTTCCGGAGATACAGAAAACAGTTCGACGAGATAGAATAAACAACATTCACGAAACGCGTGTTTTATCCCTTTATATTCACACCCACTGCTTACGAGATGTGACAAAAATAAACAAGATTTTCTCAACCTCTCTCATCACTCAATAAAAAAGTATATTCATATAAATCAGCCAGGTACGACTTATTTTGACCGGCTATTTCTGTTGTTGGCATCTGTTCGCAATTGAACACGTTGTAGAAAGTGCTCGACTGTGCTCAAATCTTTAGTACCCCCTTATAAAACAGTCGCAGAAAGAACTCGTCCCTAAACTACGTATAAAAAGTCCTTTTTTTTTAACTCGATGAGCCTAGTATAATTCGAAATTTCCATAGACAGATCTTCTTTGCAAAGCGCATCTGCTTCACTTGTTAGGGTTAAGGTTAGGGTTATCCAGTGTCAACAACATCTTCTCATTGTCCGCACTACCAGTAATCAAACGCAGTTGATACCATTGATCAATATTGTTCATCATGGTTCTGCTGATCATCCTTCTTCCCCACTAACCGTTATCCCCGAGTGGCTTTTAGCCTTAGTATCAGTGACCTAATAGTAAAAATTAAGCTTGTACACATCCATAAGTATAATTGGTGCTATGAAGTGGGCTGGATTCGAACCTGGCACACGAACATTGTGAGTCCGTGTCGTTATCGACGTCTTAACTTGCTACGAAAAGTCAGTAAAGAAAATGATACACATGATAATCAAACATAAAACACATTCTAAATTGAAAAAAGGTGAATTTATGCATCCGAGTTCGTATTTTCTCTATAACAATAAAGGGGCTAGCAAAAAGAGCGGAGAAAAAAAGTAGAACCTTATTATAAGCGCATCGTTCTTTTCAACCCGAATTTCAGTCATCTCAAACATGTCTGGTCGCAGACTGACTCATTTTGCCCTCTCACATACATCGTCCCACATCACATCCACTCAGTTATCGTTCACACACTAGGAAATTTCCCCAAAGGGTTAACCGGGTGGACCCTGCTGGACCCCGCAGTCTGCGGCACTTCCGGTTTACGCGATAAATATCTCCACGAACATAATTCACTTATGAGTATTAGTTGACGCATCAATATTTAACAAGTGTGTAAACAACCATTATGTGGTTCCCCCTGAGGCAAGAATCATGCTAGACAAAATAGCGTAGCTTGCTGATTTATAGGCATTTCTTTTGTTATTATAGTGAACAATTTATTAAACGTGTCGCATATTTTGGGTCGGTTGGGTATTAGATCTTCCTCCTCTATGAGGAATGATGCAGTCGACTCATTCTAATCTTCAGCCTGCTTGGCGCTAATACTTTTTAAATCACTCGATTTGTTTCATACACATATAATAACCATCTACGACGCTATACGCCCCCCCTTATAACCACTTGTGATATACACGTCTCGTAAATTACAAATATCTCAACCAGAAATCGTTTTCTGAAAACAAACATTTTGAAAAGGAAATACTTCTATGTTCACTCAATATTTTAAGATAAGACGGAAAGAAGTGATGTTTTACTTTATATTTGTTTTATGAAGTGAATTTAATTTTATGGTGCTGTTATGTACGAGACAATTTTTCGTTTACGTATTTTCGATGTATTTTTAGATTCGGTGAACAAAGAATAGATTAAGTTTTTGTGGAGCCATGTTGAAGTCAGATATTGTAAGCGCTTTAAGCGTGGTATGAATGGAGGTTCGGGATGGGTAAAAACTTTTCAATTTTAGTTGTAAATCCGGGATTGTCTTGGTCGACTAAAATATCGACTAAGCTTGGATTAGTCTCAACATGACTGAAATGGTATACCAAGTAAGATAGGCGGACTAAGAATGGACTCTTTCTGATAAAAATTCGCGACAGTTTGTCGGGGAAAAAGAGTTGGCAAAATTTATCCGTTACGAAAACATACCGCGTGTGTCTGAAAAGTAACGGGACTTTTGGTAGAAGTAATTTATTTTAATTCCAAACAATTTAACTACAATTTATCGCGTTCAAATAAATCCCTTTCGCATGTAATCTTCATTTGCCATATTTCTTCACGTTACTGGTAGAATGCTTATGCTATGGCTTACAGCTACGACGTTATAATTTATTATTGACCACTAAACGATCTCCTTGAGGTTGTGGAACAGAAAAGTTTCACACGACGCAAAAAAGGAAGAGTAATGGTGGTTGTATTATTCGGATTATGCGGATATTATAATCCGCATAATCCGAATAATACAACCGCCGTGGTTGTTATTTTCAAACCATTTCGGCCGCCGTGACATCCGCCCATCTTAAGGTGCCACTCTTCAAACTTTTAAATATTTATATGGAACTCGGAAACTTATACTAAATTTCGAGTTCGACATTAAGAGTGACATGTTTAAAAATATGCACGTGAATAAGGTTTGAGGTCACAGCGACTGTAACGTGGTGAAAATGAGAACCATTATGAGAATAGTAGTTCGAATAATATAAATAATATGAATAGAGAAGTTGTTTCAATACAGCGGTACTCTTCGAGGCCAGGAACTAGCAGATGATCAAGATGCTCTGAGCAGGGGTATTGTCGTGATGACAAAAACTAAATGATCTGAGAAAATGAATAAATTGATGGTTATCCAAACGGACACTGATTCTATTTGTTAATTTGACTGAGACTCTTTTAGCTTGTGCTTGTTTCAAGGTACTTTGGTTACACTTTTATAGACCGGTCTTAGTCATTATCGTTGTATTAGTTACGTTTGTAGTTTACGGCGTTAAAGTGGGTAAAAACGCGGACTGATATCCTAGGTGTTCGAATCCTGTCATTTTCATACGACCGGTTTAACTTATGGATGTTGGCAACCTTTACATCGTCCCTCCAGTAAGTACCTGGTTCTAGAAGAAATCGGGGAAACTGATTTTAATTTTTATTTTGTACTATTAAGTCACCACTTATCAAGGCCAACCCCACTCAAGGATGAAGATAATCAAACGGACTGATTATCAATACAGTTTAGGAGGGTTATGCGAGAATCAACATTGATCAAAGGTATGAACTGCGTGCAATTACTAATGGAGAGTTTGTGACATGAATTTGTTGACATTTAATTTGAATACAAACAAGTTGTAATGAACAGGGAAGCAGTCCCGCGGCAATGCGTTCCCCAGGCGTGGGAGTTATTGTAGTGTTAGACACTTAGATAAAGAAAGGAAAGTAACCTTTTGTTGTAGTAGAAGGACGAGTTATTGCAGTGAATATTTTAAGTAGAGGACCCAAAAATTGGAGCTCAGTCGAGCAGCTTCCATGCAAATAACGATAGAGTAGAGAAAGATTTGAAAATTTTCATCTCGGAAATGGGTTGTAGGGAAGAGAATAGATCACTCCTCACTAGATTTAAAAGAAGATATTGTACTTTGTCAAGTCAGGAAAGAATGTTCGCTTCCATACCTCCCGACCATAATCAACAACAGATTCGAGCCGTTCAAAAAGCGTGCCATGCTATTTCATAGGAATTTACTGGAACGTGACGTTGGCTAAGTGGTTAACAACACCGACTGAACACCTAAGTGTGCCAAATTCGAATTCAGTTCGTTCTACAGAAACACTTTCACTTAGGATATTTGCAACCTTCAAGTGGTCCCTCTTGTGAGTACTCGAGGTCTTTCTAGAAATAATTATAACATAAAAAATATCGGGGTAACCAATGCCAACAATAGAACAATCTGATTCATACGAAATTAATGAATGAATATGAATTTACTTTTATTTGCTAGTGACTCACACAGGGTGTGCTTGGTTAATTTCGCTGGCGTGATTCGTTGCATGCCTATATTGTTACCAGACCTCGGATGAAGTTGAGGTTATGAAAATAGGTACTGTTTTCGCAAGCTACAAACCTGACCAGATCAACTCCTATTACACGTGTTTTATAGTCAAAGTGCTACATCTTCGATTATATACTTCCATCTGAATATATATTTTTTATGTTTGTGAATAATTATTTTTATTTACATTTTTCTACTTATTGAAATAGCTTCGAATTGTTGTTAATTCGTAAACACAAAACATATTATCGCTATATTACAATGTTAATGAAAGTGAATAATCTGAATCCATTACGTATATTCTTTGACGGTATTGCATGTTTTTCTACTGTGCTCGTTTTATTATCTTGTTTTACTGTTCTTAGACATGAATAATCTGAATCAAATACATATGTTTTGTATTACTCTATTACGAGATAATCTATGTGTCTTATTTTGATTATTAGGACTACCGTTCTCATCTTGGATGTTATCCTCACATCGTTTCAGCCGTTGTAAACTTCAACCTTTTTCAAAGGAATCTTGTCTAACCGCACCTAAACCCCTTTAAAATACTGAAAAGAAAATGAAATTTGTGGAATATATATTAACGATGTCTAACGCCCGTTGCTAAAATTTTTACAAAGATCGAAGATATCTGACTTATCACAAAGGGCTTTCATCCCCCGTTTCCCAATATTACATGAAACGAAATTACACTAAATATAACCCACATTAAGACGTGATACGTCGCATGCCTATATTGTTACCAGACTTCGGATGAAGTTGAGGTTATGAAAATAGGTACTGTTTTCGCCAGCTACACACCTGGCCAGATCAACTCCTATTACACGTGTGTTATAGTCAAAGTGCTACATCCAAGATTATATACTTCCATCTGCCAAATACATAACCCCATAATTGCCCCATTAAATACAAACTTTCACTCCAGAAGATTTTCCCAACTATCACTCCTCATAAATATATATAAAATTAAAAAATACGAACAAATACCTTAATCACCCCATATCCACACTACCTTTCAAGAGCAATAATTATAACTTTCCAAAAAATAGTTATCCAGTCATTCAGAGGGTAAAACCTCCATTTCACAACATTATTATTACTCCCATAAGTTCCCACCGTTTCCCGGTCATTATGTTAATCTCCCATATCTCCGAAACAGATCCAATCTTGCCGACCCAATCCTTACTCTTATCTCTAAACCAGTCTTCAATCAGCATACCAATTGTACCACCTCCATAAGTATTCAGTATACCTTAGTTCATAATATTAAATCCCGAATTCAAATAGTTCAAAACCCTAGAGAGTTACTGCCCTTAGACCGCCCAGATGATATCTTTATTTTAATTCATTTAGAATTGATTTAAAGTTCTTAAATACGAATTTAATTAATGTTGTTCCTTTATTTAATCCTTAAACCCATCTTCTATCCCTAATTCCTTTAAAGGACACATCATTAAACTCCAAAACAGTAACGAGCAGATATACGATACTCATAATATTGACTCATGGAATTTATGTATATATATATATATATATATATATATATATATATATATATATATATATATATATATATATATATATATGTGTGTTTTTCGTTCAAGTTTTAAAGTATTGCATGGAAAGTTAATAAAATTGAAATAAAAGCCAAATTAGCAATACAAAATTAATTTTTTTTCTTACATTAATCCTATCGATTACGGAATAAAATTCCTTCTTCAGGGGTGACCAGTATTGAGTCATTTTTTTTTTCTCATCAAAAAACAAGAATAAAGAAACTTATTTCTTTGTTAATTTGATAAACGTCTTTGATGGTACGACGTCATCGCCTGCTGTTATGAAATGGCGGGTAGGATTCAAAACCGGTGTCAAACGAGGGATGCGTTGGCTCGCTGTCGAGTAATGTGTGTGTTTTACGTTCAAGTTTTAAAGTATTGCATGGAAAGTTAATAAAATTGAAATAAAAGCCAAATTAGCAATTTTGATGAGAAAAAAAAATGACTCAATACTGGTCACCCCTGAAGAAGGAATTTTATTCCGTAATCGATAGGATTAATGTAAGAAAAAAAAAATTAATCTTGTATTGCTAATTTGGCTTTTATTTCAATTTTATTAACTATATATATATATATATATATATATATATATATATATATATAAAATGAAGGAGAGTGGAAAGGAATTAGAGAAAGCAAAAGCCAAATCAAAATTCAATTCAAAAGTTCAAAGCAAGGTATAATCCGCAAAAAGGCAATTTATTCAAGTTAAATTTTCTTTAAGCCAGGCTTTTCAAAGATCAAAATCTTATCATCAGAGGAAGTCGCTGGGATAGATAAGTTGGCAATGGCCAAGATTTAAAATTTGAAAAAGTGAAATAAAATAAAAATTGTAGGGAAGGAAACGTAGGGCAAAACTGTGCCAGGGTGCAAGCAAATGTCCGATTGCCAAAAAGTCCGGTGTCGAAGAGTCCAGCGGAGAGGATACGATGTAGATAGGTAGGTCGTTAGAGGCACGAGAAGTAATGAGAGAAGTTTCAAAGTTAAACTCCAAGAAGCCACAACTTCAGGTACGGCGAAAATAGAAAATCCAGGAAGGGTAAGAAGTCCAATGAGAGGTACATTCGATGATGCAGGCAGGCGTCAGAGGAGATTAAAATATAAAATGTTCGCCATTAAAGAAACTTCCCGGGCAGAGATGACAAAGGAAAGTGTTTTAAAGTGGAAAAAGGGGCAGTGAGAATATTTAAAGTCTGCCCAGTTGAGAAAGCCGGCTATAAATGAAGAAAAGCAGAGACAGTGAAAGCAAGATTATAATATGCGACCAATGGGCAAGGGAGGGAACGGGTAAGTGGAATGTGGGAGGAGAAAGGGACGGGTACGAGGAAAGAGAGGGGGGGAGGAGAAAGGGAGCGATGCGGTGAAGGAATGCGGATAAAACTAAGAGTGTGAAAGTAGGGGGGTGAAACATAAAGTTGAAATTGGAAGTTAGGCGAATTAGGATTCAACTAGAAAAGGGGAAGAAAGGAGTGGGGGTAAGTTAACGAATGTTAGGATAAGGGGTTAAAATAACAGAATATGTATAAGAACAGAGTTCGGGGGTTTAGAAGAATAATCAAATGACCTTAGATATAAACAATGAGGCAAGATATATATGAAGGGTAGGACTAGGAAAATGAGTTAAAAATTAAAAGAGTAAAGATAAAAAATAAAGATAAAAATAGTATAAAAAGTAGAAATAAGAAAATAAAAAAGTAAAGAATGAAAAATAGATAATAAGATTAGTCTTAAGCTCGCAGGGAAAATTGAGGATTGACCGAAAGAATAAAAAATAAAATAAAATAAAAAATAAAAAAATTAAAAAATAAGATACTAATAATAGAATGAGGGAAAAGTCGATAAGATTGGAGCTCAAGAATGAAAATTAGAATAAGGAAAAAGAAAAAGGAAAACAAGACCTAGAGAGGATATCCGGAATGGGAGTCTCCAAGGTGGAAAAAAAATTTATGGGTTAGTAAATAAGCAGTTACGGGATGCTAGTTCAAATAGATATGGGAAAATATAAACTTTGAAATTTTAAAAAAGTTATATGGAGGTTAATTAAGAAAATTGTTAAATAGGTTAGTGGAGGCCGGAAGAAGTAAGAGATATACAAGGTTAAAAAAGTGACAAAGGATTAAGCCAGAAGGAGAGTGGAGATCGCAGTTACAAGTAAATACTATAGGGGTTAAAAGATGTAGAGCTAGGGCGGGTTGGAGGTTGAGTAGTTTGAGAGAGATGTGCGAAGGGCGAGGTAAAACAAGGGGGAAATAATCGAGGCTATTAAAAGAGTGAGAAGAATTAAAAACAGGAGGGGAAGAATAATTAGAGTGCAACAGTGGAAGCAGTAAGGAGTTCGATATCGAGGTGTGTAAATGGGATATGGAGTAGATAAGGCTAATCAACAAGTAAATGAAAGGGCTAGGATATAATATGAATAGAGTGGGTTAGTTATCACGTTGAAAGGGAAAATAATGAAGAATGGAAGTGTTGAAGGGAAGCGGACGAATGCATTAAAAGAAGTTAAACGGGAAAGAAAATGGAAAGCCAAATAAAGTTATACAGTTAAGAAGGTTAAGTGGAAAGATTTAGGGGGTAATGGAAGAAAGGTGTTAAAACTAAGGGAAATGCGAAGCTAACGAAGTTTATGGGTAATTTTATTAAGTTAAGAGAAGGTTAAAGGGATGAGGGAGATATAAGTAGAGATTAAAGAACAACAGGAATTAGAACTATCAGAAAGGGGTTTCGAGATGTAAGGAGGGAAAATCCGAGATGAAGGGAGGGTATTTAATCAAATGGGGGAGGGGTGTCTGGGGGATTATTATGGTTGCTATACCTGAATTTACGTTTATGCCTGCAACTGGAGATAAGTTCATTCTTAGAATTAATAATATTTTTAGATTTAGTAGCAGTAGCTATCATAAAGGTTTCCAGAGTACAAAGTTGGCAATGGGATGCTCCAGGGGTATATGATTTGGACTTTTTAAGTATTGACCAGTGAAGTGAATAGGGAGTATTTTTGAGATTGAGGTTTCTAATTAGATTGGAAAGTGAAGTGCCTGTGCTGTTATCGCTGCTATTTTTAAAGGAATATATATGGTTAGAGATCCGGGTCTTTATGGGGAAAGAGGACGCCCCAATATATGTGTGTATCTTGAAGGGTGGTGCTATAGTTGCATTGAGATTACTAATGGTATTAGAAGAGATTTGGGTTTGGAGATCCAAGTTATGCGAGGAAAGTTGTTTGGAGAAGTGGGGTGGAGCGGATATGGGGGAAATGTGAGTTGGCCCATGAGCACTATTTATTATTGGGGGTGCTTGGATAGAGGTATGGCTGTATAAGCGGGAGTTTAGAGTAGAAGCGGATTGGGGTTGCGGGGAGATCCGGAGTTCGGGTGGAGTATGGGAACTGTGATTACTCACAACATTGGTAGAGCGAGGGAATTGTTTAACAGTACAAGCGTATATTACGTCCTTCTGTACACAGTTGTTGTTAAGGGGACAATCTCTAGGTTTACGGCAGTTACAAGTGGTGGGGGATGTGGTGGGTGGTTGCTGTTGGATATGTTTGATTTTCCTATTGTTAGAGGTTATGATAGTTTGTTCAATATTGGGCATAGTAGAGTATGATATTTTAATAGAATTTTTGTTAAGGATAGTGCTATATCTGTGGGGATGCTTAAAAGATCTGTCTAAGATTTGGAAAAATTCTTTAGGTATATTGGTTTTAACATTACTGCTGAAAGGCGGATTAAACCAAATGTTGTTCTTTTTTCTAAGTTTTTTTCTTTGTTTATGCGAATGTGGGTCTACCCGATTATCAATATCTTTAGTTCCTATGGGCTTATTAGAGTGTGTTTTGATTATCTTAGGTGCTGATGAGTTAAACTTTTTATTTCTGTGTGTGGTCATGTTGTGAGTAATAATGCCTGAAGATTTGTTAACTTGAGTAAGGGGGTTGCAGTTATATTTAATTTTGTGATTGTAGCCTGAGTTAAGCAAAGCATTATTGTAAAAGCTAGAATTTTGATCGAAGATAGATTTATTCACAGATAGCTTAGAGATTCTATTAGATACTGAGGGGACTATTGAGTTTATGATGGATTAAGGGTGGTTAGATAGGCTATGTACGTAGAAAAGGGTTAAGTTAGGTTTATGGTATGGGCTGAAGGTTCCCGAGTTAAGATCTAATGTAAGGTCAAGAAAGTTAGATATTCTTTTCTCAGGTTCCACTGTGATGGTCAAACCAAAGTTTTTAAAGAAGTTATGCAGGTTTTTGATAGTGTTGTTATATTGTCTCGATCTCTCCCCAGATACAAACAGGGCATCGTCCCTATACAACCCACCTGTAAGTGTCCAAAATTAAACCCCAATTCTCTCATCAAGTACAAACCTACCAGGTCAGTGACCTGGGCAGAGTCTGAGGCCCCCATGGTAATGTCAAAGTTATTGGGGGTGTCTTTCCTAGTCCAAAGCTTATTATCAAATTCAAGTAGGGATCTTCTGGCTAATATTATTAGTTTAATCTCTATGTCAGTAATGTCAGAATTATTTTTGGCGAAGATTAATGCTTTGTTAAGTAAGATAGGGGAAATGGATTGGTAATAACTATTAATGTCGAATGTTATGAAGTTCAAGTTAGGTTTAGACTTATCAATGAGGTTAAGGAACCAGGTAGTAACCTCATCAGAGGATTGCCAAAGAGTGTAACGAATTTTTTCTTTCAAGGTAGGGATAATTCTATCCAAGATTTTCTTGCTTATGATGCCTAGGTCGGATTTAGAGGTGCATATTAGTCTGATGGTAGGGTTTTCTTGGAAATTATTTTTGTGGTCCTTCAAAGTAAATCTAGGTATTGCAGGGGTTAAAATTTCTGCGTAGTTGAGGACATTCAAAGATGTTAGTATTGATTTAGCCTCATTGTTTATACTAGCCAAGGTATCGTAAGATGTGCTTTTGTAAGATTTATTTAATTCTTTGTAGATTAAGGATTTGTATTGACTATATTTCAGTTTGTAAAAATTCTTATATATATATATATATATATATATATATTATTTCTTTTACTTTATTTGATTTTCTTATATTTTTTAATATTTCCTTAAATCTTCTCCGGTTTAAATTTCAACTGTTAATTTAAACCCTTATTCCTTTTTTCAAACTTTATTATAGCTTCCTTACACAAAATTTAAACAAACATAAATAACACTCTAAACAAATAACGTGTCCAAACGAGAGTTACACGTGGCTTCACATTTCTGAAACAGATGACAACAGAAGCTAAAGAGAGTCGGATGGCTAAATCCTTCTGTGCTTGAAACCGTCGGTACGAATGCTGTACTAATTTTTCTGTACCAATATATATATATATATATATATATATATATATGTGTATGCATATATATATGTGTATGCATATATATATATATGTGTGTATGCATATATATATGTGTATGCATATATATATATATATGTGTATGCATATATATATATATATATGTATGCATATATATATATATGTATGCATATACAGGGTGGGCCAAAATAAGGGTCCTATCTTTAAATTTGAATAACTTGAATTTTAATAACTTCCACAAAATAAAAGTTAAACTCACCAAACTTTATGTGTGTGTAGACTGACCCTTCCGAGATTTTTTGAAATAAACAAAACAAGTTTTAGCCGGAAAACACTTCTTAAAACTTACAAAAACTAAAGTATTGTTTTTTACACTGTTTTGAGTTTTTTAAGCAAAAATAATGTTTTCTAAATGAGGGAACGTTCCTTAGGGCTAATACGGCTCATGCTTGCTTCGGAAGGGGTCCTTTACTTATTCTAAAAAAAAAAAAAAAAAATCAATAAATAAAAAAGTTATGAATTTTTAAAATAGGACCCTTATTTTTGCCCACCCTGTATATATATGTATGCATATATATATCTATATATATCTATATACATATATATATATATGTATGCATATGCATATCTCTCTATATATATGTATGCATATATATATATATATATATATATATATATATATATATATATATATATATATATATCAATAAACATTTAAAAAAATTATTATCTTTTCTCGATACCCAGCCCCGAAGATGATTCTGGAATGAACCGAACGTACTAGGGTAAAAAGCGAGAAAATAAGGGGGAGGAGGGTTTTTGTGAAGACAGCGTTAAATAAGTTCACAAATTAAGTAAATCCAATAGAACAGTTGTTTTGTTCAATCCTTTTCCATCTTTAAATCTCCTATCACTGAACACCTTATTAACGGGCATTCACCATCTGGACAGACCCCATATTTTTTTACACGACACTCTCACTCTCCATTTCTTAATATTTTTTCAAATTTAGAATTTTGGCTTTTCAACTGCCAACTTATCTATCTATATAATTCCTCTGATGATAATATTTTAATCTTTGAAAAGCCTTGGCTTAAGGAAAGAATAATAAACATGTTTTTACCGAGTACACCTTGCATTGGATAATCGAAGTTGAAATAGATTTGTCATTCGTACATTTATCTTTACATATATACATATACATATATATCTATATATGGCGCCATGATCCATCAATTGATACCGAATAGTTCGCCGAGTCGAGAAACTTACTAGAAAGATCATAAAGAGGGATAACTCCGTGGTCTTCAATGAAAATTGTCTAATAAACGACTTGCTGCCGAAATATGCACATATATATATATATATATATATATATATATATATATATATATATATATATGTATGTATTTATATATATATATATATATATATATATATATATATATATATATGTATGTATTTATATATATATATATATATATATATATATATATATATATATATATATATATATATTTATATATATATATATACATATATACATATATATATCATCTATATATATACATATGTACATATATATAGATGATGGACTCTCCCGTTGATTCCGACGTATGAGGGGCTGCCCACGCGTGAATTTGTAATTGCAAGGGGTGCGCGATCTACAACAACCGCTCTCCTGAGTCGGCATTGCTTGATTCCAATGGCAAGTAGTAATACAAGACGACTGGAAACAATGCCGAGATAAGCAGAGAGCACATACAGCACCTGGTATTCCTAAATGGACAACTAAACTTCGGTGATCTAACGGAAACCGGTGTGTCAACGTGATTGTGCCGTATATATATATATATATATATATATATATATATATATATACATTATTTACTTCAATATTTCGTAATAAATTAGAAATTGTATTATGAAAATATACTTATGACAAGGAAGCTACACACACACATCTTTCTGCTTTTAATCAAAAGGGTGCATGTTTTTAATTGCATGTATATATATATATATTATTAAAAATAACCGACAATTTTTGTCTGGCTATTTTAGTGTTAATCCCTTCAATTTTCCGGATTAAAATCTTAATCTCGGAAGGAAATTGGCTGATGAAACTGCCATAGTGTAAATGTTGGTCCAGAGTACTTTCTGACCCGTCTGGGTCCATCGTCAGTGGAATAATGACAAACAGGTAAAGACCTGGAGTGAGATTTATAATTAATTATGGCGGGAAAATTTAACTATGTTTGTTAGGTATTATAAGCATTTAAGTATATTAGTGCTAGTGTTAAAATTAATCTTGTTAATAGCAGGTTTTTTAGTTTTAATGAGTAAAGCTTCTAGTATGTGGAGTTTTTGAGTATTAGTATTATGTTCTATGATTTTAGTATTGTCTACGAGAAGTTTTCGGATTTGAGAGCGGGGACAGGAATGTTCATTAGTAAGGTGTCTAGCTATAGCACTATTATCGGATAGATGCATGGTCAACCTCCTGGACAGAGTCGTGGTGGTCGAGCCAATATATACGTGTTCTTGTTGGTTGTCGGAGACACAGTCTCCCAAAGGACATTTAAATTCGTATACTAGGCCCGTCCTATCCAAGACTCTAATCGAGGGTGAAGAATTATTTGTAATAATAAGATTAGTTTCCTTCCGAGATTAAGATTTTAATCCGGAAAATTGAAGGGATTAACACTAAAATAGCCAAACAAAAATTGTCGGTTATTTTTAATAATACGTGTCTTAAAGAAAAAATGCTGCCTCGATACACACATATATATATATATATATATATATATATATATATATATATATATATATATATATATATAATTAACATTATTTATATACTTTACACGCAGAAAAGACACATTTAATACAACGAGGAAAACCGTTGCTTTACAATCTTAAACCATGTAAAAGAGACGTACTACTATCTGAATGATAATCTATTAATATCAAGCACATAAAAGTGTTTTATACAGAAAATATACACAGAAATAAGTAAATAGACAATCGCTTCTATTATATCGGCTTTTTTATCCTCATTCCCCTATAAACAAGAAGAACAAAAAAGGCAAATTATAACGCTAGTGAAAATAAGTATTTTTTTGACGCCAGTTCCCCATTTCGCACGAAAAATATGAAATGCGTAATTGATAAAAATCTAAGCAAATTATTCAATAAGAGTCGGGACGAAGTTCAGTGGAACCTTTTTGTATGTGAATGTATTTATGGCCACTATCCGACATTGACTGGCGGTAATATGATTAATTGACTCCGCATAGCAATTAGATTGCTTGTATACATCGGCTTTTTTTTCTCTTCTTTGCTTACTTCTTCCTCTCCGTTTTTTTTTCGTTTTCTCTACTTAATCATTCGTTCGCTTTCCTTTCTTTGTTCGGTCGTTTTCTTTGCACTCCTGTTTTTATCTTTTAGATGTTTATATTATAACCAGCAAAAGCAGAACTTCTGTTTAATTAAAAGAAAAAGGAATGGAAGGTGTTTCTTCGGGATTATAAGTTCGGGAGCAAGAACAATCGAATGTAGGTGGTTAATACAGAATCTATATCTTCATCTTCTTCTGACATTCTCTCACTGTTTTGTTTTGTTCCAGTAAATACCATACCGGTGGATTGCACTCCATGAGAGAAATACGTGTTTTATTGTTATATTTTGTAATCAGATCTTGTTGGTAGGGTGGGTCGCTAAAAGATAATTTCTTATTGCAACAACTACACCTGCTTGCTACCATCTGGGTACTGGAAATTGAGTTTATTTTTAACACTACCGTAAGAAAGGGTTTCGACGATAGTCGATGACGATCTAGAAATCTCCCTTTTTATTAGCTATCTCACCGAGGTGCCACTTTTTTCCCAGGTTTACTAAAATCGCGCTCGATCCTCATCTTATAATATTGCGTATTTATCAAGAGGTCATCAAGTACGATTTTTAAGTCTTTTGTATGAATTGACCACGGATTGAGGTTTGTTCTCTCAGCCTAGTAGCGAACACACTTACTATTATGTCAAATGGGCCGGTCACCATCAGGAATCCTTCACCGTTTATTGTGTTTTACTTTGTGTTTCGGAATTTTTCCATTCCTACCCGATTCAATCTCATTTATCATTTATTTCTTGCCATCTTTCGTATTATAAATTACATTCTTAACCCCTTCTTCCAGTGAATGTACTCGTCTTTCAAACTTTCTTTAGTTAAGCCCAATTGCTATTTAAGTGCTTCGTCACTGTTTATTATTTGCCGTAGTTTTCTTTTGTAATTAAGACTTTTACCAAAGGTGTTCTGGCATTTTATTATTCCTCGTCTCACTACATTTCGTTTTCTTTTTCCTTTCAATTATTATTCTATTCATATCTACTTTTATCTCAGTTTTCTATTCGGTAAGTTTACTTCGACAGTAATTTATTTCTTTGATTCTCTATGTTTATGTTTCCTTTTCATTCAGCTCTTATTTGTGTTTTCGGCTCTTATTTCATGTATTCACCCTCGTTTCTTTTCTTTTTCTTTTCATCATTATTATTGTACTTCTTTGGATTTTTTTCTTTCTCTTCCGATTGCTATTTCTCTCGGTGTTAGATCTACAATGTTCTATTTTATCTTTCAATCGTTATTTCCTTCTTACCCGGTGATTATTCTTATAATTTATATTACTCGTCATCTCCCGTTTTTTTTTCGTTTCAACTTTTTTTCTTATTCTTCTCTGACTTTTCTTTCCGTCTATTACCATCAATCTTTCAATTTTTCTCCCTTCTCTTGCCGATCATTCTTTCCTTTACTTTCTTTCTGTGATGTTATTTCTTTCTTATTCAACCGTTACATGTTTCATTAACTCTACACATTGCTTCTTTTATCTGTGCTTAATCCAACCGTATGTACACCTTTTTATTTCATTTAATCCACGGTTTTTATCTATTTATGCGCAACTCTTTGTACAATTCAACACATCATCATTAAATACCAGTTTTCGAAAGTTATTGCCAATAAAAGACGCTCATGAACTTATCGGGTACGAGAATAAAACAAAGAAATCATCGGTTTTTATGGTTTGTCAAGAGGAAGATAAGAACATCCGTAGAAATTCTAAGAAGAAACCCTCTAAATAGAAGAACTATTCAACCCTTAAACAAAAGAAGCGATCGGAAAAAATAAAAATAAAGGTTTCAATTCAAGTGTCAATGGTAATGTCTGCGGCATGAAGCCATGAAGTGAGTGTTCATTTTAAAGCCACAATAGGTACACTTAAAAATAAAGCAAGGTGCACAATTAGTTAAATTTGGTTCGACATTTTGTTCAGAGAATAATCACAATCTGCTGAGCAAGACATCCGCAAAAATAGATACGAGATCTGTATTGAGGATTATTGAAAAAGACCCGCCAAAAAGAAAAGAAAGGAAATATAATGAAAATGTCTATATGTTAACACCGCTATTTTTCGGTGCGCACTACCTGTCCACCTACCCAATTCTATTAAATCGGTAGTTTTAAATGTATTAAACTAGCAGATACTTTAATTTTTTCGTTCTCTTCGAAAGTTCATCCTGTGAAACCAATTTTGTATATTAGTCCAGTCAAATAAGCCTCAATTTTGGCAAAACGACAAACTAATTGAAATAATAAACATGTTTTTACCGAGTACACCTTGCATTGAACAATCGAAGTTGAAATAGATTTGTCATTCGTACATGTGTATCCCACTTCGTTCATATATCTTTACATATATACACATACATATATATCTATATATGGCACCATGATCCATCAATTGATACAAGAAACCCGACGAATAGTTCGCCGAGTAAAGACACTGACTAGGTGTTTCTTCGGGATTATAAGTTCGGGAGCAAGAAAAAGCTAATTGAAACACAAGTTTGTTTATTGCGCAATAGCTCTCTATTTTAGCATACATAAAGTCTAGAAAAATCTACCGATGCGAAATATGCAAATTTGGACTTTTTATCAACAGGTGCTCTGTATTTTTCGGTGAACGTGACGTATGCTATTAATCGCGCCAAATCATCATTTGAAATTAATAGGTAGAAATTACGATATAAAATGATGTATATAAACTGGTTCTTTAATCTCACAGCAACAATTAACATATATAAAATATACTTAGGGTAAATCTATAGTTTTCAGTTTTCGTTAAAATACACCGTTTTATCGTATGCATTCAAAGAATATTCTACCATTATACAATTATTGGGATATTTCATGGAATTATTTCATTAGATATACTTCTACATCATCATCATAAATTCTGAATCTGATCGAGTTTAGTATCTGAATGCAAGTTATTTTGAAATTGTGAAAATCCCTATTTTTCATCATTGTCAAAGTTTTTCAAAAATCACATCTCAGTCAATTCCTTGCCTATTCTTTTGACATTTAAAACATGGATATCAAGTAGTATTTTATATCACAAGATCAAATTTCACTTATATCTAAAACCAATTCAAGATTTGGCAGCATTTTTCATTTTAACATAGAACATCCCATTTAACAATTTTATACCAATCTCTGTCAATCTGGCATTTCTAAATCAATCTGTCTAATTTTTTCTATGTTTATATACTGTCTCATTTTCGAAAACATTATCAAGTTTAACGTGCATAGTAGGGTAACACAATAAGCCTTGGCGGAGGGTATCGCTCATCGAGTGCTTTTGTTATTCAATTATTTTGCAATCATCTAACTCAATGTTATCTTCATGCACTGACAAATTAGCACAAGCTTTACAACAACATTCTCCTACTGTTTGCTGGACAATTAAGTCCATACTTTTTACATGTATACTAAGAACACTTCTTGATGCTGGTAGCATATCAGTCATTGCTGGTATGATTACACCATTGATCACCTGTCATCACCAATTAATGGGATTTAGAAAATGACTTACTTACCATATCTGTACTTATTAGTACGGTGCATAGAATAGAACTTTTCAGCAACTGTTATTGGAGGCAAAATATCTAATCCCCTGTTTTTATGTATCATTTGGTAAAACCGATGATAGCGCAATGTTTCGGATGCAATTATGCTTTCTTTTGATGCCTCACACTGACAAAAGACTTCAGCACAACGCTGTCAATTTTTAAAAAATGATCTTGCCTTCATTAGATAAACATGAAGTTATGTCACATCCAACAAAGGCATGAAGAAATGGTGAATTTAAACAATATGCTGGGCCTAAAGTAAGATTTCGAACAGTGTATATTTTAACAGCAGTTTCAATAATCAAACAGCATTACCATTGGCATGAGTACACCGACATCCTGCTTGTTTACAAACATTCAGAAAACATCTATATAAATCAATGTTTATTCGATTTAATTGCCAAGAACATCTATGATTTCGTGGTGGAAACATAGTTAATTCAGTGTACAGATACAGTATTTTCTACTCTTCCCAAATCAATTATGTCTATTAGTGAAGGGTGTTCACTATAACCATCAACTATACTAACGCATTTGTCATATTTGCACAGTACGTATTTAATATATTCATAATATATTTAATGAAATGTAAGAGCATGATGCTAAATGATCTGATGTAGTAATGCCCTTCCATCCAAAAGAAAATGGCTACCAGTGGGAAGTTTGCATATTTGGCATCGAAGCTGGTCCCATAGGGCACTTGCTAGAATTGCTTTCATTGCAGATCTGGGAGAAGCAATGGAATCAAACATAGATGTTGTTTAACGACGCAGTTTGTATCAAATGAGGTACTGTATATTAAAGTTTTCTTTTGTTGCAATTAATGTTTGGCGTTGGAACAGTGCTTGCAGATTAATATGGACTACTTCTTTGTCTATAATCACATCTCTTTTTGATTCAAGAGTGAGTGCCTATTTTCTTTTCACGTGAATGAATTGTTAGATACCTCATTGCCTTCCATAGATTATAGAATCTCAAAGTCAACATGTTCTGTTTGATCTAAATTTACTGAATCCTATACAACAATATGTGAGATAATGCTGTGCAGCAACATCAGATTTACTGAGAGAATTTCTTGCTTTCGAAAATCTGATATTCTTTTTTGTATCCGTGCAGTCTCTCTTTTGTCGGGTGTAAGTTACTTCTTTGTTCTATTTACTAATTTTATATTTTACACCAGTAAACTGCTACATAACTTAATTTAGTTACAAAACAAACCGATTTAATCGACATGATTCGCTGCTTTTCTATCCCCTGTGTGTCTGCCAGTGGATTTGACACTTCGTATAAACAATAAGATCAGTGGAAAGTCCTGTCCAGTATCACTATGGGAAACAACATGTAAACTATTCTGAAAAACAGAATGCAAATCAGATAGACATTTGTTAGAAGATATAAAGACATTGTCTTAGTATACAAATTGTGATCTGCAATACTAAAGAATGGTAGCATGCCATAATATGAAGCAAGAGGGAGACCACAAGCAGCACGTACAATTGGTCAGAGTTATTTTTTTCTGTGCCAACTTTTCATGGATAGTCATAGCTGCTATCATAGATTCTCATATACCATCGTCTCTGAATTAGCAATGAGTTTTGCAAATATTTCTTAGCTGACATTATTCTACTTTAGGCTAAATTAGTACCTTTGACTTAAATTATATTAGATTACTCTGTTTATGTGTGATTCTTTTCTTCACTTTGGGGTTCAGTGTCAGAAGTATATGGCACAGTGAGTTCCAATGTGTCTGCAAGAAGAAATAGATTAATTGCACCATATATTAAGAAATGACCTCTTAATTCTTTAGCAAGGGCATTTCCACTAAGCATATTTTACACTGAGTTTTTGGCATATATCTCTTGCAAAAATTCTGACACTGCTGCCTTTTCCATTAAATTGCCTTTACACCCAGTAAAACCCATCTCCCTGTGTACTACTCCAATTATCAGCACTATAGATTTCAGACGGCTACAATATGGCTTATTAAATGTAATCGTTTGAGCCTACCAATACAGTAGATGGTAAACTGTGGTAACACGAGTTGTGTTATAATTTTACTTGTTCAACAAGGAATATCAATGTAGAATAGATACATGACATATTAGATGGATCTAAGTAAATGAAATGCAAAATCACAACAGTTGCCCTTCTCGAATCATTTCCTTTATATACCATTTGCACGAAATCTGACAACCCTAGCTATCGTAAAAACGGGAAAACTGTCCATAGAATATCAAGTAAATACAGGGGTTTTAGGAAAACGATCACAAGGCTTAAGATGTGTAAGTTCATGATATTGATAATGAATTGTTACTTGTCTCGGCCTAAGGATCTCATTAATCGTTACTTCATGCTGAGAAATCACTTGCGTGACAAATTTACCTGAAGTTAATATGACAACCATACCCATCCGATGAAAGGTGTCATATCCATCAAGGGTTTATAAATTGTGGTCAATAGTGCCTGCTGCATATAGTATAAATTGACCTTCTATAACAATGTCATAACAGTTACAGAAGCATATCGTTCAAATGTTTGACTTCATCATATAAGCTACAAAATACATTTTACGGTAATTAATCTATCAACACCTAGAACGAAAATGGTGATGCATCTTTATGACTGACCATAATTGTAAAAGAGCAATCAACATACTTAGTCGAATAGCTTAAACGATAGCATGTTCTAGCGATGTCTGCTTTTTCTCTGTATTTTCCTGTTGCAATAATATGTATAAAGTAAACAACACTATCAGGGAGAAATGCCATGGTTTTCCTCTAAAGTAAGTTCATCTGTCGATGGATAATTT
>OY744520.1:49878727-49991227 GCA_963556195.1 Sepiola atlantica
ATAGAATCTCTTACTTAACGGTTATTTTTCTGACCTAGCGTCTGGCCGGCCCCTCATTTCGAATTCTTTGTCCATAGCGTTTTATAACGGTTATAAATGTTTTTTGAAGAAATTCCATCATTTACTATTTCAGACTATGCTGAAGACGGAATAGGGGATTTAAAACCCTTTTCTTGTCAGAAACCACTGGTCCATGTCTGATTAAAATCTGTATTTAAATATATATATATATATATATATATATATATATATATATATATATATATGTATATATATGTATAGATATATATATACACACATATATTTTTTTCATTTTCTCATTAATATCAAAAGCTAAATTCTCGAGAGGTCAGTGCCCTTATCCAGAAAAGCCTTGATCGTGATATGAGGCTTTCCATTCAAATAGAAATGAAAAAAAATTCACTTAAAATGTAGAAACTAACAGGTTGTCTCCCAGAATAAAAGGATATGTAGCAGTTACATTACTGAGATCAATTGTCTTGCATAGTAAATAGTATTTGTTCAGTTGGCTAAGACAGTCATGTTAAAACTTGCGTTAAAATACATTGAGAGATTCGAATACTTTTGCGCATGCTCAGCTTTCCTCATTTCCGTCTAGCCTTAGTTTGGCGCTAAAATGAAAACAGTTTCTGGACAGTCGCTGCAAAGACCTAGCGCTGAAAACCTCTGCTCGCCCCCTGTTATATCGTGAACAGAAAAAGATCGAATTCTGGAACTAAACGATATGTCTACAGCTAATGCTCGCCTGTCGAACCAACTTGTATTGCATTCTTGTGTAAATGAAACTGATAAATAAAGTTGATTAAATTGTAGAGATGTTGGTATTTTTAATGGACATTTGGGGAATGTTTTTATCTTCAACTAAAGTTAATCCATTCAGATGAATACAGACGTTACTATAAAATTTCCATCTCCAATCACCGAAAAGCCTCCCAAATGACACCAACAACTCTACAGATTCCCTCATCATAGTGTTGCTGTTTGTGGGAGTATTATTTACTCCTCTCCAGGAGTTAGGCACAAGGCCAGTTTTATCCTACTCCCACAAGTAAGATGTGACCCATGGTCGGGTCGGAAAGTGGGGGTTGAAAAGCCAGCGCTCGAGAGGTGAGCACTCTGACCATTAAAAATTGCCTGGGCAGCCCCGTCGGCATTCCCCGGTAGGGGCGCCTCAAGCAGTAAGCAATTAACTTACTCCTCCCCAAAAAGGGGAGGCGAAGCCTGGGAGGGTGGACCTCCTAGAACTGCACAGGACAATCCCATAGACAGGCGTAAACCAGTCTATGGGGTGCAGTATCTATCGGAACAGATACTACACTTTGATCTTAGCCAAAAGACCAAGAAGTCAGGTGAGTTTTATTTACTCCTCTCCAGGAGTTAGGCACAAATCCAGTTTTATCTTACTCCCACAAGTAAGATGTGGCCCAAGATCGAGTCGAGAAAGTGGGGTTTGAAAAGCCAGCGCTCGAGAGGTGAGCACTCTGTCCATTTAAAAATTGCCTGGGCAGCCCGTCGGCATTCCCAGGTAGGGGCGCCTCAGACAGTAAGCAATAAACTTACTCCTCCCTAAAGAGGGGAGGCAAAGCCTGGGAGGGTGGACCTCTTAGAACTGCACAGGACAGGCGTGCAGTATCCATCGGAACAGATACTACACTTTGATCTTAGCCAAAAGACCAGGTGAGTCTTACTAGGAGAGAGCGCACCGTTATATTCTGCGCATGAACCACTAAACTAGATACTCCAGCTTGCCATTCAAATTCTATTAAAACTAAACAAAATCACAATAAGTAAGAAAATATAATTTAGTTAATAGGTCCATTAATGAGTAGAAACTTATTCTCCACTACATTACTTATTAAAAGTATAAAAAGTAGGAAAGAGAAAAAGTCGAGGTTTATAATTAGTCTGGGGTTTAAGTCAACATTTCATGAGGAAGTCGTGAAGGAATAGACATACTGTTTTTATCTTTTGTTTAATAAAGTTGATTATGTCTAAAGAGAGTCGGGTACACATAGAAACACAAACTGGTGCGCATAAAAAGCTTAGATTTGGTATAAATTATCTCCTTTCAATCTCTATAATTCTAATCTAGTTTATTGATTAAAACCGACGCCATGAGTCTTTAAAATAATAAGACCTGATCATCTTTTTAGCGGACATTTTGTAAATTATAAACCGCCATTAATTACGGTCCACTTCCTGTCTGCTTTCGTATGGTAGCCATTTAGTGAATCGAATATTTATCTGTTTATAATCGAAATTGTTTCGCAGAAAACAGATAGTGTGTACTCCGACGCCGATTTCTCTCGCCAAAGTCCGCATTTTTTAGAATCAGATACTTACAGCATGGACCACGTTAAGGTTGCCAACATCCACAGTAAAAGTGTTGCTATAGAACCGAGAGTCACTGTCGGTATCGATTTTACCACCGTCACACCCTCTTGAGTATAGAGCCAGCCATGTATAGCGTTATTCTTTAACTGAACGCAAACGTTCCTTCCGAATACGTACCTATATCAAATTTAAATGGTAAAATATTCCACAAAAAAGAATGTTTATTTTTCCTATTAATTTATACATATTAGAATTCTTTTTAAATTTTTTAATTACATGCAGTTTGAAAAAGACCATTATATTCATGGACGAGTAGACCCTTTCTATCATCTTTTTATGAACAACAAGTGGACACAAGTGGTTCCGAATCAAAAGAATAGTTAAATATGCATCTGGATCAATAAGGCTTGTTATTTGATGTTATTTTGCAACATGTGATTGTGCTTTAATCTATATTATTGATTTATGATTTAATTGATTATCTATCTTTAATTTCACTTATTTAGTTATTCTTTGTTTGTATGTATGTCTGAACGCGAAGTTATACTACTACTTATATTAATAATGGAGATTGTGTATCTGTCTTTCTGAACTTGAACCTTTACTACTACTTATGTTAATAATGGAGATTGTGTATCTGTCTGTCTTAAGTCGAAGCTATACTATAACTATCTTGTAATGCTTTATTCAATTTACTATATTATTTCAGACCAATGTAATATCTTTCAATGCTCAATTAAGTGGAATATGTGTTATGCTGTCACAATACAATTCTCTCTTGCATTATTCCCTTTTTATAGGAGAAGATAGTATAGTACCTGTTTTGTTGTCATGAGATCAACCTCCCTGGTATTATCTCCTCCTTTCTATGGAGTATTAGTAGACTTTATAGTCTGTAGTTATTATACGATGCCACTAGGTATTACTTCATCATTTTTGCAGAGAGTAGTATAATATATGTTCTGTGGTCATAATACCATCCTCCTAGGCCTTACTCCTTCCTTTGAAGGGCAGTGTAGTATTTCTTCGTACTTCATGCATAACAGTAAACCTATTAGGAGACCATTTCTGCTAGTATACATAAAACTATTTACACAAAAATATAAACTAAAACTAGAAAGAGATAATAGACCGATCATTTTGGTGAAGAACTTGAAGCCTAAAAGCTTCAAGTTCTTTATATCTTCAAATATGTAGTCATTGTATTTTGTTTTGTTATTGTGTTTTGCGGCATATTAACCCTTTTCGGGGTATTTAATGCCGAATCAGGTCATTTTGATAAACGTTTTTTTGTGCTTCAATTTATTTATAGATACAAATATTTATTCAGGTGTTTATTTTTATGTTTTTTCTTCGGATCGTCGTCATCATGCATTGTGACAAGCCAACCGTTAATGATCCAAAAAGAGTGGCGACATTACAACACTGTCACATCATCACAATCATCATCTAAGAAAGCGGCAAATCAATCTCTAACAATTCACTGCTGACAAAGAGATGTGTATATATCAGGGGCGTGCAACCTTTTCAGAGTTAGGGCCAGATGAGACTTTTGGACGGAGATCGCGGGTCGGAGTGAAAAACGAAATCTCAGAATTACTGTATTTTTTTACGTGAATAAATTGTACAAAGATTTCATTAAACACTCTAAAAATCTAATATTTTTTCTCAAGAGACTTCTGTATGTGATGTTATAAAAGGCGCCCACGAAAAGCCATTTTGGAATCATAAAAAATACTGACGGGGGAAGTAGCAAGTGGATCCAGCATTCGTTTTGACACACCTCACATAAGTTCTATGTTTCATGCCCTTTCCTCGTCTCTCGTTTCCTCTTTGCCTTTCTCCTTTTTTTCTATTTTTATCTCAGGCCAAGGATTTGAAATTGATAGTTAAAGAAAAAGGAAATATACATGCATCATCGCTCGCTGATATTTATACATTTTTATCCCAGTGTAAATCTTAATTGAAACCTACTTTTACGTCTATGTCACAAATAATGTGAGTTTTACTGGGATGTCCGCGGGCCGGATAGCAATAATAACTCATAGCAGGGTGGCGGGCCGGACGCTAAGCCTTCGCGGGGTGGATGTGGCCCGTGGGCCGGGGTTACTCGCCCCTGGTCTATATAATCGAAATAAACGCACTCTTATTTATATTAACCACAAGTTTGTTCTCCCTTTGTTGTTTTCACGTTTCATCATGCCATTTTAAATTTTCCCTTTTAACTTGAGTCAAGGTTCACGAGACAACTGAACCTTCTCTTGCTCATCTGTGCCACGATACCCGCTACAAGATGTAAGTGTAAAGAGAATAATGGTTGTTAAACGAACGTCTAATTGGTGATTGCTACGAACGAACCCCGTCTTGTGTCACAGGTATTTTTTGTAATATTATTTTATTGCCCTCAAGTCTGGTTTTATGATGCCTATGTTCGATTAAGTAGGAACATCTGTCGAATTTTGATTGTTGTGAGAGAGTCACCCGTCATAAATGTATCTGATTTCTGTTGGTAATGAAATCAGCATCGTCGCGACCTTAGTTTCCTAAAATGTTGAATACCAAAACCTAGCCTGAAGCCCTACAAATCTAGAGACAGAAATTCGTATATATATATATATATATATATATATATATATATATATATATATATATATATATATATATATATATATATATATATACGTATTTCTATACACCTATATATATGTATACGTATACACATATATATATATATAAATATATATATATATATATACCTATATATATATAATATAATCGAAAAAGTATGGGTCACTAACTGATCTCGGTTGAAATGGTTTGAATCAGGAAAAAGTGAGTTTGCAAATCCACAACTAAAATTTAACTACTATTACTCCCTGTGATGGTATTTTCTCTTATTTAAAACGGGAAAACGGACAATTCAAAGTTTGCTGTTTATACATTAATTTGTTTTACTACGTTTTTCTGTTATAAAAACACTCACAGATAAAACGATAGTGAATAGAAATTGTCAAAAATAAGAACTCGGTGTCAAATAACATAGAGAGAGAGAGAGGGTGAGAGTAATAAACAGCAACTTAGTAAGAGATTGGTTTCTCCGTGATTAAATATAAATTACGGCTAATTAGAACAGTACTTTTTTTTTTACTTGTTAAAGACATAAACAAATCCCTAAAACAAGGAATCTTTTAGCGTGTATTCTGTGTGATTTAACTATATAAGAAAACACCCATGAATTAAATAGACTCAAGTTAAATAATAATATTAATATATATATATATATATATATATATATATATGTAATATTTTTTTAATTAACCCATATACACATGTGTTTCATGCCAAACCCGCAATCATCAGTATGGGAGAAAGCAATACCTGCCGGTCACACGGTTCGTACTCAAACACGACAGTCATATTTGATTAAGTAGTCGGATGTATATATATATATATATATATATATATATATATATATATATATATATATATATATATATAGCGAGAGGGATAGGGGAGAGAAGAGTGCATCAAGGAAACTAACGTGTAGTGCTAGAAGAGAAAAAGATTATGCAAAAAGAAGAGATTGACAGACAGAAAGAAGATAGACAGACTAAAATAAGGACGAGAGAGAAATAGATGGATTTAGTGGCGAGTAACACAATAAATATAGAGCCCTTTATAAAAATACATTGTTAAATAAATGTGAGTTTTCGAATATTCATGTAAACAAATGTCAAAATAAATTTTTACATAATTAATAATCTGTACATAAATGAATATTTGCGAAATTTTTCAAATATTTACACATCAATTTGAGGATTATAACTGGTATTATTTATTTCATCGCATCATTACACATGATTTAACTGAAGTATCGTTAAATTCTATTTTTGAAAGGCCATAATCAAATTCTCTTATATTATGTTTGGGAGTTCTGGTAAAATTTATTATTCTCATCTTTATTGATTTTTGAAAAATATTTTTACATTAAAACAATTTTTATTATATAAAAAAATATATGTTCTATCCTGTCAGCTTTTTCTTTCCTCTCTCATCAAATTTTGTTGTTCGCCTGATAATTTCACTTTTAACTGGTGACTAGCAACGTTTTCGCCTTCACTGTTTCTCAGCATGTAAACTTCTTTCACACGCACTCGTTTTCTGTCACTGTTATCGTAATCCAGGTTTTAAGCAGGTTGCTTTCTTCGCATTCAAATTATAGATACGCGAATAATACTGACCTCGATCATGCGTTTATAGGTCTTGTAAATAGCCACCAGACACGTGGGTGCTTTAAACTGGGTAAGTGCGAGCAGTTATCATCACATGTGCATTAAGAGAGTGTTCATTAATCTATTGGAAAGAAGGACACATAAAATTGACTGAAAAAGCCATTTGAAAACATGTTGAGTTTATCAAGAGAATGTATGTTTTAAAATGGGAAGAAGCAACGGTATCAGTAAAGGTCTCTTTTTTAATCTTGAAAATTTATTAAATTTTTTCATCCTCGGGGGAATCTTCAGGCTAAAATGTATTAACTTATTTTTGCCGGGTGTTTTTGTATACAGAGCTAGCTAGTTAACCAATTAGATTTGTTGCTGTTCTCTCACCTAATCGTTTGGCTTCCCACGAACAAAGGTCTTGTTAGTGTTACTTCCTATATCCTGTTCTATTGTTCTGTTTTGTATAGAGTTGCGTATATCCTGTTTCTGTTGTGGTGTCAATATCATGGGTGAACTCATGTTTACACGTGGTTCATTCTATTTCTATTTTAGTTTTTAAATTGTTACGTTTTAGTTAAGTTTATTTACTTATTTGTTTATTTATTTATGTATTGTTAGCCTAAGGTAAATTTATTTCTGTGCAGGCAGCTGTTTGCTATCTCACTTCTACAGTTTAATAGATTTTGTGGGTCTGTAAAGTTTAGGATTTCCAATTTTTCATTCAGACATGATCTACACGGGTCGTCTAAATTTCTATATGTACTGGCCTGGCGTATTATTTCCAATTCAATTATTGGTGAGCGTCCATTTTCTTTGCGCTCCCAATAGTGGTTTATAGTGCTGTTTTAATTCGACGTTCTCTGTTTTTAAATGTGCTTTTGTGGTCATAATATCTGGTTTTAAAATCTAAGGAGGTCATACCCACATAATACTTCTTGTTATTCGTGATTTCGATATTATGACGTCGTATTATTATGTTATTGTTTCTATTATTATTGTTTGAAAGAAATAGTTTCATTGATAGTAAAAAAGTAAATGAGATGCCGACAAAATATACTACACTTTAAAGTAATTATTAGTACAAAATATGAAAAAATAAATTACGAACGAATGAGGACCATGACGATCAACAGTGTGGGAAATGAGGGTTGTTGCTTATTCTTGGTCAACAATTATAAAAAAATGTTAATCTTACTCTTAACTAGAATAATTTTGTCACCACAGTACCACATTTACTCTTGTGGGCATCCTACTTAAGATATATTCAAATTGTTGAAAAACATATATTTATTTACAGAGATTCATTGAATTAAAAGGGAAAGGAACAATAAACTATAAAAAAAATATGTTTTTAGTACTTGGCATTTATAAATGAATGCCCCTCTTCCAAAAAAACTGATATAATCTACTTTAGTATTATCTATTAATGGGGATATGTTAGTGTAATATCCGATCTGTTGTCATAGAATCCTCCTTCCAGGAATTATTTCCTCCTTTTTTGATCCTCCCACGTCTTACATTCTCCTGTCATGAAGGGTTTATGTAGTATCTGTTCCTGAGACAATCTTAGCAGGAATATCTTCTTTTGCGGTGGGGTGTAGGTGGTAGTGTAGTATTTTTTATGTTGCGATGATACTGCATTAATAGTCATTACCTTCTGCTTTAAAAGGGAGATCATCCCAGGTATTATGTCCTCGATTTTAGAAGTACTCGTACAGTTGTCATGATACAATCCTACAAGAAGTTACTTCCTCGTTTGAGGATGAGTGTAGTATATGTTCGTTTATACATCCTAATTTGTGGTTCAGTATATGGTGTTCGTTCATCATTACCTCATCCGTCCAGCTTAGCAAACGCATGCGACCGGAAGGAGCATATGTTTGCTAGTATATATATATATATATATATATATATATATATATATATATATATATATATAGAGAGAGAGAGAGAGAGAGAGAGAGAGAGAGAGAAAGAAGGGGTTGTGTAGCATCAGTGCAGTTCCAACGAGAGAAAAAAGTATATTTAAAGAATATTCAATGAAGATAATCAAAAGCAAACGCCAACCGAAAAACCTCAAACAAATACTAACCTCATCAAAATTCAACCAACATGCATCACAAGGGGTCACAAAATGCAACAAAGAAAGATGTGGAGTTTGCGACATAATAATAGAGGGTAACACATACACATTCAAAAATCCAACACAAACCTTCAAAATAAAGAAGGATCTAAACTGCACCTCTAAAAATATCATATATGTACTTGAATGCATAACATGTAAAGAATACTATATAGGTGCCACAAAAACATTCAATAATAGAGTGGCCCTCCATAAGAGCAATATTAAAATTCAAGAAAATAGAAAATTGCCTGTCTCCAAACATGTACACTCATGCAGCAGTGGAAAATTTCAGATAATGCCCATTTTCCAAACTCAGGACTACTCATACCTCCTAACACAAGAAAAAATCTTCATATACAAATTTAACCCACCATTAAATAAATCATAAGACAAATCACACCACAGACATATAAAAACAAGTACGAACACATGTATAAACAGGAACCCATCTGCACTCGGACACGTGTGCATTTGCACACCCTAACACATGGAACGAATACATACCCCATGTGAGTGTATTCATACACACATGCAGAAAATAATATGAATGTGTCTATCTATCAATCTATCTATCTATCTATCTATGTATATATATATATCTTTCTATAATTCTATTTATATTTCTATCTACCCTCAATCTTCCTTCCCCCTCTCTTACTTTTTCTCCCCCTCCCCTACTTATCTATCTACTCACCCATCCTCTTTTCTACTAATCTCTCTCTCCAAACCCAAGCAAACATCCTCACCCCCAACCACCCACACATCCACATTCATGTGTGAACCCAGCAGAGACACCGTCATGAATGACCGGGAATGACCACACCCACACATACCATACAGATTTGACCGACAGCAATTAAAGCAATAAAACCTAATACACAAATGAACTTAAATGACCAAACACTGGCCAAACTAAATATATTTTGATCTCAACAAGATAGCATTTTTTTCTGTCAAACGGAACAAACATTTTTTTCTGTCAAATGGAACAGACACTTTTAAATCAAAGAAAAATGAAACGTTTTCTCAAATGAAACACTTTTATCAAATGGAATTTACATCTGAAGAGAGCATAATGGATAAACTATAAATGCTCGAAACGCGTTATGAAATTATATTTAAAAAACTTAAAATGTTAAAATGATAAGATAATAAATAATTATTGAAAAAGTTTTTTTACTAGCGTTGGTAACCACAATTCTTTAAATATATATATATATATATATATATATATATATATATATATATATAAATTTAAACATTTAAAATATGAATTTTATAATAACAGAAAGATTTTAGTAATAACTCGATAGTGTATAACTAAAGCTGTAATAAAACTTGTTTTCGATAAGTGGATTGTATACATGTGAAAGTTTGTTTACACTGTCTGACAAGATGTTTAATAGGCATTTGACTATTACAAAACGATGGAATAAAAAACAGAAGGAAAAGCATGACAAAACGAGTCAAACAGAAATAACTACGGTATAGAAGAAATAAAAATTCCCAAGACTGATATACTGAACTTTTGTAAAAGTAATCATCATTTACTAGAGTGAATTTTGAACGGAAATGTTCATCGATAGCTAACGATTAAAACACTTACGCTGATGAATAACGCACATGCACGAAGATACTATGATGCGTATGTTTGGATGTAAAATCCCCCTACTGAATAATATGATCGGAAAATTATATGATAAACAAAATATTATATAGAAATAATATAGAGAAACAAAAAAATATAAAAAATATATGTACTTCAGTTTTTTGTAACGCGGACAGTTAGCTTTTCATGAGCACTGAGGATACCGTATTCAGGAAAAAGTATGCTTTATGCATTTCAAACATTATTTATATATAATGAAATGTGATATATGATTCAGTTAGGCTGATTCAATTGTATGCAAATAAAAACTGTTGTTAATGAATTTGTGAAAATTGTTCCCTACATTTGATGAGTATTACATAATACAAAGCGAGTATTATCATAATTATTATGAAATAAGTTTTCCCCAATTTATATGTTGAAATAATACGTTCAAAAATCATTAAAACATCCATACAATTTTATAATATGAATTTTTCTTGTAAAATTATTAATTTCTTTATTGTCTTAATCATTTAAATGTTGAACGAGTTATTTCATTTGTGAAAAAAATATTGTAACAAAAAACGGAAGCGAACTATTCTAAACTGTGCAAATAATCTAATGTGGGTGTTTCCAAAATGTTGAACTAGTTACTATGTTAATGTCGAGTTTACGATAAACACAGAATATTAAATTGAACCCCTGACTAAAAATGCAATTAATAATATCAAATAAAAACTATCGAAAAAATAATCAAAACAAAAAAGTCGATTTCATGCGGTAATGAATTATGACAGCTATTTGATACACTCCCTTCGGATGAAATGAAACAAAAATACATTAATATTTGGTGCATTTTAAGTCAGGAAGCCGATATCTTCAGACACCCTGATCTAGTAACAGCAGAACGTTTCACTCTACACATAGACCTCGCTATGTAACAAGCTTGACCGTGAATTCGAAAGAACAAGTAATACTTCGTAGGACACCTCCTCGAACCGAGCTGAACAAATAATGTCTAATAGTTCAGTACAGACCCTAGGTTGCCAGATTGAAGCCAATGCGAGCCTCGGTTGTTATGACAACTGGCCGGAATATGTTTATACCGATACGAAAAAGAGCAAACATGACGCAAACAAGTCAGACGAAGGCGAAATTATATAAAATACTTTCGAGGTAAAATGAGAGTTGTTTATAATGTCTGCTATAAGAAATCAGCTTGGCGAACAAACATCAAACACAGATCCGATGAATTCTGTCTACGTCAATCTTTGATTTAGACGGAGTTAGTGAATCTATATTTATTTGTCCGATTCTATTTATAAAAATAAGAAAAATAAGAACGTAAGATTCCTGGATATTTCTCAGGATGAGGATCTCGTAACTTTCAATGAGAAACACATTTCTATTCATTGTTCTCTCTAAACCTCATCTTAATTTCTATGAAATCGCCATTTTCAGAAAGAAATCTCGTTTTTATAGGCGACTTACTTTCTTTCATACAAAGCTATAACAATAAGACGAGAGAAGTAACCAACAATATTTAAATGACCATATATTTCAACTATAACTGTAGATACTGCCCACATGCACAAATATGCTAGAGTGTGAACAAAATTAATTCCATTTCACCAGGAATAATATAAAATAACAATAAGTTCAATGTTTTTGAATTTTTTAAATAAGGATTAATAATTAGAATTAGTTGTATTATTAGGACTTCTGTGCTCATCGTATACATTATTCCCACAACGTTTCAACCGATGTAACCGCTAACTTCAGGTCTGTCTTATAGAACTCGATAATATTTATGTAGAACTCGGGTATTTGTACAGAATGTCAAACTGAACCCTTTATTTAATCTAAGGGGGGTAGATTTCTGTCGTTCCGTACGCCGTTTGTTTTTATAGAAGTGTAAATAATTGTTTAATTATATTATTACTATCGCCTTTGCTGTTAATTCAAACTTCAACCACTAAAAGACTGTCACTAAAAACTGATTGTTACTTAGAACTTTATCCGTTACCCAACGGTCCATGATATATTTCTAAGAAATAGCAAAGTTTGTTAGGAGTAATGCGGAAACTTTTTCTGCTCTATATATTTTTAGGTGACTGAAATATGTAATGGCCATAGACATATTGTTGTATACCTGAAAAGGGTTACACGATACAAGGTTGTTACGTCAGTTGTAGGAACAACAAACACGTTAGTATAAGGAAGAAAAAAAGGCTTATCATAACAGAGAACAATAAGCAATAGATATTACGAATCTTCAAACCAAGAACGTAATTCCGTTCTCACTGTATGTAGTTTTGTATTTGTGTCCAAATAGATTAAATGATATTCAAGTTGGAACATATATTTATAATAAAAATAGTCTGAACGCATAATTTACTTCTCATGAATTGTATGTAACATTTAAAGCGGTTGGTTTTAGTTAGTTAATGGTAGGAACGAATACAATAACATCTTCGCAATAGTTGAGAAAAAATAGGGAACTTTATTTTTTTATGTACTATTATTTTTGCTAATCGCTAAACATTTTTGATAAGCATATGGAACAATTTGTTTTAAATAAATGCATTTACCTAAGTGCCACCTGCATTATGTGTCAACCATGAAACATGTGTATCAGTAATTAAAAAACACAAAGCAAGATTAGAGAAAGAAAGTAATAATGTGTGTGGTTATATTTTGGATTTTTTTAGATGAGGATTTATAATTGGTATTATTGTGATTAGTCCAACTAATCTTCTAATCTTGGATGTTATTCCCACAACGTTTCCTCCGCGGGTGTATCTTGCCGAACTTTGGAATTCGAATAGAACCCTTTATTTAATCCATGGGATTAGCTTGAGTTTGACAAAAAGATTATCGAGTTTAATCAGATGTACCTGAAAAAGGTCGAAGGTTACAACGACCGAACTGTTGCAAGAATAACATCCAAGATAGAAACTGTTGTGCGTATACTCAAAGTGTGCGATAATGTTTAGCAATGTAATTATGTTTTCCCCTCTTATACTATTCGTACGTGCGCGTTATTTCGATCGTGTATTCTTTTAATCAAGCACTGACTCTCCGTAGGACGTAAATAGGACATCTATTCATTTCATTGGTCAAACTTTTTATTTTATAAATCAGACATTATAATTATAAATAATCTAAGAAACGTTTTAACTAAAAGAGCATAATAAATCTGTCATGTTAGAAAACCTTTAAATGTAATGAACTCGAAGAAACAAGATAAGACGCTCTCAAATTTCTGACGACAAAAGTATAATTAGGTTATATAAGTGAAAATATTTCACCTACTTTAATAATATTACAGTAACCGTGAAAAGAATAGATCCACAGTGTTAGCTAAGTTATCATAAAGTATATTTGTAAAGACAAATATGTATTTGTTATTTAAGTATGCAAACATTTATTCCAGTTTTCTTGCAAACAGCTATCGGACACACCACAACGCAGGGGCTTGTTCATGGACTACAGCAATGTTTTTTTCCGGACCAAATAGAGAGGAAGTACCTGACGCTTTTTTTTCATTTTTATTGCAGTAGTGAATCGATTAACAGTGAATAAGAGGCGAGTAACATACTTTTATTAATATATAGATGTCACTTGATATGTCACTCCAAAGTCTGATTTAATTTGATTCATAGATCAGAGTGGACCTGGGAGTAACGGCATATTTTATAATTAGTTTGTAAAATATATTATTCTATTTAACCGATAGATGGCATGTTCACAACTACTACCATTGAAAGTCAGAATGACCCTACGAGCAAGGGCAACTAAGTGCTGACTCCATGCATTCATAACACATTATGCGGGGGTCTCACTACAAAATGCTCTTTCCAATCTCAGTAAGTTGTGTTATTTTATAAACTAAGATGAAACAGGACATTTTCATTAAATTTGTGAATTTTAATTAAAACTTTTCTTTTTAATTAGAATAAAGAACTTAGCATTTTGTTTAAACTAGGAAAACATTTTTGGATAGAATTTATTTTTTAAATAGAATTATTTTTTTTAATAAAATTACATTTTTTAAAGTGAATTAATTTAAAAAAAATAATTACATTTCTTTTAAATAGACTGCTTTAACATACAAGTTCTGTGGATCTTTAAACACATTGTGGTCTTAGAAGAAGCCGCCGCAGCTAGTCAGAACGCTTGCGATCTTCGTGCAACTGGACTAGATTTAGTACGGCATCATCCAAAATACGACACTGAGTGACATCCACGGCACATACGGCGACGTTTGATGCCACAATATGTCCACATGAGTACAGCAGTCCTGGACAAGTTTCTGCAGGGAACTGATGTAAAAGTCTAACTGAATATTTGAAAATTCCACTCTTTTTCGGTTATTGCCTAACAAATTCTAACAATTCCGGCTGATGAAAGTTGCCAGAAAAAGGGTTTGCAATATATGCTCTTTCCGACCAACCAGAGGATTTGTTATCTGTTAACCTCTATTGACTATACATCATAATTACTGAAGTATTGCTGTATAATAAACACTAATATACATATTTATACACATTTTCTTTATTCATGACTAAGAGAAAACAAATGTTTATCAGGATTAATTATGAAAGTGTTTTATAAGGTTTATTTTTTCAGAAATTCTTTCGATATTCCGAGTGTCGTTTTATTGCTCTAATTTGCATTAGGAATCGTTTCCAAATTGTACTAACATTGCAGATAGACTAGAAAAAAAATGATAAAACTACTTAAATTTCCTTTCTTTCACCGCATAGCTTACATTTTTTTACGAAAATATTTTTAACACTACACCAAATAGTCTCAAAATGACAAAATGAATGGAACACATTTTGGGTAAAAATAATTCTAACACAAAAATGACATAAATAAACGCACTGGCGCTTAAGCGAATACGTTTAGAAATACAATATCAGTAGTGAAAATAATTAATTTTGTTAGTTGAAACACGCTCACAGTTCGAGAAAGAAACACCGTTAGCCGTGAATTCCGGAGTTGTCAACTCGGAAATGCGTCAGGAGGGTAAACATTTGATTAAGAGGAAAATGCTTTCGAATCAATGATTAGGCGGATATTGCATAAAATATGTCTAACATGTATGAGCAGACCAGAAATACGCTGGTCCTAATTGCCAATAAATTTAAATAATAAATACAGTTCTCTAAAGAGCATCAAATTAAACTTTTAATCAAGTTAACATATTATTTAAACGGACGAAATTAAAATTAGCAACATGCGCCATTCAAGAGGAAATAGGCGTTTCTAGCGGAATGACAAAACATTCAACATTAAAACATTGACAGCTTGATTAACCCGAATGAATATGTTAACAGCGTCTAAATTATATTCAATTAAATATTAAAATGTTAATTAATTTGAAATATTATTTCTTTTTACAAATGTGTGCATGCGTAATAAAATTGCATAAAAAAGCAATTGTATTTTCGTAATTCCATTTCTATGGTTTTATCGTTTTTCCTCAGGTTTAATGAAACTTTGCGAAAACAAGCTACAGTATCACACGAAAACTCATTTCGTAAAGAAAAAAACAGAACTAACTAAAAGTTAAACAATACGGTATCCCGAATGCCCATGATCTTAATGTATGGTTGTCCCTAACACAAAGTTGTAGCAATAGAGGAAAGAACCGGTGGCGCAAAGGATATACGTGTTGAGTAAGTTCTTCCTTCCACTCATTGTATAGTGTAACCTTTTTTAAGGATACAACAATATCTATGGTTATTACACATTTCAGTCAGCTAAATTATTTTTTGTGAAATGCGTTTCAGCATTACGTTTAACACACTTAACTATTACTATAATACATATAATGGACCAGTGCGGCAACGGATACAGTTCAAAGAAATAATCGGTTATAAGTGACAGTCTTCTGGAAATGGAAGGATTAATTTTCAGTACGGGGGATACTAAGAATATAATTACCAAATACTTAATTCGTCTACCCGGTTATGGCTGCCCGAATAAGAACAATCTACCCTCGTGGATTAAATAAAATGGTTCAGTTCAAAATTTCGAACAGATTCCCGAGTTTGACATATAGATTAGTCGAGGAAATTAAAATTAACAACATGACTGATTCAATATGAAAATGGCCGTTTCTAGCGGATGACAAAACATTCCAAAGGTAAACATTGACAGTTTGATTAACCCGAAGTAATGTGTTAACAGCGTCTAAATTTTATTCAATTAAACATTAAAATATTAATTAATTTGAAATGTTTCTTCAGCGGCGGTGAATATTAAAATGGTTGGAACTATAATATTAAGAATCACTATGTTTGAGCAATCTCTGTTGATGCCGTCCGCCACTCCACCACAGCCGTCTAATATAAGGAGAACGTAATCCACGTCAACTGAAAAGAGACATACATTTATTAAAAAAGCTTCAATTCTGTTTTCCTGATGTTATTATAACTAATACACATAACACACACACACACACACCCTTATTTATTTCCAGTCAAGTTTGTTTAAAATAAATTAAATCTTCTATTTCTATCCACTTAAATATTTTCTCGATTTTGCGAGATATCTTTCGTCTTTCATGAGTCTGTCTCGTTTCGCACCCAAACGAATTCCCTTTAAACCATGGCCATCCCTACTACAGGCCAGGCAATCGAACAACTGGGGTCTTTTATTGGGGGGCATGTGAATTTTCTTAAATATTCGATATAGAAGTTGCAAACAAAGGTAAAATTCCTCTGTGAGATTAGTTTGATGTTTTTATGTGTTTTACATACCAAATAATAAGAACCACAATGAGCTAATTGATAAATTTTACAATTATTGACAAATTCCTATAAATGAAGAGACAGGTAATTTTGAATAAACAAAGGCAAATGAATATTTCAATGAAGAATTTTTATTTCAATGTTGGAGTTTTTTTTAGAGAATTTGTACTTATGTCAAAAAATCATTACTTGTATATTGTGGTTAAAAAGAAAAAAGGGATCCGCACCAGTTGATATCAAGCAGAGAAACAGTTTGTTCAAATGTGATATGTGTTTTACTAACCCAAAACTTAAACTGTCCTCATTTTGATTGTTTCGAACACAACATTTTGGCTATAGTCTTCATTTTACATCATAAAATAATTAAAAAATAAAGTTCAAACTAAAATTTCAGCATCCAAATCTCTAGTGTGGTCTCGTAGTCGATTAATTTAAGCAAACAGATTCACTGAAATGGAAGATGTTTGCAACTTCTATATCGAATATTTAAGAAAATTCACATGGCCCCCAGTAAGAGACCCCAGTTGCACGATTGCCTGGCCTGTAGTAGGGATGGCCATGCTTTAAACCCATTTCAAAAACCTTCAAACGTGCAATTCAATCACGTGGTTATCTGGTTTATACACGTGCTGTGTAGGTCTTCAACCGTTCCATGCATGCCACTTTTTTAACACTGAATTTCTGACACCTAACTTCTGGCAGCTTACTTACAATCCCCGTCGTCTAGTATAACGGGGTTGTCTTATTCGATGACACTAAAAAATACAACATGTGCACTTGTTTTGATATACTAATTACAGTGCACCAGAGCTTTATAACTGGCATCATAACTACTTTGAATATGTAATTTCTTAACGTGACTTATTTACCATTACTATTTCAATTACAAGTAACTAATCTTGTGTTAACATAATGGTCGGTATAACTTTTTTTTGTTTATTATTTACGCTTTTAATTCCAGGCGCGTCATGGAATTCTAATTGAATTCTGTTGTGCTATTCTTATATTTATCGTAATCATGTCTGCTCCTTCAACTTTCACTTTTTCAATATCTTTTTGAATTAACCTTCTGCACAAATGGGTTCAACTGTAGATTATGACAGTTTTTTTAAGAGCCTTCTTTAAGTTAGCTTATATAAGAACGTTACTGCATATAACAAATGAATTGGTATATAAGTTCCAGTTAGCTTTGTTAGATGTTAACGCCAATGTGTATGCTGAACAAAATAATTGATTATAGATGAAATCAATAAATCGAAAAAAAAAACAATTTGTTTTTTTATAACAGATTATTCGATTTGCCCGGGATAATGTATAGTTTCATCAATCCGGCAAAACAGTATTTAATCTACAGCTGATACCCATAAACCTTAGTCGTTTATTTTTTTAATTAAAATAATTTGATATCGTACAACGGTTATCGTTGTAAGCTAATGATTTTCTGGTATATCACCACTAAGAAGAAAAGCAGAGAGACTTGAATTTCGGCAATTCTCTAGAAGCCTAAACACCACGTTAATAGTTGTAAGTTTATGAAATTCAAACCTACTAAAATATGTCTTTGTTTATATCTCTTACATAGGCCTGTGTTTTAATCAATACTTTCATAGATATGACGAAAACTACTTTAAATGAAAAGCAAGAATTTACATTGTATTTGTAAATAATGAATAATAAATAAAGTGTTGCCTAATGGCATCATTCGATGTTGCCGTCGAATTGTTAGATCCTGCTAATGTACGGTTTCGCCAAGACAATTTAACCCTTAAATGTTTTTTGTTTCAAATATTACACATTCCAACAAAATGCCTATTTAATATGATATTCCACCTTTTTCGCATCTGCAGCGAGCCAGCTAGTAAGTGTGAGTAGGTAGTAGCATGATGGTGCATCAGCACACCCGCTATATAAACAATCAGTATTTTCGATGTCAAACCAATATAAACAAATGAAGCATTTAAACGTTAACAGGGCACTTCAAAATGTATTACTTAGGATTATGCTGAATCTAATATAATGAATAATTCTATCAGTAGACCACCGTCAAGTTTTAAACTTAGAAAGTAATCATAATGAACAATTAACGAATATAGATCTATATAGCTGCAATTATTTATCTGGGTACCTCTGGTAGTTTAAAAATAAATTTGACACCTGTTGTAAAATTGAAGATAGTTAAAAGAAACGGCCCTTAAATAGTCTGTGTTTCTTCTGTTTTAGAAAAAAGTTTGCTATATTAAGGTACTGTGAAAAATGTGAAAAATGTCTATTATTTGTGAACAAAGATCGCGATATTCCAGCAGTTACGTTAAGCTTTATATCTTTGTATACTATTCATAATTAAACTAACACATATCTCCCATTATAGTTTATATAGTTAATATAACTAGTTTAGTAAGGAAATGAGATCTTCGTCACATACAATTTATTTTAATTCCGAACGAACAAACAAAAGAATGTGAAAAATAATTCAACTGTTGCAGAACTCTTGGATTACTGTTATATACCCCGAATATATTATTATAACGCAACCCATCATTCTCTCTTTGGCACAGCATCCAACACACAGTCTAATCACTTTTAAGGCATTTCTCTGTAAATCTTAATCTTTTTAAACGTTTGATATTTTGGAAGCAATTCATACCTAATAAAAGCAACACCCTGTTCACAAAACTTGTCAATCTTTTTTAGCAGTCTTAAATATTTAGAATAAACAAAAAAAGATTTATCAAGTGTATCATATACATTATTCGAACTACTATTCTTATCATTGTTGCTACAATATTTCGAGCGATGAAACATCTGACCTTCTCGTTTCGAACTTGTTTTTTATGTAGAATAAAAAAAAATATTTTAATGGAAATCGCTGCAGACAAGGCATTAAGCAAGTTGATGTAAGAAGCAAAAAGGAACGAGGGGTGATTATCGCAAATACAGAAGATGCCTATTGACCTTAATCTCGAAAACACCAATGCTACAGGTAGGAGCAAAAATGTCAGCAGTTTTGGAAAAAAGCCTACTAGAATAGGAAGCTGTATTATGACGAAATATCAAAAACGCGAATTGGTGAACACCACTAGACCAACGAGTGACACGAGGTAATATAAAAGGAGTTAATAGATCAGAGAATTTTGAAGGTCACATGCACAATTAGTATTTATTAAAAAGACTGACACTGTAAACATCAAGTCTGTGAGAAAGAGAGTGCAGAGAAGAAGAAAGGGTGGGGGCCAGCCAAATTACAGATACACTTCTAAACCTTATCAAGCACTCTCGAATAGGACAGATATTCACCAGCCCAAATATGGCAACAGTACTCCATACAAAATCTAATAGTAGATTTGAAGAGACAGAGAATAGCCTCGGGTGGAAGAAAGTGTTTGGAGCGATAGAGAAAATCGACTTCACGAGAAGCAGAAAGAGCAATGGATCCAATGGATGAACTCCAAGAACGGGAAATAAATACTACGTAATTTCAGAGTAATCTAGAAAAATCTGAGCAAAAAGGTCACGCCTACGACTGAATGAAACGAGCTGAGTCTTAAGAGTATAAAACGACACAAGCTCTTTCCCACCTCAATCGACAACCAACTTGTGCACTTCTAGCTCAGCTGCATATTTTAACTGACCCCAGGGAGATAGACGAGAAGCAACACCAGAAAACGGAAAATTATACGGACTTTAGAACTGAATAATTTATTTATTTCTGTGGAGAGTAAATTGTGCTCATTCCATCAGCTATTACGAAGAGACGTTTTAATTATTTTATGTTATTCTCACATATTATTGACATAAGTATGGATTTTAAGTTTAACCGCCATAATATTGTAACAGAAAACTGGTTGTCAATGCGTTTACTTTTTACGATAATGTTGGACACTTTAAACCTAATCATGTATAAATGCCTCGTATTACTATTTATTTTAATTATCGCCATCATCATCATCATCATCATCATCAGCAGCAGCAGCAGCAGCAGCAGCAGCAGCAGAAGCAGTGTGTTTTATCACTACTGGAGGAGGGATCCCTCCCTGTTTTTTTTCAACCCAGTTTTATCCCTGGCTAAGCATCGCCAAATAGGGCCGAGTTGGCTGTCAAGGTCGTCTATCCACCGAGACATAAGCCTTCTTCTATGTCTTTTCAATTTGCTCCAGGGTCCATTATGTTGCTCTATATGTTGTCTGTATATCTGGAATTGTTACCTCCCAATCTATGTTGTGCCGTTCGTATGCTGGTAATGATATCATTTACTCCAATTTGATGTCTGATCAAGGTGTTTCTTGTAACTATAGGTGCAATAAATAAAGTGTTAATTTCGAAATTACGTATAGTTTTGACAGTTTGATATGAAACTATCTAAGTTAAAAGAATATGAGTCTGAAAGAGGGCATACGTTACATCGACCAAAATGCTGTGAAAATAAAGACCACGATGAGAATAGAAGTCCACATAATATAAATAATAAAATAATAATAGAATTCGTGATATGATTGCATCCATGCGTGATTTCAACTGAATTCGTTACGCAATCTAAAATTGAATTTTTTTTTCGTTCAGCATTACAAATTATTAACATATTCTTACGATTCCCACAGAAAATGGTTAAAATTTTTTAAAAGTAACAAAAATAATAAAGAAATGACAAAGTTTAAGTCAACAACATGGCGGTTTGAACAAGGTTGATTCTTTTATATTATGCGAAGCGTAAGAATATTAGAATCAACCGATCAAATAGATAAATAATGTAACATTTTACGTCACACAATATGGTTGAATGAGCAGGTGCTGTCGAAGTATACAATCCCCCGATCTATAATAGTATAATGGTATATATGTGTATATAAACATATTTAAATATATATATATATATATATATATATATATATATATATATAATACACAAATGTACTTCACTCCGTCACGCGAGTAAAAACAATGTCAAGTGTGTTAAGGCAGAGGCAAAGTAAGTAAAAAGTCAGACTACACAGGCCGTTTGAAAACATATCCTACACTCTATTTCTTTACCGAGACCTTTTCATTTTTTTTTCCATTCTTCTTTTTAAACCGTTTGATATGTTTTTCGTTCTTTCTTCGTTTTTAAAACCTTTAATGTCGGACATGTTTATTTTTACTTTCTTATTTAATTTTTTAACTGTCCGGATTAAGACGTCATTTAATATCAGTATTATTGTAAACACTGGTGGAAAACTTTTTTCGATATTTTTGATGGAGGGCATACTCTCTCTCTCTCTCTCTCTCTCTCTCTCTCTCTATATATATATATATATATATATATATATATGTATATAATGTTTCGGTGTATGTTTAAACTAAATCATAAAAGTTCTCGATCGCAAAAAATGTGAAAAGCTAATATAACAATTATTTATTTTAAAACTATACATTACATACTTCAGATACGTACCGTATTTCTATTGAGATAGGCTGACCTTTTACTTTTGTTAAAAAGGTCGTTAAGCCCCGTTATATTGATCCATTTGCTTATTTTGATATTCCTCATGAAACTTTATTTTACTGATAGAGACACCTCCTCCATTAACAGTAAGCCCCCGAATAGCTAATACACTAGAATCATTACAATAATTTTACACAGATATAAGCATTATCCCAAAATTATAAAAAATATAACACTTAAACCTTTTAATAACAGGAATACACACCCACCAAAAATCTAACCAACTCATCTAAAAATTAAACTACAACACACCTAAATATGAATGTATCATTGAAGCAGAGACATACATCATCTATGATGATAGATTATCATATTCTAAATAATACTTAGTAACGATTAAAACCCATTTAAACGTACAGTTTTTCCCTATTGACTCAATACTTTTTCCAAAAACGGAAACTTGAGTGAACTCACCGGAAGACTTTACGGTGATCTTTATGTGTATTCTTCGATTTGTTTTTATTTCGTGAGACGCTGATGATTTTAATAAGCTCTAACGACCTTTTTGACAGAAATAAAAATTTAGCCAAACTCACTGAAACCATGGTACCTCTCCGATGTATGTAACATAGTTTTTAAAATAAATCATTTGTATATATACACACACACACACATATATATATTATATATCGTCCACTCTATAATAAACACAAAACAATGTCTATTTATGTATATGTAGATAAATGAATCCTTTCCTTTAAACATGAGACATGTCAATTTTTAGCCAAAGGGCGAAACAATTTCAAGTGGTGAGCGGAAGTGATTACTCAAATATCCAGTCAAACAAGCTCTGCCAACTGAAACGAATTCAGAAAGAAATCTATGATTAAAATTCAACGGTTGTTGTTTTTGTTCGTTAGGTCATCAGAAATGATAATCATTTTTATATGAAAAATTTAATTACTAGCGAAACTCTTTTATTTTATATGGATATTAGTGCGAACACTGAATAAAATAATTTTACTCTGTCATTTCTGATGAAATAAGTACAGTATTATATATATATATGGCACAATCACGTTGACACACCCGTTAGATCACCGAAGTTAAGCGGCGTCGATCCTGGCCAGTACTTAATGGGTGACCATTTAGGAATACCAGTTGCTGTATGTGCTTTCTGCTGTTCTCGGCATTGTTTCCAGTCATCTTGTATTACTACTTGCCATTGGAGTCAAGCAATGTCGACTCAGAAGAGCGGTTGTTGAGAATTGCGCAACCCTTACAATTACAAATTCACGCGCGGGCAGCATCTGGCGGGGCACTCATACGTTGAAACCGACAGGAGAGTCCATCATATATATGTATATATATATGGAAGAAGACGGATAGAAAAAAAACTACTAGATTCAAAACTGCAACGCCACATGCTCAAATCTAAAATACTTTTTAAAAAATCGTTTTTATTTTTTCAATTAAAGAGTTAATACAACTATCTATATTTAGCATTGGTCTCATATTATCTGGTCTCAATTATAAAGGTCGTCGGATTGCAAGTTTAAGCATAAGTAACATAGTGTATTTAGAGATCTACAGGTGATAGGTTTTCTAATGTTGCTCCATTTTACTATTGGTGTTTTATTGTTATTGGTTAGGTCCAAGAGGTACATAAAATTTGTAGTTTGTTTTAAATAATAAAAGTCATTAACAGAGCATCTATGATTAGCATATCCTTCTTTGAATGTATTTATATACAAGAATATATATATATATATATATATATATATATATATATATATTCCATGAAAAATGTCAGCATACTGAAATCATATGCCCTTAATAGGGTTAAGATGAGAATTCATATACACTAAATGTACAAAAACAAGGAAATTCCCAAATTTTTACACTTTTATTGTCATTAAGGATATGACTACATATCAACCACGCCATTTCATTATCACATCACTACAGTATCCATCTCTATGCATGAGTGGATGAAGTGTGTGAGGTGCGCTGAAGAAAAATCCTACCAGTAAAATACATAGCCCTGATGTGCTCGCATACCCTTAATGACAATAAAAGTGTAAACATTTGGAAATTTCCTTGCTTTTGTACATTTAGTGTATATAAATGTTCATCTTAACTCTATCAAGGGCATATGATTTCAGTATACTGGCATTTATCATGGAATGTCACTACTTTTGTAAAGGGTATACCTCAATACAATGCATTATCATAACTGATATAGTTGGTAGTTTGACTAATCAATCTTTCTTCTAATATTCACAGGTAAATATTTTTTTTAATTATGATGAGTGTATATTTACTCATGATACAATTCAAACTAGAACACATTTTTTTAGACTTTACCATGTATTCATTGCAAACAATAAATGGTGATTTAATGATTTTACAGTCAGTGTGTTTGAACATTGGCAAGGACACAATGCAAACATTTTTAGAGCAGGGAGAAATATAATAAAGTTATTCACAATAGTAAACAATGAAATATTCACTGTACAAAGGAAAACAAAATACAACCTCTATCTGTGCCATAACACAGCTGAATTACGCAAATAGCTGATGAAATATAGAAGAAAGTTTATGTGGACTAGTCATTTTTTAAGGTTTGTTGAACATTTCTGAGAACTTACGGTATATTAGTAAACTGAAATTAGAAAGCCATCAACTAGAGCCTAGAACCTCTATCTCTGCCAAAGATCAGCTGAATCCATAAAATATTTGATGAGATACAAGGTGGCACATACGTACGTATGTACGTACGTACACACATATAACATGATTTCATGATTGAACTTTCTGGATCTCTGTGCTGCCTTGATTAATGATGCTGAAATTCTACACACTTATAGAACCTATAAAATAAAAATTTTGTGCAAAGTTTTAACTAATTTGGTTTATTGGTTTTTGAGTTATGATTGATCAAAGAAATGAGATTTCCAGCATAGGCCATTCATGTGTCTATTAAGGGATAGAGGGCGCTCGCTCCTCCCTTAATATATATATATATATATATATATATATATATATATATATATATATATATATATTAATGCTTTACAGAAGGTCAGGGAGGTTAGGACCTGGGTGTCACAAGTTAAAATCCAGTTGATTTCATAATACAACTTTTACTTAAGAATGTTGCCAACCATTACGTGGTCCCTGCGAGAGTGGCGACAAATGAATCAAGCCGGTCGACAAGGTGTATTATCTGATTCATACGAATTTACTTTACTTTACAGAAGGTCACAACAACATTGGTGCTGTCGATTTCAAATCCTAACAAAGGGGATCTATAAAGGCCTCTTTATCTAAACTCACTTCTGCCTCTGTTTGGGTCTGATATTCTGATATTATTTAAAACAGTAATACATAAATAGTACGCTCTTATTTTTTGGTATTTTTCTTTATAATCGAGTACTCTGTTGGGGGGATTCTCCACAACTTACCTTACACACACACACACACACACACACATATATATATATATATATATATATATATATATATATATATATATATATATTCAGATATTTCTAATAGAATTTAAGTCAAATATCGAAATAAGAAGTTTTAGAAATCATCAATTTTTCGCAAGTGTTAAGATAATCCCAACATGGAAGAATACACCTATTTACTTCTTTTATCAATAATTATAACCAATCATAAGGTTAGGCTTTCCTAATAACGTTAGTGTTTTAATATTTAGTCTATGACTATACTAATTAATGTATGTAATCGTTTGTATGGAAAAGCTATTCAATGTGATTTTCTGATCTGAGGAATGATGTTTTGCAATCCTTTCCTTTAGAAGGACTACTTCTGCGTGTTTATGCTGACTAATTTATTAAAAGTATTAAGAATATTCCGCTTGAAGCGTATGTTAAACTGATGTTTATCTCAGACTTTTCATTTCGAAACTTTATTTAATGCTATTATAAATCTCTAAATATGTACTTCTGAGCTAAGTTTAATCTATATTAAATATTGAGCTTTCCCATGGCAATTTGCATTTGATTCGCACAGCTAACTCTAAAAAGGGTGTTATACCAATCAATCCTACTTTGAAGGGGACTGCGATACTGACTAAAAAAAGGTAAAGTCTGTATTATATGAAGTAACAGTAGCCACTTGTATATTATTTCCAGCTCCCAGATTTCTGCCGTGAACGAAATACATCTATCCTGGTGATTTTACTCGTCCTTCATAAATACATTTCCATGTTCTGGCTTATATATATATATATATATATATATATATATATATATATATATATATATATATATATATATATATATATATATATATATATATATATATGTTACACCGGCCGTTCTAACAGAAGAGACACTACACTGGTTCTCACTTTAAGTAGTGCGAGTAGATAATCACCAGGGAGAAAAGGACAGTATTGTAACTGTCTAGCCGAGTACCAGTCAGTTTCCTTACCTCTGTACCTTTTATGTTAATACACTTGTTATCTTAACCCAACCTCGATTTGACTTCTTTTTACTGTTGGACTATTTCACTACAATATATATACATACAAAACTAGGATACATTTTATTAATATTAATCCACATACACATGTATTTCATCCTTTCCCGTTAACTATCAGTTATGGATGATGACTGTTTTGCCAGTCACGCGAGACGAAGCTGAGACTATAGTCACCGTTTAACTTTGTCAGTCTGAACTCCTATATGAATGCCGCCAACCCCAGTCATATAGGAGAGAGAATTAAAGTCTGTTTTTGTCTCTACAAGCGGACATTTGTATAAATATATATATATATATATATATATATATATATATATATATATATATATATAAGATTACAATACAAAATATAATGTATAATCAAACCGATCAAATCTCCCGTTTTCTTGTTTTTATATTTCATTTGTCTGTGGTTAATGATTTTTCAATTATGTCTTGTCTTTCATATATATATATATATATATATATATATATATATATATATAAATATATATATATATATATATATATATATATATATATATATATATATATATATAGGGTTCTATTTTACTTCAGTTGAAGTTCTCAGGAATCAAGTGTAAAATAAAACAAAATTTGATTCATAAACAAATGAGTAATTTTAATATTTTGTTTATAATTTAAATACGATTGCAGTATTGTGGCACAGCTTGAGTAGGTGTTTGTACAAATCGTGGATTTATACTCGACAATTAGTCCAGTGAATATGTTGGTATTAGGCTGAGGTGTTGCTCTGCCATCTCTAGGAGGTCTACCCTCACAGGCTTATCTTCTCTTTGGAAATGGGTTTGTTTATTACTAATCACCTCAGGCTCCCCTACTGAGAATACCGACGGGATTGCTCATACATTTGTGTAGGCTCTAGCACGCTTATTCTAGTTCACTAGATTTTCAAAATACACCTGACCTGTCTAAAATCTTGGAGTGGAGCCATGTAAAATTACAGTATTTTGCGAGCATTCGAAATTTAAAACATGATTTTGAAGCTTTTAACCGTCGGTTGTAAAGTAATTTAAACTGATTTTTAACTTCTTTGCAAATCTCGATGTATTCAAATGTTGGACCTTTTGGAATAATTTAATAAATAAGTACTATAACACCATCTATACTGATAGATATTTCTGACTGCATGTAAACTAAACTATATTATTATTTCGATTAATGCACTCGTGTAATATCTTTTTATCCTTTTTTTTATAAATACATTTAAAAAGTAACAAATGTTTTGTTTTTCATTTGAAGAATATTTAGCTGACAATTATTTTCCCGCTAAAAATACTGAATATTTATCATTTAAAGAAAAATAAATTGCAACGATGTCAAATGAATTAGGAAAGTAGAAATATATTCGTTTCATTTATTTAAATTATATTTAGCAGAGAATGGCAATTATTTTCATGGAAAAAAGTAAGAAGTATGTTTGTTCTTAATAGTATTGAATCTGGCAGCCATTTATTATTTCAAAAGAAATATTATCATAATTAATAGTAAGTTATACACATTGATGTGGAAAGTAACGTGGAATTAACACGGAGTCTTGTTAGTATTCAATAAAACAGAGATTTATCTGCTCTATCCTGTATAAACTCTTATCAGAAACGAACGAACATCGTAGAATTTAATAATAGAACGGTAGTTTCCTTTTTCATTTTATTTGTTTAGTTTCCTTCAAATCATATGTCAGCTATATTTTGTGGAATATGTTGGCTATCTTTTAACGTTAGCGCTCAAAATCTAAATCAGTTTTGTATAAACATACATTAGTTTTAACTAATTCACGTTGCCGTTTACTTTCATTTTTACTTTCGCTTTTTATTTTTAAAATTCCGATTCATTTTGTCAAATATAATAACATTATAAGAAGCCAAGTCCCAGAGGAACCAAATCAGCAACCAGGCCGATAGAGAGAAGGTGTAGCGATGAAAAGTGACAAGTATGTCTCGTTGGCAACTGAGCTGATTGGGTTTGGCCATTTTTGTCGAAGGTCAGTCCTCGCTACTCCCCACCGCGCTGAAAGCAGGCGATTGCTAGCTTTAAACATGAGCAATTAGGCAACGCAATTTTGTTTTGTTTTTCTTATAAAAAGTGGTTTGTAACGTAGTAAGCGGCTATGTGTAATATTTGTGTTATTCGGACTACTGTTCTCATATTATATGTTATTCTAACAACGTTTTGGCCGATGTAGCCCCCGAGATTTTTCAGCATCGTCTCGTACGGAATTTTAAACATAACGCTTTATTTAATCCACGGGGTGTACTACTCTCGTTACCTAAGCATTAACCATGGACTAAATAAATCATTCGGTTTAGAACTTCGGACAGATTCCTAAAATTGGCAAGACGTACTTGAAAAAAGTCGGCTGTTACATCGGCCGCAACGTTGTCAGAATAACATCTAAGATGAGCACAATAGTCCGAATGATCCAAATAATAAGAATTGCCCCTTACTATGTTACAAACCTTTTTGTGCCAAACAGGCCAGTTCATGCATCCAATGTGTGTTTTAATGTTACAGCAGAAGTGAATGTTGTAACTACACATCGCCTTTTGATTCGACAATATATCCCATCAACAGTATATTCAGCATCTCAAAACGCAAGAAATATTCACTCCGAATTTCCGCGCGTACTATAAACACCTTACACATACATTTCTTTCTCTTTCTTCATTTTCTTCTAGAGGCAACGGCCGTTCGCACGACACCATCCTGCCAAACCTCTTTGCGGCGAAGAGCCTCCGGTCAATATCAAAGCTGTAGCAAGAGATACACACAAACTTGTGTATGGGTATCGAATCGCGCACACACTGCTCACATAATGCATATATATACAATTCTATAAATATAATCGCTATAGTTTCTCGGGAAAACAAGCGGTACACACGTACGCTCATACACACCCACACGAGAAAAAATATATAAGCACATTTAAAAGCAACACCAACTTCAAATTAATTATAATCATTGATAAAAGGTCGATGAGAACGAAATAAGAGAACATAACATTAGTATTGACCCTGACAGCCATTTATTATTTCAAAGAAATATTATTATTAATATGAGTAAATTATACAAATTGATGTAGAATGTAACGTGGAATTTACTCGAGGTCTTTTTATTATTCATAAAACAGTTAGATTTCCCTGCTGCATCCTGTAAAAACTGTTATCAGAAACAAACGAACATCGCAGAATTTAATAATAGAACGGCAGTCAACTTTTTTTTTTTTAAATTTTTTTTTTTTTTCTTGAAATCATATGTCAGCTATATTTTGTTGAATATGTTGGCTATCTTTTAACTTTAGCACACAAAATCTAAATCAGTTTTATATAAAAGTAAATTAGTTTTATTTAACTCGCGTTGCCATTTACTTTCATTTTCACTTTCGCTTTTTTTTAAAAATTCCGATTCATTTTGTCTAAAATAATATGCTTATAAGAAGCCAACTCCCAGAGGAACTAAATCAGCAACCAGGTCGATAGAGAGAAGGCGTAGCGATGAAGAGTGAAAAGTATGTCTCGTTGGCAAGTGAGCTGATTGGGTTTGGTCACTTATTTCGAAGGTCAGTCCTCGCCCCTGCCCAATGTGCGGGAAGCGGTCGATGGATAGCTTAAAACATAAGCAATCGAGCAACTTATACATCATTACAGCTACCACGCGAGAGAAGAAGACAGCTTGTTTAGTCGACGAAGTTGATTACGCAAACACCATGTGGATTGAAGAACACCCAGTGCTATGTTTCTAATTATTCAGATGATGATTGATAATTTGTATTATTTTGATTATACGGACTACTGTTCTTATCTTGGTTGTTATTTTCCCAACGTTTCGACCGATGTAACCGCCAACCTTCTTCAGGTGCATCTTGTCGAACTCCAGGATCTTTATGTCAAACACGGGAATATGTTATAGAATCATGGCGCAACAGATAAAGTGCTAAGTGACAGTATCCTGGAGGTTGAGGTTGAGGATTAAATCATAAGTACAGGCGATACAGAGAATATAATTAACAATTACTCAAGACTTCTACTCGGTTACGACGGGCGGAACCAGAGTAATACACACTGTGGATTAAATAAAGCTTTCAGTTGAAAATTACGTACAGATTCCCGATTTCGACAAGACGCGCCTGAAAAAAGTCCGAGGTTACATCGGCCGAAACGTTGTCAGAATAACATCTAAGATGAGAACAATAGTGCGAATAATCCAAATAATTAGAAATTACCCCTGACTATGTTACAAACCTCCTTTGGTGCCAAACAGGCCAGTTCATGCATCCAGTGTGGTTTGTTAAATGTCGCAGCGAAGATAATGTTATGACTACACATCGCCTTTTGATTCGACAACATCTCCTATCAACAATATATTCAGCATCTCATAACGCAAGAAATATTGACTTCGAGTTCCAGCGCGTACTATAAACACCCTAACAAAGACATTTCTTTCTCTTTCTTCATTTTTTTCTAGAAACATAATCCTGACAAGTCTATTTGCGGCAAAGAGCCCCTCGGCAATAGCACACATGTAGCAAGAGATACACACAGACATTTGTATGCCCATCGAATCACGCACACACTGCTCACATAACGCATATACATACAAGTCTGTAAATATAATCCCTATAGTTTCTAGGGGAAACAACCGGTAAACACGTACGCACATACACACTCACACGATATAAAATATATAAGCACATTTAAAAGATACACCAACTTCAAATTAATTATAATCATTGATAAAGAGGTCGATAAGAACGAAATAAGAGATAATAACAATAGAAACAAATGGGTAAAAATGAATAACAAAAAAATAACACTTAAAGAGAATGCCTAGGAAAAAGAGAAGATAAACACTTTACTTATGTTAAAGTTACATTTTGAGCGACCTAGAATTCCTACTCCATCTCGTTCTTCCAAATAAATCTATATAATAATATGTTAATGCATTTTATGTTAGTCTGTACGTTATAACCTTTCACACCCATTTAAAATGGGATCATCCGATTAGCAAATATGGAGATTTTTCATTAATAAGATGTCTTTAAGTTTAAAAAATTCTTACTTTACCTACTTGAAAATTGATAAAATCATCCAATTTACATTTGACGGTAAATCCGATGCCGCTAAGGTTAAATAAAACGACTTTACTCATTTGAAAATGAATTGTTCTAAAATCAAATCTTGGCGACCCGTAAACAAAAATAGTACAAGTTTAAATAATTACATTTCAAACGTGACATTCGTTTTATTGATTTAAAGAATAGTTAGTTAACTATTATTTTTGCAGTAATAAGACGGGTAATATTTTTGTTTTAAAGTAATTAGATTACTAAAAGTTTGAATAAATACATAAATATGGAAGATACATATTCTGTAATGGGAAATGAAAAAGGAAAAACCAACGGAAGTCTTAAAATAAAGACGAAGCGTTGATGAATATATAACAAATATTGTTTTTTTCGTTTTTTATTTCCCATTACGTCGAATTACTCTCATCCTTCCTTTCTCATATTCGTTAATTTATTAAAATAATAGCTAACATGACAATTAATTAAGTCATTAAAATAGAATTGAACCTGATAGACATTTATTATTTCAAAAATAATATTATTAAAGTATATTATACAGATTGATCTAGAAAACACCGTGGAATTTCAATAGAGTACTTCTAGTAAATAACTAAAACAAAATGTGTCGATCTTGCATCTATGTAAATAATAATGTTGATGACTGCCAGAAGTCGCATTTCAGTTGGAGCTTCCACACTACGTAGGACATGTGGGACGAGGATTTTAAGGGGGCGGCGGTGGATAATCGCGCGACCGAATCCGGGAAAGCGGGACTCTTTTCTGATTAATCTGCACGACAAAGAAATGTAAACAAACGCAGTAGAATTGATTAGAATGTGCTTTCTGAATCGCAAACGAATAGCATTTGAAGAGATCCTGGGAATTGACTGCTGAACAAAGCAAATAAAATCAAATTAAAAACAGAAAGTGATGATTTTATGATTGTTTATGTCGCGTCAAAAGTCTTTTCAAAACTATCAAACTCAAAAATAGATTTGACAAAAAAGGAGAATTGTAGGCAAGAACGTTGCTGAAAATAATACAAAATAATGCTTGGATTTTATTATAATGTCAAATGAATGCTTGTTACAATCCAGAAAGATGAAACAATTGAAATTCCCGCTTTTCGTTTCCGCAACTACCTTTTATCATATATTTTACTTGACATCTTTTCTTTACATAACATGATAATGATGACAAGGGATGATTGTTTTAACGTCATTCAATCAAATTTTTATATTTATTTTACTTATTTCAACTTTTAATGAAATAACACGTGAGAAACCAGCCTCCACATTTATAATAAAGATATATATATATATCTCTATATATATATATATACATATATATATATATATATATACATATATATATATACATATATATATATATATACATATATATATATACATATATATATACATATATATATATATACATATATATATATATACATATATATATATATACATATATATACATATATATATATATATATATATACATATATATATATATACATATATATATATATATACATATATATATATATACATATATATATATACATATATATATATATACATATATATATATACATATATATATATATATATATATATATATATATATATATATATATATATATGCGTGTTTCCGTTCTGCTACGCAAAAGTAACCGAGTAAAACACGTGTCTTTTTCTGATTTACAGCTAATTAGAACAATTAGAGCAATAAACAAGCCCTTCTCAGAGAGAAGATGAAGCCTGGGAGGGGGTCACTTTTCGAACTGAACAGACTCATACATTAGCCTGATAGCAATAACGCCACTGTCGGACTGATTACAAGGCGTATCCTCGTAATGACTATAAGTTACTATCAAATATTTATTTTATTTAAAAGAACATATTGTTTTTCAGGTACCTTACATTATTCTACCTACTTTCATTTGAAGGACAAAATCGTCCCATTATACCCATAATCGAAACTCATTGACAACCTTCACACAGAGATAACGCCAGGAAAGTGCGAATGTATTTTTTAAAAACAGTTACTATTTAAAGTTTTTAAAACATTTACTATTTTGTGCCATTTAGATTCTCGATTTCCGAGTACCATTTTCCACTTGTAGCTTCGTTTTTAATAAATGCTATTCATTTTTTAGTTAAAAAACAAAAAAATTAGTGTAAATTTCATTGGCCGTTCACATGACATGTTTTTATATATTTTATCATATAATTTTGGCTAGTTCATTTTTTTGCCATTATTCGTTACTATTAGCGACAAAACTAGAAATATTTATAAGGAAACATAGTTGGGAAATAAATCCAAAAACAATTTATTTTGGTAAAACTACTCGTGTGTGACGTATTTACGTTAAAAAACAATTCAATATTGTAAATGAAGGCATGCGGATATACTGTTAACTTTTGTTAGTTATCAATTGCATGTTTTCTTCGAGAAGTAAACTCCGTATTGTTGTCCTTCATTAATCTAATCACATTCTAACGGAATTCGCATGCTTATATTTTCTATTAAATATTAAATATTAACTTGTTTTTAACGCAAATACGTCACACACATGAGAAGATAAACCAAAATAAATATGTTTCGGACACATTTCTGAGCTATATATACTTTTAAAATATTTTATGTCGCAAACAGAAACGTTTTCTCTGCATTCATTCAATTCATTTTTGAAAGTTTCTACACTAATTTGAATTGATTACTTAGTAATTCATTTGTCAGTTAAGATAAAGTCTTATTGATATATTTATCATATTAAAGGTTAATTGCCAATATATTACCAGTACAATAGGAAACTCATATATTATTTTCACGGATTAATGCAAGCTCATCTTTCTCTCCAATTAATCATTGTACATTGGATTGGGGGGTTACTTGACAAAAAAAGATCTCATTCAACTAGTTAGCTTATTCATAAATGCACGTTTTCCCGGGGTTTTTACGGCGCCAGTCAAGTGTTTCTCACCTTAAACTACTTTTATTGAGCAATACTCTAACTCAGGAAACGATTAAATTGAATAACTCGATACGAAAATACCACCTTTATATCTAGGAAAAGTCACGACTTTATACCAGAACAAAGAATTACATATTGAATTAACCAAGATATTCACTTAGAGTGTTATTACTGTTAGTTATCAACAGGATGAACATAAATTGAACGCCAGACTGGCCAATTTATATCCATTACACGGAAAAAATCAGATACTTCAAAGGCTAAAATATGACACTGCGTTATGTAGGACAAGTAATACTAATAGACAAAATGAATAATTTAAAATATGCATGAAAGTAAAATATAATTACTAAGAGGAATATCTAAACGAAATGTGCATGCCTAGAGCAGGGATCGAAACAAAAAGAAAATAAAGCCTGGCCGGATAGACTTCGTAAGACAACAAATCCACTGCCGTGTTTATTGTCAAAAACGTATAACCTGAGTATATGTTATGGCTTTGTTAGGAGCCAAAAATAAATACACAAAAGAGTAATTGAGTAAATCAAATATATTAACAAAAAACAGTAGTACAAAACACATACAAATTAGAGGTTGGGCTCCATTGACCGTGCTAGTAAACTTCTCACACCTGACATTATCCTATATATCTACAAAGCCACCATCCACCCATGCGTGGAGTATTGTTGCCACATATACGCTGGTGCATAATCCAATAGTCTCTCCCTCTTAGACAAGGTTAAAAAAAGTCACCAACTTAATAGGTCCATCACTATCCACCAAACTCCAGCCCCTATCCCACTGCCGCAATGTTGCTTCCTTGTGCCTGTTTTACCAGTACTTCAACGGATTGTGCTCTGATTAACTTACTGCTCTGGTGCCCCCACGACGCAAATTCACTAGACCAACCCAACAATCTGCCAAATCCCATCCGTTCACTGTGTGTGGCCCAAGATGTCAAAGAGATTTCTACTCAAAAAGCTTCTTTCCTCGTGCTGCTGGACTCTGGAACTCCTTCCCTGCTCCATGTTTTCCAGACGGTACCGACATACAGAAATTTAAAACTTATGTAACCAGACATCTCCCTGCACACCTCCCAATTTAGGTTGACCGCCCCCATAAAAAACGTTCACCCTTTTTCTCAGTAGCCCCTTACTTCTACAGTGGCGTCATGTCTTGTTTGGGGTGAACTATTTTAAAACAAAGAAGTTTACTAGTAAGCCTATTCGGTCCGATAGTCCGGACTGTCTGCTGGAATATTGACGTCTCCTAAATGTAGTACTACTTGCTGTTTTTTTCTTACTAAAAGAGTTAACCACTTATAACACGTTTCCTATCAGTCTGTTAAACATAGATATAACCCAGACATAACATTAGCATATTAGAAACGTACGTATTCTTAAATATTCTTTTCTTTTCATTTTCTGAGTATTAAAATAAAAGGTGTTTTTCTAATAAGTCAAGACAAAATATACTCAAGGATAAGGGTTAATGAGCTTAATAGATTTAAAGTTGAATGATGAAGAACAGTATGAGAGGATTTTTAGTCTCCACATACCACAAACACAAAACAGCCGCTCCAGCAAAGAGATATATGCTCCTTTTTGTAAGAAACATCTTTTATGGAATTTGAAGTCTAAAAGACCAAATACGGGAAAGCGAGAGTAACAAACCTTGAGGGCAGCGGGTCAAATCACCGTCAATTCCATGTTCTGTATAGGTATGTGCTATTATCTGTACTCTTTTTTGTACCTTTATTATGCTAACTTTCTCATATTCATTGACCAGCTGTATCATTCTTAACAAATTCGTAATTCTAATTAAACCATTTTTTACTGTTATTCTAAAACTAAAAAAAATATTTTTTTATCATTTGTAAACTGTACTATGTTTAAACCCTATTCAAACTTGGTAACTAATTCCACATTCTGCTTTAAACGCATAGATTCCATATGCCGTAAAAGCTTTTATCTATCACCAACATAATTCGTAATCGTTCTCCGGATTTCTTCCGTCCTGCTGTGGCGATTATACCCGAGCTGGCTTCACCCGAAAGAGGAAGTTTCTAGATTATATTATATTCACAAGCGATACCAAATGACATGCATATACCTTTTATTAAAGGTGATTATGACGACATTAGTAAATTAACCGTTTGCGAGAGGAAGGTGTAACCGTCTTTTTATGTGCCAACTTGATTATGACGTATGTTATTCATCTTTGCTGAAAAAAAGCCCACTCTGATTATTAAAATAAACACTAAATGATAATGCATCTATAGGCGTATAATATAAATATTTACACTAGACAGGTGTCGGTAAGTGCGTTAGGGTCAAAACTGAAAAGAAAAAAGTATGCGCCGAGAACTATTCAGAATACGGTGAAAGAATAGTAAAAACGTGCCAATAAGAAATTGAAACTGTACCTAGGTCATTGTATATTCTGGTGTTACATAACGAGGTCCGTGTTGAAATGATAAAGTTTGCGTGACACTTTAAAGGGTCAGATGTGATGGAAGTCGCAAACGTACATGATTTCGGTAAATGTAAAGATCGACGGTGTAAACAGAATGCGATGAAAAATTGTGTATTTGCGAGAAAATGGTTTTATGTTGTTTTTTTTCTTATATTTTTCAAATAACAACCATTTCCAGTTAAAATCTGTTTAGTATATAATCGTAAACACAAACACGTTTGAAATGTGTAAATATACTAGAATCATGGAGATTTAAACAAAATGGAATCGGAAGAAGTGTATTTGGCTCATAGCGTCATGTTATATTGTATCGCTCAAGACGAAAAAAGTCATACAGACTCTCTTTTCCATATAACTACGTAATATTGAATTCATTTTAACTTCAAAACATACTTAATATCATGATATGTATATATATATATATATATATATATGTATATATATATATATATATATATACATATATATATACATACATATATATATACATATATATATATATATATATATATATATATATATATATATATATATATATGTTAGATTATGACGGGCCCTGTATTTTAAAGTGTGTAGATCGACTAGTATGAATTGTGAAAGAAATAGGATTAAGTACAATTTAAGGGCATATATGATTTGGGGACAAACAACCATGATTCACGGTGACTCATTTTTAAAGCCAAAACAAATTTGAGGTATGTTTGACCGATAGGAAGTGCCAGGGTCAAAGGAGGTCATAAAAGACATGAGTGACGGAAATATTTTGCACATTGGGTCCACATGAACAGATCCTTTGTGTAAAGATTTAATTAGTCAGTCAGTTACGACTTAGGAAGCAAGAGAGCCAACACGCTTTAGCCATGTAGCTCTGTAATGTGTAGTCAGGTGGAAATTCGCCCTACATGAGGCACACTTGCTAGAAAATAGCTAGCTGCATCCAACGTCCCACAGTATGAATGAAAGAAAAAGAGTGGAATGAAGAACCGACAATGGAACCCTCTCCAACCGAAGTGTGAAAATAAATGATGAAATCTCTCTCAGAGAAAATCGTCTCCGAATGTCCTTGACTTCGTGCTTGGAACAGAATCTGCTCCCAAATCAGATACTCCACGACGATCACGAGCTAGCAACAAAGATGAGAGCCAGCAAACTCACGACGAGACGGCGTGCGAGCATGTAAGGTAACTTCTTTTGTTAATGAACTGCGTTTAAAATGTTTAACGAATTTAAAAGAGACTGTGCTTAAAATCGCCATTCGTTAATTGGTGTTAAAATGACTCTTAAAAACATGTGTGTAAAATTGAATACAGAAAATGTTTTACAAAAGTATTAAAAAAAGATTTTAACCACTATTAATCCTCTCATGATCTTTTCGTATTGTTTTCGGCCCGGAGAGCATATAATTCGAACTGTTGAAGTTGTTTCAGAGAACTGCCTCAGTCTGGCAGGATCAGTTATTAGTAATAATTAAGCTCGCCCCCTGTTTTAAGGATTATGCAACATATATATATATATATATATATATATATATATATATATACGATAAAGAAATGCAAAAGTGTTCCGATGTAATGGAAATTAAGAAAAGAAAACCAAAAACATCATTTTTTTTATTCATCAACGTTTTGTCTTTATTTCAAAACTTCCTCAGAATGATTGTCTGAAGAAAAAACAAACATAAGTACCAAATGCTTGAAACAGGTGGTGGCGGGTGTAAGCTTAAAAATGAGATACAAACAGATGGTGGCAGTGTGAAACTGAGTTGACAGTAGAGAGTGTAGGGGGTGGAGGCGGTTGGAGTTATAAGATCATTAGTTAGGGGATAGAGATCACAATAAGTGTGAAAGGAGTTAGTGAGATCATTGGTAGCGGTTAAAATCAATTTAAACTATGAAAGGGGAGGAAGGGGCATGACATCTGTTTATTGAATATTTGTAAAATTAGTTTTGCGATGAGAGCGCGAGAGGGTTTTACCTCAGGGTTGTGTAATAGGACAGTGTAGAAGAGAGGAGGAGAGGGAGGGTGAGAGGGAGAGAACAAGATGCGGCGTAGGGAAGGTGTCCACATTTGACACCAACACAAAATTATACACAATTTAACATATACATATATATGCACATACACATACGCAAAACACACATGTATCCTCGCACCCAAAGTGTGGAAAAATAAAAATAAAAAAGGGAAATATCATTTATGTCATGACGTGCTCTGGTGATTTACTTGAAACAAAAAGTTTTAAAACCATTAAAAAGTGTGGTTTTGTCAATTATTGTTACACCGGCCGTTCGTACACAGGAGGAACTACACCGGTTGTCACTATAAATAGTGCGAGTCACCAGAGACACAGAAGACAAAGCACAGTCTTGTAACTGTCTAGCCAAGTGCTAGTCAATTTCTTACTTTGTTAATACACTTGTTAAACCAACCTTCGACTTGACTTCCTTTATTTATTATTTACTGTTGGACAACAATTATTTAAAAAATAAATCATAGCTGTATGGTGATTAAATGAGTGAAGAGTTTTAAAAAAGGACGCATTTATTTATTCGTTTATTCATGTGTGGATTTATTTTTTATTTATTCAATTATTTATTATTTATTTATTAAATATTTATTTATTTATTCATAAGTATATAAATACATATAGATGCACACACATGCTTGTCTACATATATACATATACACATAGATACATATATTATATTATTACTCATCATCACCACTGTTAAATAATTAAAAGCGTAAACTGTTAAAAGAAAAGGATGTACTTATTTATATTTATTAAATTATTTTAGTGTTTATCTATCTATTTATTATTCGTTTATTTATTCATACATGTGTATGAACATATCAGCACGCACACACACACACACACATGTATATATATATATATATATATTAATAAATACACAACTAAACAAATAAACATCATTTTTTGTATTTATTCAATTTCTATGTAGATATTATGTGTGATGCATGTAGAGAGTGTGGTATAAATGTAGCTAGCCTGGATCTAAATTCAATTTTGGTTCGGATTAATTATGTATATGAAGTTGCATAGACGCATTCAAATTATTTAATTTCGCTATGTTTTAGAAAACCTCTGTTTGCCTGAAGACAAACCGATGTATTTTATTTTCTTGTATGCATGTATGTATGTATGTATGTATGTATGTATGTATGTATGTATGTATGTATGTATGTATGTATGTATGTATGTATGTATGTATGTATCGTTTTTCTGCATACACAACTCTGGGTGGGTTATAATTGAAGCCATATCATTTGGTGAGCGGAAATAATAGAGAGAAATCACAACGATCAAGTTTTATGATAATAAAAACTGATGCTAACAAGGATATATAAAAAACGAAAATAAATAGACTATTTGGTAATTAAGTCAACAGAATAAAAAAGAGGTTAAAACAACTATGCAAGAAATAAATGTTACCAAGGGCAAGATAAGTTACACTTCTACCTACCTGGATATGTTTTCTTAGGGTGTTAACTTATTTTAAAGCGTTTTATTTTTCCTACTAGAAAAAAGGAAGTTCGAATAGTTTATGTTACAAAGAAAAACAGAAAAAATTGCGCGGGGGACAACGTGATGCATCAAGAATGCCACAAATAAGAAAACTAAACAAAAATACAGCTAATCGGGCAGAAAACTCATGATCAACTGAACTGTACATTTTATTAGCTGTATTCTTGTTTAATGTTTGATTTTGGACGATTTACGAGACATAACGTGGTTCCTCGAGCCATGATAATTTTTTTTCATTCTAACGTGAACTCTTCGAACCTCTTTTTTTCTGGAAGTAAAACACTCTTTAAAATAAGTTAAAACACACAAACAAACTTATCTAAGTCGGTAGAAAAGTAACTGATCTTACGTTTCGTAACATTTATATGTTGCATAGTTGTTTCTGTTATAACATTTTTGTTCTGTTGACTTCAATAAATAAATAATTCGCGACTATTTATATTTCTCAATGAAACACAGTTGCTTGCCATATTTCGGGCAAAAGTTATTTGTCTTTTGTCTTTAAACTTTCTTTAATATGTTTTTTATAATTTCTTCTTTGATTAAAACCATTGTGCAAAATGTCAAAATGAATTGTCGGTATTCAAACAACAGTAGCAGCTCTCATCATATAGGTTTACTTTTCTTTTAAATTGTTTTCTTACAAAAAAAACTAATTTTCACTTGTCTGAAGACAAAGCATGGTATTTTTTACCTATCAAGTTAACACCTTTAATGCCTAACCATTTTTTTTATTCAAAACAAAACTCGTAGATTCAATGCAAAATTAATTAATTACCTTTGTGTAAGATTAGAAGTATCCCGCTTTCGGGCGTTTATAACAAATAATCGATTCGTTTTTTTCTTTTTGTACCTATTTTCTTATGAGTATGTTTTATTTTGATAATGGTTGGAATTTTATGATATTCATTGAAACATGTATTTTTTTTCTAATTTGTGATTTTATGCAAATTCATTCGACATCTATTTTGTCTCTAATTGCGATGATAAAAAGGCAAGGTGCGTCTGTTTAGAAAGTTTATTAAAAGGATACTAGTATATATGACGAACACACATATACTACACTGCTCTCCATAAATGGGGGAGGTAATTACTGGGAAAGGGGTATCAGAAATATAGAACATATAGTACCTCACCCCCCAAAAAATGATAATCCGTAGGAGGATGGTATCATGACAACAGAACAGATAATACAATACGCCCTGAAGAACTAATGCATGTGGGTTGGTGTCATGACAACCGAACTTATAGGACACTGTCCTCTCAAAAGAGAAGGGAATGACGGGAACAGAACAGATTTTAAACTAACCTCTACCCCTAAATAGAAAAGATAATCCATGGGAGGTAGGTATCATGACTACAAAAGAGACAATACAGTGCCCCACACCCCACAAAAAAGTGTGGACATAATGCCTATAGTACATTGACATCACAAAGCAGCATGTAATACCTGAGAGAATGCTTTCATGACAACAAAACATATACTAATCTTACTCCTCTTCAAAAGGGAGTTAATGCCTGGGAGGCTGGTAGCATGACGACCGCACACATGATTAAGCATTAAACGATAGTACATTAGTTTGAAATTGTATAGTAAACCGAATTGAGCATTAAAAGCTAGTAATAGTATAGTTTCGACTTAAGACAGACATATACCAACTCTTCATTAGTAATAGATACTGAAAATGAATAAGCTCGATACCTAATAATAGTAGTATGTATCTTTATTTGAAAAATGATATTCATCCATAAAAGCGACGAAGCGGATATTTAGCACCGCATTGTTTGACGAAATCACTCTCTGTAAAAATACCTTTTTAAGTCTCCAAGATTAGAAACACATTTTATTGTAACCACGTAATTCTACGTTATTCCTATTTTCATACGGTGAAAAAAGTTTATTTATTTATTATACTAACGTTATGTAAATCAACGTTGGTTTACTGATGACTTTTCCTATATATGTTATTAAAACACAAAATACATGCTAAAATATACCTTAGTTCTGTCATTAAATTATGTTTGAAAATAATTCCGCTTTAATTGTTCTAATTGGTTACAATTACAATTAGCAATTAACTCACCAAGTGATTAATCTAATACTTCGTTTCTATTGATCACTTTTACGATTTTTCATTGTATGTTTTTTTGGCCCCGCTAACTCTTGTTTTATACGGCATCTATAACTATCGTTCCGTCAGACACACACAGATACACACTCACACCCACTTACTCTTTCTCTCTATCACGCTCTCGTCTGTTTAGTAAGAGTCGAAAGAAGGTACGGAAATAAATAATAAAAAATATTGGAACAGTCAATTATTAACAAAAGGCAATTTTACCACATTATAGTTAGAATTGACTGAATAAGTCACTGATTTTTCGCTTATGTAGTTATGTATTTCTCTCGTCCGTCACACTATGTTGAATCAACGACCATCTTATATTTCCTTATTTCTCTGTGAGGATTTAGGGAAGAAGATTCTCTTGTCCAGCCTCTTTCTCAGTGATGATAATTCTAGTTCGAATATAATCGTGACAGACTAACAGGTGGTGTGGGGCTTTAATAGAAGTGCTGGGGCACATTGAACTATATATTTGTAATTTTAGCGTGACAGACAAACATGAAAGTGGTAGATAAATAATGCGAAACCTTATATAAATTCAAGAGGATTTGAACCCAAAAATACTGCAAAACACTAAATAGATAATACTATGATAAACACTGTAAGAATACAGTAATAATAACAAAAGCTATGGAAGTATGCATTTTAAAAATTTTAATTTGTATAATCAATCCGGAATATATACAGATACAATAGACACACTCCACAAAAATTATTCATACATTTAAACTGTTTCTGCTTTCTTCGTTGACTGCTATAACTCGGAGCCGTACAAAGCAGCATAAAAAGTTTAAAATATCGATAGTTCATACCAATTTACATTTGCAGTTTTTCAGATATAAATCTATATATTATATATGTCAAATTAAGTAGACACAACCTAAAGAAGCATTAGACTTCTGAGAGTTTCAGAAGAGTTATATGATAGGCTAACATGAAAGTAGACTTAATCAACGTCAACTCGTCGCACACCTTTATAACGTAAGCCGAGTAATTAACCAATTTATCAGAGAGGGTTACTACTCAATATTAATCAGACCATGAGGACTATCTGGCATTATTCGTTATTATTAATGATAATAAGGACGTCTATTTACCTATTTCATCTCTGTGTGCATTCTTGAGATATCCTCACAGTTTCGAAATCTATACATTTTTATAATGTTATGTAAAAGATTTCCAAAGCGGATCCGGTGACCTTGCAGTAGACCAACACCACATATAAACATGATACGTACATACATTTATAAAGTACACAAGCAAAAGAACAGCGGATTTTAAAGTCAAGTGACATGGTCAGAGTTCATGCATAGACAATGTAGGAGCAACACATTGAGAAACGATATATTTTCTCACCCATCACCGGTCAGTTCAGAAGCCACTTATTTCATTTTACTTTAGCCCGAACAAAAACAGACAAATAATACTTTAATGACGAAAGTGCAAGGTGCCAGTCTAGTTTCATTATACCGAGTTGGATTGATTTTTCCATTTCACATACAGCGCCTGTGTTAAACAATATGATTCATCTATTGTTTTTGTTTCTTTTCTTTAACTAATAATACACTTTTCATCAAGGTAAAACGCTATCTGATGATTAAGGTTAATGATATGGATGTATTATCACTTGAATAATGATGAATACTATGAGATGATTAAGATTGATGAATACGATGTACAAAATCTGATCTTATTTGAGGACGGTTCATGACAACTATTTGTTGATATAGGATTTAAAGACGACTATGCTGTAGTTAGCAACAAATTAGTCCCGTGATAATGTGTGTGAGAAATGAGAAGTTATTTAAAAGAAACTCTATTTGAAGAAAATTCCGCCTGATCCTAGGCACATGAAGATAGACAGGAAAGTTATGTTCACTAGTTGTACAAAAAAGAGTCCTTGCTCTGAATGTCTTAAAAGACGAACATGAGATTGGATCTCAGTTAAGTACCTACAATGGAAGTAACGATAGAGTAGAGAAACACTAGCAACTTCTCACTTGGATAAATAAATTAAATACACAAGCATATATCGCCCTCACCTCCATGTGCAGTCTTCACAGAAATAAAAGCCAAACAAAGCAACCAAAAAAACAAATACAACATAGCCCTGTTATTGGCAATCAAGAAAAAAATACAATAAATATTTTGGCAAAAAAAATCCGTTCCATTTACCAAGCGTTTGGGTAACTACGTATGTCACGACTTGGACAACTCCGTAAGTACTGACCGTCTCATATTACAATTCTGCACAAGTAACGAATATGTGACGCTTTTCTAAGATGATCGGATTCGCCGTTACTCTATCATTGAAATTATTGATTCATAATATAACGAATTATATAGCTTCGTTAATGTTATAAACCATTTACTGTCATCACAACTGACAGTCTACAGCAGCCATTTTGAAGCTTTTGCTGTACATTAGTCTCGTGCAAGAAACGATTTGACATCATCGAACGTCTCTTTAAATATCCTAATGAACATTTTTTTTAATATGTCTCCGTTAGATTTATTGATATTATGCCAACATATCTGACGCCAAGACATACGGACCGTAGACATTTTCATTGCTTTCTCCGGAAATCAAGCTAGACAAATAATTCCAAACGATTTTAAGATTACATTTTTTTATATATAGCATTAGTTTAAAATACAATTCCAGCTTTATGACTGCTTAGGAACGTCGGGCGTTGAACTATTTATGATTAGTCAGATGAGGACATTTTAAAAATAAAGTATACCAAATATCGATTACAATATTTTGTTTTCTTACAAACAGTCTAGAATATATATGTGTTTACAAAGAGTTTCTGTCTGCAAATACATTGTTTCATAACGAGTTTATACCGGCTCTTTTAACGTTGTTGACACAGTTGTAGCATTGTAAGGACAAACTAGAACAATGAAGGCAACTCTTACAAATGAAATAGTATTAGAAAATAGAAATTAAAAAAAAAAAAACTATTCTGACAGAAATAATTTCAGACTTACGGAATTTAACCCAAAATAGAGCTGAGATATTTACCGAAATTTGACTGACGGTAAATAATTAGTTTAGAGAATAGTGAAAAATATGTACACATTTAATGAAAGTAATTAATGTCGGAATTTTATTTTATTTTTGATGGAATTTAGAAAAATAATTCCCTGTAGAACAAAGGAAATATTACTGCGAAATGTTTATATAAAAAAGGAAAAAATAGATAAGCAGTCAGCGTTAGGCAGTTTTAATTTTTTCGCGGTTGAGACAAGAAGGTGACACCAAACAAAAAAAACACGATTTGGGACGACTTACTACAACCACAGCTACACAAACACGTATACACTATCGAGAGAGACTCATCACTACAAACGGTCGAAAGGTTAACATTAAACAAAATTGTATAATTTTTAATTGCGTTTGTTTTTTGTCTTTTTTTCTGGAAGCTAATACGACGATGAGATCAACATACTAATAGCTACAATAACAACAACAACAGAATTCAAGAAACAAAACGAACTCCAACCGAACTCGATTGTGATTTAGGGCACGTTAAACCATCATCCCTTGTCTTAAAGGCATATATCTTCACAGTACTTTGGTATAGCAATGTCCATGTGTACATAGCTTCTATTGTTTTATAGATAATGTGAAGAAAATATGTTTCATTAACAAAATATATTGACAATGATTCTTTAAGCAAATATTTGAACTAATGTCGAATATACTTTGTCTCCTTTTTATGCAAATAATCCAAAAAACGGTCACTTAGTTTTAAAATGTTGTTTATGTAACTTTTTGATGTTCTGTTTAGTTTAAATGCCATATATTTATATAATTATTTATGAATAATATTTTCAAATTAACCCAAATACACATGTATTGCATTCTAAACCTGCAATCATACGTTTAAGAGGAGACAATCCCTGTCGGCCAGACGGTTCGAACCCAAATACGTAAGTCATGTTTGCCTTAGTCGTCGGAGCGCGTACCGATGTGCCCACCACACATTGTCTTGAAATGAGAGAGTGAATTAACGTCTAAATGGCAAATATAAAATGTGTTTATCTACATACGTATACGTTTCATATTTCCAGAATCGTCAGTGAAGAGAAAATTAGCTAAACTGATCTCTGGATTCTAAACACACGAACAAGTCATGTATATAACTCAAATTATGTCGCCCCGAGGGTTACCTCGCGGGCATCATAAACAACTATATAAATCAGCGAAAGAGTTAACCTATATTTTAAGAAACCGACGTCGACAGTGCTCAATATATGAAGGAACATGCATTAAAGCTATGATTCTGACGGCTGTATTAATACTACACACTACAATGCCCAGCCTAGATTAGGGCAGAAATATATATATATATATATATATATATATATATATAGTATAAATATTGGTGACAGTCTATCATAATTAAGTCACGTTTCAACGCATCTGCTTCTCCTCAATGCTCTTAAGACGCGGATGCGGTGAAACACTAATTGAGTAGGGCCGACTTTCATCAATGTTTTTTTTAATTTAAGAAAAGCTCTACTTTATATTGAGCACTGTTTAAAAATATTGGTTGTGTATTCATTATTCAAATATATTTGATCTTAAATAATTCATATATATATATATATATATATTTATATATTAATATTTTTTATTTAAACGAAGATTTAACAAATAGAAACAATGTAAGTATTAAGAAGAAGAGAGTGGCTGTATGGTTTATATATATATATATATATATATATATATATATATATATATATATATATATATATAATTATAATTACTGCAAAAAGAACTCGCGGCCTGGAAAATAAAACATGAAATAAACATCAGAGAAAAATGCTGGATGAGAAACAGTGCGTTTTCTTTAATATATATTTTGTTTCGATTAACCAGCCCGGAAGCCTTTTACACAGTAATTATAATTCTATATATGAGTACGTAAATACGCAACAATACATGCACTTGTTTTCTCGTTAAATACAATGTATCTATTTTAAGAATGTAGCATTAAACATGTATGAATATATATATATATATATATATATATATATATATATATATATACTAGCAGATATATGCTCCAGCCTGTCGCATATTTTTTGCGAGCTTCGGAGAATGCTATCACAGTGAATGGACATATAAAACACGATTCTCTCGCCAGTAACGACCGTTGGAATTTAGGTGGCAATAAGCCTCGACAGAGTTCCTGTACTCTCCACATTTTTCCAGTGCATGGCTTGTTGGTGCCATCTTCCCTCGACCTTTCCGTGCCATTTTCCATACCAACTGAAGCTGGAGTAATCACATAAGTAGGTGCTTTTTCTGAGGGGTGGGGCGTATTACATTCTTGGGTTTTGGCAGTTTCAGTTCCCTCGTATTCGTATGGTTTTCTTTCTATCTATTTCAACTTACCTGTAGTTGATCAGCGTCACTCGGTTATGCGTGTTAGTAGCAGCACTCGATGATTTCCCTTAATATCATATTGGCTGTTGTAACGGTGCTGTGCGTTATATGGTGTCAATGTCTTTATTTTTATTTCAATTTCTTCGAGTCCTTTTTTTACAGTTTTTTTCGAAAATGTCATGATGCTACTTCGATTATTGTTATTACAGTATTGTTATCCCATATTCATTTAACGTCCCTAACAAATTATGTGCATGTGCTTAGTTTTTCTGCCTCCTAAGTGTTCACCATGTGAAGTGGTGTGACAGCTAAATCCAGAATTTAGCATTTCTTTTCTTCTTGCTTATTATTAGTACATTGAGTCCCCTTGCTTGCATGGGTTGGCCTGTATGTCCCAGAGTATGTTATAATTTTCATTTTCCGATACCTCTTGGTTGAGCCGTTCTATGCACTTTGTTGTCTTTAGCATTTACATATTCACTCCAGTTGTGCACATTTTCACATTCCAAAATCCATTTGAATGTCCTAGCTAAAGATATGATTGTATTTATTAGATTTTCTATCAGCCCTTTTCATTCTTACAAATAGCTTTAGCTCGCCCATATATATGAAATGGTTTATATTTTTGTTTGTGCCTGTGAATTTAGATGATAATGATACGTAAACTCATCAAAAAATGAATAAAAGAAACGAATGGAAAATTAAAATATGGCAACAAATGAAAAGTTTTGATCCATCGTAATAAAATATGAAATATATGTACCATAATAAAAATGTACACGTTTTTTAAAATGTAATATGTGCAGTGTACCGCTGTACGCCTACATAATTAAAATTTGAAAAACGCTAACATTTTATGGCAAAATCAATATTAGTTCTTGGTTGAAATTTTGTTTTATTTTAAATTTGAAGCTACTACTCTGGTGAACCTTTGTTCAAAAGCAATGATCATGTCTGGTAAGTCCGAGACAAGTATCTTACTCATTTATATTGGCTGTAATTCTGCTGTTTCTAATCACGCGTTATTTGCAGCGACGAAATCACGTGCGTTGATTTGCGAGAAGGAGTGTAGAAAAGGATGTGGAGGAGAGAAAGCTAGAAACACGGTGGGAAAGTAAAAGTAAGAGAAGAATGGAAATAAATTAAATCTAAGGTAAAAAAATAGATATAGATAGAAAGAGCGGTGAAATAAAAACGAAAGGCGATGGAAAGAGAAAAGAATAATAGTGGAAAATAGCATGGATATATTGAATAAGAAGTTATACGTAAAGAAAGAAATCGAATGAATGAATAAAAAAAAAAGAAGAAATGATAATATATAGAATAGACGAGATGCAGGAACCTAGAAACGTATGCACATATTTTATTTTGAATAACACTATATATTAGTTCGATCTTCAATAGCTATCTTCAATTTCAGGAAAACCCTGGAAATTCAGCCCATATGTCTAAACTATGAATACTCAACTGATTAGCGGTCAGTATTTCTAATATTTCCTTGAAACAGCATTGGTCAATGGAAGATCGAACGAATTCAAATAAAGATATATGCTCTTACATACGTATAGTACACTGATTATGTTCCCTCCACAAACACACAGCATTATATATATATATATATATATATATATATATATATATATATATATATATATATATATATATATATATATATATATATATATATATATATTGCGAGATCCAACACGATTTGTTGTTCTTGTTGATCACTGTTCGCTGCTATTTGCAAATACCCGCCGACTTGGCATTTACAAAGTAAAATTCCTCCTTACTTCCAAGCTAATTTGTGGTGGCCAGCGGGTAATGCTCTTGACTGCGAATCAGTGGTGATTTGTAATCAGAGTTCGCGCCCGCTGAACGTCGAGTAATAACTTCCTGCTCTGAAGATTGCGTAAGCATGACACATTGATATCTGTAGGTAATAAATCATTAATATTTATTTATAAAATATCATGTATATATATATGCATATATATATATATATATATATATATATATATATATATATATATATATATATGAGAAAGGAAGGATAAGAGTAATCCGATGTAATGGGAAATGAAAAAGGAAAAACCAAGAGATATTTTTTATATATTTATTTTTCACTCACAGCCATCCACGTTCATTTAAGTCTCTGCCACTGATTGACTTCTCTCAGCCCGGACCTTGGTCCAACGCTCTTAGTAGCCACGGCTACTATTTCTTCTCATCGACCCATCATGTCAACCCAATATTTCGATGTACTTGCATGACATTTTTCTTAAAATCATCATCCTGAGGAAGTCTAACAAATAAAGACGAAACTTTGATGAATATATAAAAATATCTCTTGTTTTTTTCCTTTTTCATTTCCCATATATATATATATATATATATTTATATATATTAGAGAATTAATCTTAAACCATAATGCAAAATGGTCTTACCAACTTCTTTATTTCTGTACTTTATTGAGTTGATTTTCATCTCTCATTTTTCACGCGCGTTTAATGGCCAAATCGGATAAGTGTATTTTTTATTAGTCTAATATGTGTCAATCATCAAGGGGTTTCAGTATATATTGTTGAATAGTGAAATAGTATGCCATAACAAACACACAGGAGGGAAAAATAAAGTGAAATTTAAGTGAAGAAAAAAATCCAATTGATTTCATAACGACAGTTTTTCGAAGCTATCCTTAAACAAACTTGTTAGTAGATCGAAATCCCGCCAGTAGAGGAAAACATCCAGGATGCCTCAAATCATATGAATAAATTATTATTAACCGTTATTTATTATTAATTCTTACTCTTATACCTTTAAGTTTTAATAAAGCTTTTTTTAAACCTAAGATTAAATGGGAAACCTTCATTGTGTTTATGCAAACTATGAGGCTGACAGGCCTCGCAGAAAATCGGGTGCTTATCTACAAAATCATTAGTACTAGGGATAAAAGTCTCAACACAAATTTCTCTTAACATTTATTTTTATTTTTAAATGAGGAAAAATTAAAATATATATCTAATTGAATTCATAACGAGAGTTAGTTTTACGAAGCTATCCTTAACCAAGAGGTTGTTAGTAGACTGAAATCCTGCCAGTCGAGGAAAACTGCAGGAAGCTTCAAATCATACCAGCTGTTATTTTTCATAAATTATAACTCTAAAATCTTGAAGTGTCTAATAAAGTAATTTTTAAACCGAAAATGCGAGTGCTGTCACCGTCATAGTTATCACTTAAACAATAGAGGTTTCGCATTTCATGTCTGGTTTAATATACCTTTGACACGAATCAGCTCCTCATTAACGCTGATTCGTGTCATTCGAATGTGTTTATTTTTTGGGGGTGGGGGGATTTTTCCTTCTTCTGAATCTGTCATCACCTCCTAGCGCGAGTCCCTGTCTCTTCTGCACTTCACCTCGCCAAACCTTTATCAGGAGTAAACCTGGAACTTCACCGTATGTTTTCTCTTCTATGTCCCTGACGTTACATGTTCCTTTTAATCATTCATAATATATAGTCATATGATTAATGCGGACCGTTATAAATATCAACTCCTTGTAAGCAAAAGTTAAAAATTCGCATTTTACTAGAGTATACCAAATTTGGGTGGGGTTGCATTTTAGAAAGTTATAGATTAATGTTTTGATTCCTTTACATAACTCGTTGTGTTGTAATTTTTTTAGCAATTAAATATCGGTCTTTCTTCGTGGGAAACGTTTTGCAAATTCTAAAAATGTCAAATTGTTTAACCGAATACATCAATATACGGTCTACGAGCAGTTAAAGTTTTACTTTTGTGCGGCATTATATATATATATATATATATATATATATATATATATACATGTATATACATATATATATATATATATATATATATATATATATATATATATATATATATATATATATATATATAAAGTTAAATGGACGAAGAGTGATAAACATGCACGAATGTCCAAATTTATTACAAACCTCAAATGTTCAAAACAGGGTATATTCTGTAATAAAATTATGTTTATGGTTCTTTCCTTAAGCCAAGGCTTTTCAAAGATCGAGATCTTATCATCAGAGGAATTATACAGATAGATAAGTTGGCAATAGAAAAGCCAAAGTTAAACATTTGAAAAAATATGAAAAAATATTCAGAAAAAGATGGGTGAGAAAAAAAGTTCGAGTAAAAAGATATTGGGTGTGTCCGGATGGTAAATTGTCCGCCGATAAGGTGTCCGATGAAGAGGGTTTCAATGGAGAAGAAAAAGTTTCGTAGAGGCATCATGGGTAGGCGTTCAAAAAATAAGTAAATCCAATGGTGAAAATTGAGTTCAAATTCGTAGATAGAGCGTACTTAAACGGAATTAAAATTAAAATATCTGGCCATTTTAGAGAAAGCTTCCAGGCCGAGGCGAATTCCAAGTGAAAACGTAGCGATGAAGGATGGAAGTGGTTCTGAAAGAAGCCCTAGGTTAAAATCAAGGTCAAAATAGGAGGTGGGAAAGAAAGATTAAGTTGGAGTTAATGGTGGGAGGGTTAAATTAACAGAGCATGACAGCTGATGGAAAATGGGGTGAGGTGGTAGTGGGAGGGAGTTCTGGTGATATAGTTATTTTAGCATATGCGACGTCCTGTCAATAGGGAATGGGTCGATTTAGGTCAATTGAAAGTAAAATTATTATTAGGAAAGGAATACAAAAATGGGGTCGTGATTTAAAGACACATTTTGGGAGAAAGGCAATGATAATTTAGAAATTGAAAAGAGTTGGCTTAAGGAAAGAACAATAAACATAATTTTATTACAGAATATATCCGGTTTTGAATATTTTAAGTTTGTAATAAATTTGGACATTAGTGCATGTTTATCACTCTTCGTCCATTTAACTTTATAATTGCTCTATTTCGTATATTGAGCTTTTACCATTTCACTATAGGTTCTTTCTACGAAAAGTTTTACTTTTAGTGTCTTACTTATATATATATATATATATATATATATATATATATATATATATATATATATATATATACATGAATGTATAGTTAAAATAGAGAGAAAAATAAAGTTATAAAAACGAGATATAGAGAGCGAGTGAGGGGAAGAGAAAACTAAAAATGCATACATATAAAGAGAAAAATATATATTGAGACAGTGATACATATATAGAGAGAGAATGAGAAACATGAGAAAGTAAACGAAAGAGCAAGAAAGCTCACCCAAGGAACCGAAACCACACTTTACACATACTACATATATGTCCACACTTCACATCTATTACAGACACACAGGACACGCGACAAACACGCACCCCTACTTATGTTCCAATACAAATATGGTTATATAATCTATGTCCTTTTACTAAGATTGTTAAACTGTACTAGTACATATGTAGGTATACAAATATATTTTTCTAACTTAGCGGATGAGGTGTATTTTCGTCTTTACAATCATTTCAAAACAGCCAGTTGCACACTGAAGTATATATACATATATATATATATATATATATATATATATATATATATATATATATATATCCATCTGTATTTCTCCTCTGATGATAAGATTTCGATCTTTGAAAAGCCTTGGCTTAAGGAAAGAAAAATAAACACTAGTTTATTACTGACAACCTTGCATTGAACAATTGAAATTTGAAATAAATTTGGACAATCGTCTCATATTTATCACTCTTTTTTCTTCTATCTCTACTATTGCTCTATCTCGTATATTGAGCTAATCCTTTTCACAATAGGTTCCATCTACTAAAAGTTTTCACTTTGGTTTATTTTGATCCTATATATATATATATATATATATATATATATATATATATATATATATATATATATATATATATATATATATGTGCATCTATATCGCCATATATATATATATATATATTTACATATATAGATATACACATATGCATACATATATATATATATATATATACAGACACCCACCCACATGCACACACACACACACACATATATATATATATATATATGCACATCTATATCTATAAATATGTATATATTTAAATATACAGATATACACACACATATATATATATATATATACTTATATATATATATATATATATATATATACTTATATATATATATATAGAGAGAGAGAGAGACATATATATATATATATATATATATATATATATATATATATATATATATCAACAGACACCAGCAGACATAGAAGCGCCCGAGATTAAAGCACCGCTTACAAGTAAGAATAAGCCGTCTTCCGTAAGTCTGTTTGTCTACGGAATAACGCCACTGCTTCAAAGCGTCATAAAAAGCAATGGCATTGACCCCGCACAAAATTGGACGTCTGAAAATGGATACAAGCAAGACGGAAAATAAAAGCTATTTCTATCAAAATCCGCCATCAAAGAAGAATAAAAAATAGTATACATTAGCAAATAAACTGTAACTATACAAATATAAGTGAATGTGTGTGTTTATTTGTCTGTGCCTGACAAACAATTCAGAAACAAGTGTCTTGGTTTGTTTTTGTCTTCTTTACTGGCAAATGTAAACTTTAGAGGTTGAAAAATACCTATTGTAGACGATTTATTGTAGATGACTTGCTGAACATTTTTGGTTATTTTAAGCGAAATCGCGGATCCATATTTTCCTATGAGTATTAATTAGGAGAAGACTACCATAAATTCGATAGGAATTGAACTCTGCATAGCCGTATCCAATTTGTCTTTCTCGCCCCTATCTTTAAAAATTGATACTATGTATCGCAATAAATACCAATCGATATCTAAAATCACTAGTTAAATATTTCCGTGTAAAACAAGAAAACAATATACGGATTAAATATTTTTGCTAGAATGATATCATGACAAAAAAATCTATCCCCCAAAGAAGAGGGAATGCCTAGAAGGAATGTATCATGACAAATTAAAATATACTACACTGCTTTCCAAAGTGGGAGGTACAGCCTGCGAAGACTAATACAGGATTTGGTAATGTCTGCTTGGGTGTTATCATCATGAACAAACATATACCCTCTCTAAAAATATAAGAGGTAATACCCTCATAAAGGATACAGTAATACCTGCGAGTATGCTATCATGGCAACAGAACATATATTACACTGCACCATCCCCTAAAATGGAGAAGGTATTTCCTGGGAAGATGAGCTCATGTACACAGAACAGACACTACATTACCTAAAGAACACGTTATACATTTAAGCATACCGCACACCCTTAAAAAGAGGTGGTAGATCCTAGGAGAACGGTGTTGTAACAACATAACCGATACTACACTATTACCTCCATTAAAACATAATAAAATAATGGATTAAATCAGTTTTTTTTCTTCACTTAAAAATTCCTAGTTATAAAAACATTAGTTTATATAGTTTTTGATGGAAATAGCTCTAGACAAGGAATTAATCAATTTGATGAAAGGAGCTAACAAGAACGAAATATGTTTATCGCAAATACAGTAGATGCATATTGGCTTGAGTCTTAATAAAGAGTAAGCATATAGGTAGGAGAAAAAACGATGAACAAGAAAGAGAGTGGCACACACCTGCAGTTCTTAAAAAGAAGCTACTGAAGTAGGAAGCTGTATCACGATGAGGTATCTAAACAGCGCATTGGTTGAGACAACTAGATCAACGAGTCCAACTAGCTGGCACAAAAGAAACAGGGAAGAGATCACATAATAATTGACCTTTAAAAAGTACTAGTATATGTTATAAGCATCTATCGACAGCAGACGTTTTACTATCGATGAAACTATTGCGCATATACATTTCTCTTTTTTGTTTCATTTTCTCATGTTTTTGTTTTTGCTGGGGATGGGGCATACTACCAGATATCAGCCATTCATCCGCTATTTCATAAGCTGCAGCCGAGAGATCTTTTTAAGATTTTACCCGCCCCTTTAAGTGCAATTGTTTTCATCTCTCTTGCACTTGGGTCACCGGGTTATTTCCCAGGTAGTTTTTGAAATTCTTTTCTATTAGTCCAGTTGCTCCTTTAATTATTGGGATGGGGGAGATCTTCCGAAGATTCCAGTTTCTTTTCATGTAGTACATAAGACTGGTATTTTGTATTTTTTCCTTTTCTTCTCTGTTTAAGCCAGCATCATTAGGGGCACTGACTTTAACTAGGGTTGCTACTTTCTCCCTTTTGTCTCATATCACTATGTCAGGTTTAACAGCTCCGTTTTCTAGATATGTAGCTGTAGGGATTGCATAGTCGTAGTTGATGGTGTATAACTTTCTTCCAAGTGTTCTTACTGATATATTCTCCTGCTACACTGGATATTTAACTTTTTTCATATAGTCGCATTGTATATTAGCCATCCCCCAGCAGAACCTTACAACTGGAGTTCAGGTGGCTCACTCTCTCCGCTTCTGTGTGGCAGAATCCACACTTGATATTGTTGCTGAGACCACTAATCTCTTTAATAGCATTACTCATTAAGCTTTTATCTTGGGAAACCATTATCATTCTCTACATATATTGGAGAGATTTTTTCAGCCAGTCTACAGAGCCTTCCTTATCTATATATTCCTGGGATAGTTCATCTAGGCAATACTTAGCACGTTGTTGGTTGGCCTATTATTCCAGTTTTCTGCAATGGAAGGTCTTGTTGTATTTCAGGCGAATCTTACGGGCTATTTCCGTGTCAGACTTGTTGTCCGTGTCTGCCTCATTTGTAAGACAGTTCTGTTCAAAATGTTTGGCCAGTTTTGTGATAGAGGTTGTTCTACTTGCTCTGGTTTCTTGGTGTCGGCGTACCATCATAAGGTTTGGTTTCTGGGAACTCATCATATATTGGCCGGTGCTCACAGTAGTGGCTTGATGTTGATGGCCAATTTCTGAGAGATACATACGTTCTGCCCCCTTGGTAGACACTGGTATTTGTACATTACTCTGTTAAGTGTCAACATTTTTCTCGTTTTAGTGTCTAGTCTATAAATGTCCTTTTGTGGCCAATCAATATCTCCAAAACTGTATATTATCACTTGCATTGCTAATTGGTTAATTGCAGTTACTTTGTTCTTGTTTGTAAGCTGTGTTTTACCATTTTTTCTAACACGGTGTATATATCCTCTGCCTATTTGTTCTCTCATCTTGGCATGTTGAAATGAATCGTTTTCGTCTATGCAAATGTGTTGTATTGTTCCTGTTCTTCAAGGTATTTGATGCCAGTATCTTCATCGAGCTGTATGTTTTTTGTTTGGATCTTTTACCCAGCTGTAAAGGAGTACTTGTCATATTTATTCAGGCCAATTTGCATTCCAATAACTTTGAAAATAGTTATGGAAAACCCGCAGGAGTCGGTTTCAGTCAGTATCTTAACTAGCATACAGCTTGAGGTCATCCATTAAAAGCAGATGGTTAACTGTTTTCTTTGGGTCATGTTGGCGGCCCTGGCTCAGATTGTAGGCACTCGGGCTTTTGTTTAGTAATTTACTTAGCGGATCAATTGCCAGGCAAAAGAGTAGAGGAGATAGGCAATCTCCTTGGAAGATTCCTCTTCGGATCTTAACATCAGGTATTTTTATTGTTCCATTAGTGTTGATTAATACCATGGGTGTTTGCCACATATTTATATGTACTGCCATGGTTGTCTTGATGACCGGATGCATCTTATATAGTTCAAGGAAGCGCAGAAGTCATGTGTGGGGTACACTATCGTATACAATTTGGTAATTGAAACACGCCATGCTTAAGTTTATCTGCCTCTTCCTACAGTCCTCAAAGATGGTCATTTATCAACAACTGCTCCTTGGTGCCTAAACATTTCCTCATGCACCCTGCTTGTTCTTTTTCCAGGTAGGCTCCAGAGGAGAGTTGTTTGTAGATGCTTTCTGCAACCAGGCCAGTGAAGAGTTTGTAGGTTGTAGTGAGGCAGCACCTCGGTCTGTATTTAGTAGGGTTTTGTGTATCTCTCGGTTTTGGTATGAAGGGTGTATCCTCTTTAACAAGCCATGCTGCTGTGACCTCAGCCCTCAACAGTCTGGTGAAGCCAATGCTATAATGGCTATGGAGTTATGTTAGTTTTTGAAGCCAGACATTGGGTATATTGTCTATGCCAGGGTTTTGTGATTCTGAAATTGATCTAACTTTCGTTTTATCATTCTGGTTCTGGTATTTTTGGCTTGCTTTCATTACTTCGAGCTATATCTAAGATCCAATTGGCCTGTTGATTGCATAATCCCTTATTATCAAACAGAGGCTTCCAGTAGTCTTCTACCTGGTTGTCTTCCGGTGGCTTTTCCACTGTTATTTTCTCTCTAACGAGATTTCGGTAGAATTGTTTTGTGTTCTTTTTGAACGGTCTGTTCTCCACTTTCGGCCTGTGTTTGTTATCCTTTTCTTGAATTCTTCTTGACAAGTGCTGGTATCATGCCTTCAAGGTCCTTCGCAACGTTTACAATTTTTTCTACATTATTTCTGTATTTAAAACTGAGTCTGCAGATAGTGTTCTTCAGCCGCCCCCGCACCGTAGGGACAGCAACGAGTTGTTGGATCTGAGTCACTTCTTTTCTGCAAAGGTTCAGTTGTTTCCAGAGCTTCAGTGTCCACAGTGGTGTTCTGTCTTGTGTTTCGGACTTCCATAGCTTTTTGAATTGAGGGAGTGTTTTCCTGACAATGTAAAGCATATGTTACTTGATTCAGCTCCGTGAGGGACATGTTGGATGTAACAAGTCTTTGGGGAGCGATGTTTATGTTTCGTATTACTGCCTTCGTAACTATTGAGGCTCGGATTTGGGGCAGTTACGGTATTTTATGCAGCCTCATCACATGGACAGTCTGAATAGTATTACCAACGCCAATTGTTTATCATCTGGTTCTTGTAATTTCTGAGCTAATGGTGAAAATTCAGCTCTTAACAGTTGTCTCGGTGATAGCGGTGAGAAAGAACTTAGGTTTAATGAGCAACTATTTTCTGATTGTAAATAAACAGATTATGGTGGTGGGATACTTGTCGGGAAGCCACTTTATAAAGAGGATTCTGGTGTTGAAGTGGCTGTATGGTGAGTTGTCATAAATCCGGACTATTTGACGGCTTGATCCATGGGTGAATGACAATGTGATTCTAGCGGTACCTGTGGTATGGTGTTTTGAACGATGATAGGAATTGTGGAAATTTTGATGGTGAAGTCAAGTGAATATATTTGGTTCTGATGAGGGCTTCTATATCTGATGTCATATAGTCCAGCTCAGCCCCATTGAACTCGCTCATGCTATTATACCTTTAGCAGGTAATATTTTGGGTGGAATATTTCTCTTGTCTGGACAGAAGTGGAAGAATATTTCACTCCAGGTCTCTGATTTCTTTTTTTTGTTTAGTGTATTTGGCCTAAGCATATTTCATAGCACATAACAATGCCCACTTTTCTTCCTTCTCAAATCTAGACTTTTTTCTCCGTCTTGTTTCTTCTTTCTGTGATGAGAAAGTACACTTTTTCCGCCTCCCTGATGGCTGCATTCTTTATGAGAGTGCTCTCATCTTATGTTATATATATATATATATATATATATATATATATATATATATATATCCCCATCTGGGATACAAGCGATCGTCGAAAGGCAACCGGTGTATTTTCCTTATCTTCAGGGACGGTAGATTCTTTTATCTTTTCGGCCAGAATTTCATTGGATATTTTGCTCCACTTTTCAAACTTTGAGTAGTGGTAGCAAAACAATAGCAGCTTCTCTTGTGGGGTAGTTAATGGTTGGGCTTTTAAGTCTCTTGTGTTCCTTTTTTGTTGCTGCATATGATTGAAATAAGAGCCTAATACTTTCTGTCTTAAGGCCTGATGGCTGACCTTGTTTTGTCTCTGTCATTTTCAAAGGCAGGAAGGTTTACACCATTGCTTACATCTTCCCGCCTGGTGTAAAAACGAGTTTATGGGCCCTTTTTGCCTGCAAGTATGTACTATGGTTTTGATTCATATGGTTCTATCGTTGTCAACGGCTTTTTATTTGCTATTCAAACTTGCCCTCTATTAATGGAGGAGCTGCTTTAGTCCGCAATTTTAGGGCATGCTGGATGACTTGAGGGGACAGCACACCATTTTCCAAAAATATTTTGTCAAGGTTTACTTTAAATTGGAAGTATCCTCATGTCAGTGTCTCTGACAAACCCCTTAAACAGAGAAACCGAAGACACACGAGGGTGGTGTCTAGTAGGCATTCAAGTCCTCTCTTGTCCTATATATATTTATATATATATATATATATATATATATATACAAATGTGACAAAAAAAATTACAAATTTATATGACAGAATATAAATTTATTGGAAACGGTTTAAAAAATAAATATGCAAATTAGGAATATCTAAATATATTCGTTGACGTTTGCAGATCACTATATATACTGTATTACAAAGGCTTATGTTGTATCATAGAATTAAATAATCATGAGCTGTTTAGATGTTTATATAGATAGGATAGGTAGAACAGCGTTCGTGTTTACTCATTTAGATTTACTCACATTTTGGCGTCGGTCCCAAAGTTCTCTTCATCATTCTGGCACAAAGCGTCTGGCTTAATCCATCATATTCTTCTTTGTTTAAATGAGGTAGGATTGGTCTCGGTACGAGAAGGTACACTATCTCAAGAATTATATGTGACTTTGAGTGGAGAGATGCCGATGAGTCCGTTCTCGGCTATTTTGCACCCGACCAGAGTACCGTCACGGGGAAGCTTATTTGCCAACACGTCTGATCTTGTACAACATTTTCTGCAGTGGGGAGCGATTAAATCGGGTTATAACCATGAAAAAGGTCATACTACATATATTTCTTGCTCAGAAGGTTATAAGTTCGGATCACGCTGGGTTATTATACTGAATCAATAAACAAGATGTTTCTATAGTGTTAGTATTATTTATTTGCAGCGTTTCGAGAACAACAATCATGTCGTATATTTTTTCCTGTTAAGGTATGCATCTAAGGATATATACAACAGAAATTAAAGTCACATTGTAAACAAGCCAGACGGGACACATTAGTGTTATTAATTTTTTTAAATTAAAAAAAAATGCTATTTCTTGAATTAACAATATGAAAAGAAAACCCGATATGTACTTTCTTGTTGTTAGTTGCAAAGTTGTTTTCCGTAAATCAATATGTCATTCTCAAGGTGGAAGTTTGATAGTTTAAGGTACAACTATAAAACAAATTGTTTAAACTAACATTCAAGATGGATGACAAACCTGTCTTGATAGGAAAATATTGAACGAAAAACAAATACTTGCTTATTTCCCTGAATGTTTGAAATATTTTTAAAACAATAACAAATCTGTATAACATAAAACGTTTAATCTGTCCTGAAAAAAAAAATTTTTTTGAACACACATAAAATTGAACTTATGCTTACATATCGACACCATTTTTAACAATTTGTTAGCAATAAAATATTATCAGCAAGAAATTCCGTTAAAACTGTAGTATCTGTTCTTATACTACAATTCATCTTTTCTGTCATCGGTCAGTGAATGAGAACTTCTTCAAAACTGAGACAATTTTAATATTTGTCCCAGTCCAAAATCCCCCTTTTTGAGTGTTGGATATTCCCCACATTAAAACAAGACGCTTCGAAGAGAAAGGATATAACACGCCAGCACATGGACATATGACTGGTCATTTCTCTCTAGAAAATATTTAATCTTTGATCTGGTAATTGTTTGGTATTGAAAAGAATATATCGATAATTGTGTTCATTTTGTCTTCATGATTTGAAATCTCATAGTGATTTGAAGGTAAAACTATGAATATACCTCATTGACAAGAAATCAGGATGGTTGACAAACCTTTCCTGATAGAACAGGCTTAAATAAAAAAAATACTTGCTTTTCTCTTCAAGTTTAAATATATTTGACACAAGTCTGCCTAACATAAACCGTTGTGTATGTACTGATTCAAAATTAACTGTATGCTTATCTGTCGACTGTCATAAAATAATATCAACTAGAAATTCGGTTCAACATTTTTTTTCTGTGCCAAAAGGTTCTTCATGTGTGTAATAAAATTCTAGAGCACTTAAAATATGTTTGGTGCAAGAGAAAAACAACGATTAAAACATTGAATTAAATATATACATTTATAAATGAAATGTATATTTTCAACACATTCGGTATACTGACCCCTAGAGTACATGTGGCATCATGGTGACCAACGATTCTAGCAATGAGTAGGATAGACAGAAGATTACTAACGACATTTCTTTTCACAGATTTGATGGGCTTGTGCCTAATTTCTTTTAAATTTAAATTATACTTTTATATACTTTGAAAAGTCACACAATTTCTAAATATTTTATAAAAAAATATCTTCGTTATTATTGCCACCCACCCAGCGCTTCAAATTGTGTGACTTTTCAACGTATCCTTCCACGCCGACCACGTGACACACAGCCATATCAACACTTTTCTCTCTTCGTCAAACACCTAGATGGATTTTCAACTTGGCCACGAGAATGTCTCAACCAAGAGGAAAAAAGAAAAAAAAGAAAAAGAAGAAATATTCTTCTGAAGATGGTATATTTACCGAAAGTACTCAAGTTTATAAAAAAAATGTTTTTAAAATGAATAAATAATTTATTTTTAAAAACAAATAATCTGCGTTGTGCAAGGTTTTCTAAATATTTTATAAAAAAATATCTTCGTTATTATACTTTTATATTTTTTGCAATAAAATATATGTTCTGATACTATACTTGGTCTTTTTTGTCCTCGGTCAGTTAAGGTGAATGAGAAATTCGTCTAGACTGAAGCACTTTTAATTTTAGCCAGAGTGCCCCTTTTGGGAGCTTGATGTTCCTCACATTAAAAACCGAACTTCTATCTCACTCTGTATTGTCTTTGTGAAAAACAAGTAAATAGAAATAGTAAATAAAAATCGATGAGACAACGTAATGTTTATTTATATCAATAACGCAACTTAACTATTCATTTTTAATTCCTGTTTATTTATTTTATTTATATTCAATAAAGTTCACTTTCAGTATAAAACTTATCGTGTTCCTTCATTTGCTTTTTTAAATGCAATTTTTAAAGTTTTCTAATGCTTTTTTTAAAGAGACTCTCATACATTACTGACAGTCTGACTGTTCGACAAATCTCGCTTGCTACCTAATAGCATGACCTCACTTTTCAGTGCATCGTTCTTAGTTTACGAAGATCATGACAGTACCCGATTTTCTTGTAGACTTCAAATCTGTGCACCTTTTCCTTGTCTGTCAGACTCCCTATACCTATCCATAATCCTTCTCTTGTTTTTTTATCACCGGTTTTTATGAGAGTTGTCATAAGTCATGTCACGTCCGATATTTCTGGCCTAGTTTTTTTACAAATTGTTTTATTTTTCATCTTGTATTGTCATAATATAATGTAATTTTTTTTTATCGCAAAAGACAGATTAGGTTCGGGTATACAGAGTCTGACAGACAAAGCAAAGATACCTAAAGGTTACAATAAAATCCGTCTATTGTTCAATTGTCTTGCGTGTGAAATTAACCAAACATTAAGTCATCCTATTTATACGAATAATGTTCATTGTTTCGTTTCCTCAAGTGAAATAACTCTTTAACTCACATACAAAGAAGTACAAATTGAATTATCGCTCTTACGCCCTAAATGAGATTCATCATCCAGGACAATTGAAATTACATCCCCATTGTTAAACAAACAGATAAAGACAAATACGTTCCCTTTTATATATAGCGATAGGTGACCATCTTGCAGGTAAAATAAAATATAGTGATTATCAAATATATCAGAGCACAAGTATAGTATTTTGAATAATGGCAATACGAAATTTACTAGAACCACTTTTGATAGTTTTGCAGTACGTTGTAGGTACATTATCTAGTATATATGTTAGTTAAAATATATTTGTTCGAGTAGGTGTAGCCTTATGTCTAAACATAATATATCGTAGTCAAGAGGGATCCGTATTGAATTCTGGGGTCGATCTGTCAGGAAATAAGCTGAATTCGTGAGAATCCAAAGCGATAATTTTCAGGCATACATGACGTCAGACATGCGTTTGAACAAGTGCTGGCTGCAATCTAGAGAGTGCTGTGTGTAAGCTTGGATCAACAAGACGCGTTTTTAAGATGGGCTAAAGCAAGGTAACTAATTTAAGCCGGTGCATTTAACATCATTTTCTTTCTGTATCTTAATGCCCCTTCCTCTGACTTTGCAGCTCCTAAACGGTTAAGTTGAAATCGATTGAATAACATATTGATTTTATTTAAGCTATGTGAGATAATACATTTGATAAGCAAGATATGTTTTTTTTAAGTGAAGCTAAACAAATATGTTGTCCGGCAGGCACGTGTATGGCGACCGATGAGAAGAGAAAGTCTGCTTTTAATAATTTCAAATAATTGAATAATTTTGGCTATGTTACACTGTTATGCGAACCCTTGGATTTGTTAAATAATTCAATGGTGTTCCAATATATACCTTATGATTATGTTTAAAGTGCTTTATAAAGCTACGATATAAAATAGTCGTAAGTTAACGTACCAAAGTCAACAGTGACGACCGTAACACACAATAAATGATAACATTAAATGATTACTTTATTTGCTGTATGCGACCTCATGTAAAATATGTTATGGGTTGTGTAATACTTGTTGTTCGGCCTCTTCGTTTTATTATATGATATAATGATGCTTTAGCGAGTTAATAATGAAATATAATACTGTGTTTTAGAAATCTCTTGAAAACGTATCAAAATTAGGATATCAAATATTCTTGTCTTGAGTCATCCATCAATTTTTAGTTAAACCGTTTTAACTAGTGGCTGATTGTATATAGACCCAACAGATTTGCATATAGCTCATGGTAATCCACTAACTGAAGTAGTTTGTCTTCCCGTTATAAAATATATATGATCATCTAAAGCCATACTGTTCTCAAAGATAGCAAGCTATATGATCAAGGTTTACTCCCCTAGATCAGTCGTATTATGTTTATGCCCATGCATATTAAAGGGGTAACATCGAGAAAAGTGTGTCTCCTCGCAACGCGCGGATGATAATTCACTATAGAGAGGCTATATTTTGCGCATTGTTTACTGCTAGTATGCAGGAAGTCCAGTCGGGAACACCCCTACTCATGCAAACCCTTTCCCATGTTACATACACAATTTAACAGGAACCAAGAAACACACACTCGATAGCTTTATTAAAATGAATGTATTTCTTTATTCGGTCTATGTGTACCCATGTAATTAATATCTATGTAACATTATATGTTTTACTGTATTGCACTGCTTAAACTAGTAATGGTATACACAAATAGCTTATTTTCGATATTACTTGCCGATTTCATTGATGTTATTGTAGATTCCTATCGATTTGTATTTTAATGGGAGTAAATTATTTAGTAGCAGCGTATTTGTTAATTTCGATTGCATCATTAATTCCGGTTCAGTGAAAAGCACGGTGGGTGGCGTGAGTCGATGAGTTGGAAAATATATGGAGAAAAGGTTAACATCTTCTGAAAGCCGTAGAAACAGCATGCTAAAGTTTAGCCTATGTCGGTGAAATAACACAAATGGAATGATACAACAGCCAGAGAAAGTGTATGCATTTGGGAGAGAGAGAGAAAGAGAGGGCGAGAAAAGAGATGAGACATGAACGATCTCAAATACCACCAACAACAAAAAATCAGATAACATAGTTCGTGTTTATGTTGGTGAAAACAAATGGAAATCTATACTTTTATCCACGGTGACGGGGGTGACTGGGGCTAAGTGGTTAACAAGGCGGAGTGAAAACCTAGGTTTTCCAAGTTCGAATCTAGTTGGTTCCACATAAACACTTTCATCAAACCCACACCTGACCTTGTATCTAACCTCCTGGAAAGTAAGTAAAAAAAAAATTATACTTTCATCCACACAATAAAGCTTTAAAATCCGTATAGCGCGTGTTTTCCTCTCTCTCTCTCTATCTCTCTCTCTCTCTCTCTCTCTATATATATATATATATTGCATAATTTATTTCTGTTTAGTGATATATATATATATATATATATATATATATTAGAGAGAGAAAGAGAGAGGAGGAAGTTAAGTATGCGTTACTAATTGTAATATGGGCTATGTTTAGCTTAATTTAGTTTCTATGAAAATAGTGTCAAATGAAATAACAATTCAGATACCTATTTCTCGCCAAAATTAATATCACTTTTCTCCTTCTCTTTCTCTTTCTTTCTCTCATTGTCATATTCACAGCACATTTCAACACTTTCCTTCTAACTCACTTATATTCACATATTCCTGACATAGCCAGCTGGTCAATACTCTTACCCTCCAAAATTTCACACCTAACCCCAAAGCAATCTCCCCTTCCCCTCACCCATCTCAGCCTTTCGATTACTTCCCCCCCCCGCCTAATTTCAAATTATTTTCATTTCTTCAAATCTTTTTCTGAAACTATGATACTACCTAATTACCAAAGACACAGGTTTCCCCCCTTCCCTTTCTTTTTTCTCCAGCCCCTCAAAATCCATGCTACACCTCACCGCGACAAAAACCTCAGCACCCCGTCCCTTCTCACCCACCCTAAGACACATTCACTAACACTCCCCCACCCCTTTTCACTCACAGCCATCCACATTCATTTCACTCTCTCCCACTGATTTCTCTCAGCCCGGACCTTGGTCCAGCGCTCTCAGTAGCCACGGCTTCTACTTTTACTCATCAACCCATCATGTCAACCCAATATTTCGATGTACTTGCATGACATTTTTCTTAAAATTATCATCCTGAGGAAGTCTTACATATAAAGATGAAACGTTGATGAATATATAAAAAAATATCTCTTGGTGTTTACTTTTTCATTTCCTATTACATCGGATTACTCTCATCCTTCCTTTCTCATATATATATATATATATATATATATATATATATATATATATATATATATATTATATATATATATATATATAATATTATTTATTAAATTTCCTCATTTTATCATGACATTACACCATTCGAGGATAAAGGCTAACGGGAGAGATATATTATCAATTGAATCCTGAGGAATATTATGAGAAGCTTTAAGATGATGAATAGAGAAAAGAAAGTGTTGTTACATATGGGAATAGTGTAAGACAAGTATTTCATACCGTGGATTTAAATATAAACATGTAAAAATATGTAGTCTGAAGGGAACACATACATGGTAATGTCTTACAACAGAAAGTACATGTAAAGACACATTGTTTGTGGGAATTCCGCTTGACGCTAGGCTGAGGGAGGAAGTTATTTTCTTTCAATCGTGGTAAAAGACGATTTCTTGCTGTGAATATCTTACGAGGACGATTCAGAGATTGGAGCTCAGTCTAGTACCTTCTATTGAAATAAAGATAAAATAGAGGAAGACTAGTTACTTCTCGTCTGTCAATAAGGGTTTTAGAGAAAAGAGGAGGTAATTTTTTACTCGTGCGAAGTCGGTGTTGTATTCTGTAAAGGCAAGAAATAGTATCATGAGCGCAATGTCCCCAGATATGACAGCGGAACGCCAGCTTAGGACGTATCTGACTCTTACTTTGCAGGGGGTTACATCACGAGTCAGGTACTTTCTGGGGCGGTAGAATGACCCGACCATTTTTCAACAACTTAAGCAATAAATTGGATATATGCTTTTTATTTTCTATCTGAAGTGATCGTCAGTCCGATAGGGTTTCTTATGGAAAGATTCGCTCATATCGACTGGAGCTAAACACAAATTGGAGCGTTAGTAAAAAGGAAGAAAAGCTGTGTTTTAGAAATGGTAAAATAAATGTGTAACGACAGAAAATGCTGCAGAACAGAATATACCTTTTCAGAAATATCTTAATTAGCAATGCTCGTCGAGATTCTGCCGCAAACAGTTGTGTTGACTGCGTAGATGTCAACAAATAATCTCAGAATATGATCATTATTGAAGATCAGGAAGAAACTTAGGCCTCGTCAGCGTTAATATTATGTGCTGCAGACTTCTACCGATCAATAACTACGTTTTACAGACCTATCAAATAGAAATCATTTGATGGTTTCAAAGACATTGTCAGATATTCTATAGCTAGCAAATTGGTGCCAGCTTCTATCAAAAGCCGTTGATATATCGAGAGCTATTGTCCCAGAAACAAAGTCCCTAATCAAACAATTCACTTGAGATTACATCACGTCAGCAGTTCATTTACATTGCTTGTCACTAAGTCGATCATATTTTCTGAGACGATTGGGATTTCTCAGTCTATCAGCTTCTACCACGTTGCACATTATGCACAGGAGACTGGTCGATGTATACTGACATACGAAAGACGAATAACCAGCATTATTAAATATTGTGCAAACCAAATATGTTTTCCAAAGTGATGAACGCATTTTTAATTTAAGCAACGAGTGAATAAGTGTTAAAGGATAAGAGCAAGTTCCGGCATCAGGTTCTTAAGAACAATGACTGAAATCTACTAATGACCAGTTGGCATTAAGGTCCTTACTAAGCTTCGCAACATCCTTGGAAGATATAAAACACTACTCAATAAGTTCCGGGTCTCATATATAGATGTATCCAGTAATAAATAAATCCATGTAATGTTTATAAAGTTCTAAACTTCAAATGAGGCGTCTTCAAATTTGAGCCCTATCGAATTATAAGTTTTAAAAATACTGTTACGTAAGTGAGGCTAATGTTGAAAGTTATCACAACAATTGAATAATCTAAATATCTTGTCTTGATAAGGCATTCCTTTCTGATGGGGAAAATACTATTAAAGCAAACAAATTACTTCATATGTGTTATTCTGACTCTGCACTGTCGAAAGAGGTAATATGCTGCTAATAAACTTAGTCGTACCGGCATGAAGGGTGTCAGAACGCTCAGGAAATTATCAAGGGTTTTCACTAACTCGTTTGTACAGATCGTAAATCGTAGATCGCATGAGATAGCCGAGGAGTTGAACATCTCAGTACGCAGTCTATTAACCATATTTTAAGTAGATTTGTCAATGAGATAGATGTGTTCACAATGGGTGATCAATTTTCTCACAGTCTATCAAGGATAACAGTACGTCGACAATAATGTTTCTTGGCCTCTATTCTGTCAATAGTAGTTGAAACAATGGTTTATGTGAGAAATGGCAGCTCTTGTATCTCTCTTCGATTATTATAGAGGGTATAAAACTCTCAATATCAGCGATTACTCAATCGGATATAACGGAAGCGACACAGGAAACATTTTTCTCAAAATGGAATGCACAGCAATTTCAGGAAAGACCTAGACTTATTCAAGGCATCACATAAGTATCGGTACTCTCTTTGATGAATAGGAGCTATAGTGGTTTCTCTAAACTTATGTGTTATCTTAATGGAGATAACCAAGTCATCGGATGTTTCTATATGAGATAAAACTGTAAATCTGCATTGTTCGATTGTCTGTCAGGAAAATATCTACAAAGTTTGCAAAATGTCCGCAAACATTAGTTACACGATTAGGGTTTTCATAAATCTGTGGGCAAGGGACATGTAATGGCAACACCTTCCTGCATCATTTTGTTGGAGTATATTAGCCATTCTATATTGTAAACATTAACGTCCCCAAAGGTTTTTCCAGAGATACACTCAATGACAGGAAGTTCATCGTTTTTGTACGATAAGGTAGAAACATAAATGATATGCTGAGAACGGAGGCAACACGGAAACATCAATGGCAGTTCAGCTTCTACAATTGAGATATCCCTATCCCATAGGAAGCCGTCTTTTATGTACGCACACAATCCATGTACATGGCGTTTTTGGAAATCGTGTTTAGAAGTCATATTAGTATAAACGTATATATTATTCAAGTCATTAATAGAAACTGACCGGTCAATGCTAGCTTCATACAATTTAATGTCAGGTTTGGTTTTCTGTAAATGAATTTTAGCTGTTGAAAGTGGGAACTAAGACCTTGTAATCTTAGAGAAGAATATCCGGAAGTAGATAAGAGGCTGGGTTGTGCATATTTTGTTTGTTTGCGAATGTTTTATAAAATAAATCAAACCTATGTAGAAGAGGTGGGTAGACGAGTTGAGCGCAGAATACAGAGAAAATGAGTAAATAAAAATTATTTGTCAACCATTGAAGAAATAAAACAAGTAGTAGTGCTCAATAATATGCCATGAGCAGGCCATACCATAAACTACTGTATGGCCAAGACTTCATTCAGCAAATAGAAATCTAGCAGCCTTGATATTATAACTTGCTGATAGGAAAACTGATTGGACGTCATTTCAAAGTTGGGATCCTTGGACTATTAGGCGTATAATATGAGCCTAGGTACGACTATTACCTCAAGCGTACTTATTAGTGGCATGACAACAAGAAAAAAAGAAATATACTCAAAGCCTCTCGAGATACTACGCACACGAAACAACAGCCGACATGCACGGGAAACAGCAGTTTCTTCCCATTTGTATGAAAACATCGCTTATGGAATATGTGGTTAAAGGAGACGAGGTTATCAAAATAAATCCACGGTGCACTCTTTGCTCTCCATCAGTATGAATAGTTATGCTGTGCGCTTGTGCGACACGCATTGCATGCTCTTCTTATACAAAGCTTGATTACAGTGACAATCCGAAGTAAGATGATAGGTCAAGCTGCAATGTAGATCGTATGTGTTTACAGAGTTTTCGTCTAGGACCCAAGACTGGGGTCACTATTATTTAACGATAGTGCTTTGGTCACTACTTTATTTGCATCTTTCAAAAAATGTTTTATTCATCAATTTTGATCATTGCAACAAATGATATCCTTTCTGTTCTAGGAAGAGGATGTGGTTTCAATTAAGAAAAGAATGATTATCTCAATTACTATGAGCGTAATAAGTTGATATGTGGTGAGCAAACACATTATTGTCTTATAATAGGTTAGATTACATGTTACATCCTTGGTAGGAGATATGTCATATTGTCAGTACTTCATGCTGAAATGTCGTCGGGATAATTCATTACTTTTGATAAGGCTTGCGCTAGGCTTTTATCGACTTATTATTATTTCTTACACGCAAAAGGTATTACACTAGTCATTACCAGTTATTGTTCGTCGACAAAGACTTGTGGTATTCCTTATAATCTGAGTGAAAAGAGGTCGTCTCAAATTTCCACTAATTTGTTTTTCTCTCGATCACCGTTGCAAATCTCTTTACGTTATCCCACCATCTGTTTACCATTTAAGTCTCATTGATAACGACCGACTGTTTATCTGGGATTTGAGGGGCAATAATCCTCCTCGCGAATCCAATCGTATCGGTGGCTTTTTTATGGGAGGGATGAGTTGTACACTCCTACTCAGTCTTTACATTCTATCAGAGAATTCACTACCATTTTGTGAGGTACCGATTGATGTTTGTGCTGTCTTTTTTGTAGAGAAAACAAATGATGTTATATAATGAAACAATTCTATTTCAACTAACCTGTTGTTGTTCCTTATCACCTGGTTATGTCGAGTGGTTTCTGCACTCGACAATTTTTTTTAAAATTCGTCTGTTTTCCTAAGTTATATGTTTTTAAGATGTAGATCTTTCCTTTGATTCTAATTTTCCTTAGTATTTTCATGGTTTTTCGGATCTGTTACTTGTGGTCCTACAACTATTCGTATTGTTCGAGGTACTCCTGTGGAAGATGTGGTTGGTGCTTCTGCTGTTTTTTCTTGTTGTTGTTGTTGCTGTTATTGTTATTGTTATTTCTGTCGTTATTGGGCGATTCAAACGTCTTCACATAGCCCACAAAAATCATGCCTCCTGATTTTCTGGTCTGCATGAAGTCCTCATCGTACTTCACAACAATTTTGCAGGTTAACCCCAACACACAGAGTAGCAAGCCCCAGCGGTTGCATATGAAGTCGGAGAAGTGTTCTCCAAAACACGCGAAGGAATAACAGTTTCACATGCGTAGAAGCAATGTTGTTATCTTCACTCAATGGATTGTGGTCCGGCAGCGAGCACGTCCTTGCTTTCCACACGCATCGACAGAGATGACATTAGGACCATGAATCCGCCTGGATGTTTACCATAATTCTGTTAGCTCAATAACACTTGCATTAAAACGTTGCCACCGCCCTTACTAGAGTAAGGAACTGTTGGGTTTTAAAGGAGGGATTACTGCGGTATGAAAATAACGGTATTATTATCAAAATCATATGGCCCTATATATTATTATATATTATCAATATATGTATGATTTATATGATCATCATTCAAAGTACCGACAAGCCTAATTCATTTGTCAATATTGTATACGACAAAGCACATGTTTATTTAATAAATCGTTTTAAAAGCCTCGCAGAATATATTGGCGAATTCAATGAGGGAATTTATGAACACAGCAGATACTTCAAGATCGATATCAACAAATCACCATGTTGACGAGGAATGTATTTTTAATGAAAAAAAGTTCAATTCATTTCAATGCTGATGTATTGATAGCACCAGCTGTTTGAAAAGCCACTGCACACAGGCTAATATAATATCCATTAAGCACATGGAATGCATATCTATCCATATAAAGTTATGTACGTGTGCATATTTCTATCTATACTCATGATTCACTCATAAACTTATTGAGTTATTATTGTGAATTTTGGAACACATCTGCTAAGAGTAAATGTTCGTAATGTAGTCTATATTTAGTTTAATACAGTTAAATGCACGGGCAATAACATACGTGTGAAAGACCTTCGGGAAAATTCAGATACCTCCAATATTTGGTAAATTTTAACAAAAGTTATTAAACACACATTAATAAATATTCCTGTTTTTAAGTATTTAAAAGAGTTTGTAGGGAGCATAATATCCCGTTTGAAAATTTAAATATTTAATATTTGCATTACATTTGATCTATAGTCATTAGGCACTAATTAAGCAAGATTCCCTGAATTTCAATTTATTTTTAAGAGCCTTTGTGCTTAAAACATACATTTTATAAAATTTCTTGAATCAAAAGTATGTAATGGATTTTGATCAAGATTGGATTCTAGACATAAAGTTTAGTATTATGATATATTACATTTAATCATGATAAGGGAATAAGAAAATAGTACTAAACTGTTCTGTGAATTAATTTTACCCGTCCTAGGACACGTATGCTTCTAGTATATATATAATCATCGACACAGAGGATGTTTCACTGTATAGCTGCTCTTCAGTGCGGCTACCTAACATCTGCCAAGAGCTGGTATCGAACCTACGAATAGCTAATTGACAGTAAATGATTGTAACCAATGGGCATGAAGCAGGCGCTGTAAGAAAATTATATCTAAATGCTTTTAATATAAACATTGTCAACTATTATAGTGTTCAAATTTTAATTAGAAGTAAAAGCATTTTTAACACAAGTTATATTGTATTCCATTTCTTATTTAAATGTATTTCTGTTTACTGACGTTTCGAGTTTGTTCTGTCATTGATATATATATATATAGATATATAGATATATATATATAGATATGTATATATATATATATATATATATATATATATATATATATATATATATATTATTCTAAACATTTTGTACTTGTGTGATGTTTTCTTCAGAAAATCATCCTGAGGGAGTTTTATAATAAAGACGAAACTTTCATGAATACATAAATAATATTTGTTGGTTTTCCTTTTTAAATTTCCATATACATATATATATATATATATATATATATATATATATATATATATATATATATATATATATATATATATATATATATATCTTAACTAGTTGGTGCTTCCTCATAGACCGCCGCGTATCTAACCCTAACGCTATCCCTACCTCGATTACATCCTCCTTTTTTAGTACCTTAAGAGACTCGAATGTGGTAGAACTACAAAAGGCCTCTACGACTGGCATCTTGCTACTTATTTATTTATTTATTTTTGCGTCTTGTTGTCTTGTGCCTGCTCCGCCTTTCTCTATGGAGTCCTAGTTTAATGGAGAAATATAATATCCCGGACGAGCCCCCAATCTTGTCACGACGGGACCTCTGTTGTGGTCGACAGATTTGCAAACATGACAAAGATAATTAAAAGAAAAAGAAAAGTCCGGGAATTTGGCTCGTAGGATGATCCCAGGTTCTATAATCAATGACAGAACGTGATGGGATAGGGATTTCTCCTGGGTAAGACCTCACAGGTTATGGGAGCAAGCGAAGCACGCATAAAGAACAACAACACGGATTCAGACAAAATGTAAATAATATTTATTTGTAGATACTAACATAAGGGGATAAATATATTTATAAAAACAAAACAAAAGAAAACATGAAAACAAAAGTTTAGTCTTAAGAGGGGGGGTGATTGTCTATCTTAGTCGTATAGCAGCGGGATTCATTTTCACACAAAAGCATACCTATATATAAAATAGCCCTGGGGGCAATTGTCCGAGAAAAGGTATCAGCAATTTTCAACTTACGGGTGAATATAATGTTCATGTGAGGATCGGTATTTCTGGCAAGTCATAGTGGTCACGCTTCTCTGCAAATGTAGTTTTCATTTTTCGTTAACGTGTCTTTCGGGAATTTCTCAACGGCGGGTCATCTCTCACTGAGATTCACGCGTTTTCTTCAGGAACCAATCTCGGGTCGTTCATTCTGATTTCTGTATATCTCCCGGCTTTCGTATGGGTATTTTACGGTATCTCTGAAGAAGCATATCTCCCGTGTTACGAGTATCTTCGCACGGGGCTACAATCCAATTTCAAAAAGTCTCTGCCTTCTTCGCGACACTGTAGTCGCACATCTTGACTTGTTGACGGTTGTACACTCACTCCTCTCTCTCTCTCTCTCTCTCTCTCTCGTGCGGCTGTACCCAAACTGACCGTGATTCACCCTTCCTCGCGGGGCGGTTAACATCTTTGCCTTCCCTTTCTCCTCCTCCTTCTTCTTCTTCGTCGTGTCGGCTAAACATAGACATGATACCACAGGGTTCAACCTTGCTGATGAAATCGGTTCTCGAATTTCGTCATGTATAAGTTTGGTGAAAACTGAATCCTGTCTGAATATATATATATATATATATATATATATATATATATATATATATATATATATATATATACTACCGATGTCTTTCGCAGTTTCCTACTCTTAATTTTCGATAAGTCTCCCTTTATTTGTAACAATATATATATATATATATATATATATATATATATATATTATATATATACATATATATATATTTATATATATATATATTATATACACACACACACACATATATATATATATATATATATATAGATGTCATTGTCTGTGTATAAATAGATGACTCAAAGAATCTACACATAAACTAAATGTATACATATATGTAAACATTTCTGAAGAAGATAGTGGAAGGTTTATTTTAATCATGATGACAACATTTAATAGAAGTGGTCCGGAATCTTTTCGTGCCGGATTCATATGTGCGGTTCTAAGGGAACTCTGTGGGGAGAATGTCATTAAAACTTCAAATATGTACATCCGATATTACTGAAATTAAAGCATAAGTTTAAGACACTGATTCAGAGAGTTTTCCAAGATTTCAATGTTTTGCGACAAGATTCGGAAGCGAAATAGGTAGCCGAAAAAAAGGAAAATCACATGACGTCATGAAGACAGTGAAAATGTACATGCTTTTCCTCATAAAATCTCGAGCAGAGTTGGATCTTCCTGATTGTATTTTTTATATCAAAGCGTCCCCTCTTTTTGAAGACTTGCCGCTGTTTTTCATGAGAAAAACATAATATGAATTCCACAATAATAGGCTGACTTTTGAATGTCAGCAATTCATTATTTACACAATTATTCTGTTTTGCGAATGTAAAATGTACTGCATGCAATAACTAATCGCACATGTCAATTTAACATGTATTCTTTCATTTATTATCACACTAAAGATGGCTTAATCAATTTTTGTTTTCCCGAAAGCTCTTCTCACGGATTTATAACGCAGAAAACACATGCTGCAATAGTCCTAAGTTTCGGGATTGAGTCATGTTTAAAACACATTCTATCTTAATAGTTCTATTAGCCCTGATTATCAAGTGACCCATCTCTTACTCTATATATTGTTTGACCCTTCTCTCTGTCTCTCTGTTACTCTCTCTGTCTCTCTCTGTCTGTCTCTCTCTCTATGTATGTCTGTGTGTGTCTCTCTCTCTCTCTCTCTCTCTCTCTCTCTCTCTCTCTCTCTGATCATTATAACAGTCGAAAGTAATAAAGACGGCGAAATTTACGATTTCTTAGTTTTTCTCTTTCTCATTGATTATACTTAAGTCGGATCTTCTTGTTTGGATGCATTTGTCTGTTCGCACCTCCATGTCCAAGACGATTTTGTGATTTTCGTTTTAAAACCCTAACAAAGTAGATTACCCTGCCCATTTTATTGAAAGGGAGTTGTGTGCAATTTAATGTTTTGTGATATTTGGAAGCAAATGATAACCAGATTCCGTGCAAGAAATATGACACAATGGAGACATGTAATAACTCCAATATAGAGAAAGCATATTTTGATTCCAAATATATTGGGGTTTTCTTTTCTACCCTTGTGTTACAATTGGAGCAAATGGAATAGTAGATACTAGTGTTATTGCAAGAGTTAGGAATGAGAAAGATTTAGTTCAGGGAACTCCTGCCATTCCAACCAGCAAAGCATTATCAATGTCGACCAAGTGAAGTGTCTATCAGGCATGTGTACAGAGTGTGATTATTTATGGAAGTGACACCTGGCCATGCGTTTAATTGAGAGAAATGATAAGAGCGTTCCAGTTTGTGTTTGTATAATTTTTCTAAAAGTGCAAAATGCAGCGTTATCCATAATTATCGCTGAACTGCCATCCCCTGTGTAGTCGAATCTGTTCTTGTTCTCCTTTTAGGATAGTCTCCTGCATTCACTTATAATGTGGTTTAGCATTTCGTCTCTATGTCGACATATCCTACATTAACTGCTTTTCTTGGATACTACCTATTCTAGGTTTTATATAATTCATTTTTACATTCAAGCACCTACTTACGCATCTTCAGGATTTTCAGTTTTAGGATCTACAGTACGTACTGGGCTTCTGGCTAAGATCAGAGTGTAGTAACGTTTCTGATAGATGATACACTCTGTAGACCGGTACCGTCTCGGCCTTCGTACTTTAATTCTGCCGGTCGGACGTATTGCCCTGTGCAGTTCTAGGATGGCTGCCTTTCCAGGCTTTACCTTTTATTTGAGAAAGGTTTAGTTTATTGCTAATCGTCTGAGGCGCCTCTACCGGAGAATGCCGACGGGGCTTTCCAGGCATTTTTCTTCAGTGCGTTAATCCAAGTGCGCTGACTAACAACACGTGACATTGTGTCTAGCCCATAGAAGAGGAGGTAAATAAAAAATAATTTGACCGGGTGTCTCACCTTCTTGGGGTAAATAACCTTACCCCACGATATTATTCTAAAAGCCCTTGAAATAAAATGTAAAAAAAAACAATTAGATTCATTGTAAACTTGAAACTCACAGATGAAATATTAACCGCAATTAGAAGTGTGTATTGAATAAATGGTGAAATAGAGACAGTGTAATTTGTTATGGTTGAATTAAGAAGATAGTTTAAAAAGAAAGATGCGTAAGAAGGTGCTTGATTAGGCACTAAAAGACCGTTGTTTATACCGCTGCAGTATCATTCTATACTATTTGTGTAATTGTTTTTGTTTTTTTTGCAATAGTAAAATCTTTAAATTACCATTCACAACTCCGAAGAAGTGTACTGATCGTCAATAAAAAGAGCGAAGGGGAAAAGGGCTGGTAAGAATACAAGACTGTATTGATGACACAAAAGACATTGAAAATATACATAATCCAGAAATAGAAAGACTGATCATGGCAGCAGGAGACACTCTCAAAATGAACAATACAGGGGGCAACGAAACTAGAAAGAAAAGACGAGAAGAGGGAAATTGGAAAAGACCGAACTGCATGGACGATTCATAAAACTGACTAGAGAATAAACGCATGAAATCACCTGGATATGGCTATAAGAATGTAAAAATGAATTATATAAAACCTAGAATAGGTAGTATCCAAGAAAAGCAGTTAATGTAGGATATCTCGACATAGAGACGAAATGCTAAACCACATTATAAGTGAATGCAGGAGACTATCCTAAAAAGAGGACAAGAACAGATTCGACTACACAGGGGATGGCAGTTCAGCGATAATTATGGATAACGCTGCATTTTGCACTTTTAGAAAAATTATACAAACACAAACTGGAACGCTCTTATCATTTCTCTCAATTAAACGCATGGCCAGCTTTCACTTCCATAAATAATCACACTCTGTACACATGCCTGATAGACACTTCACTTGGTAGACATTGATAATGCTTTGCTGGTTGGAATGGCAGGAGTTCCCTAAACTAATTCCTTCCATTGCTAACTCTTGCAATAACACTAGTACCTACTATTCCATTTGCTCCAATTGTAACACAAGGGTAGAAAAGAAAACCCCAATATATTTGGAATCAAAATATGCTTTCTCTATATTGGAGTTATTACACGTCTCCATTGTGTCATATTTCTTGCACGGAATCTGGTTATCATTTGCTTCCAAATATCACAAAACATTAAATTGCACACAACTCCCTTTCAATAAAATGGGCAGGGTAATCTACTTTGTTAGGGTTTTAAAACGAAAATCACAAAATCGTCTTGGACATGGAGGTGCGAACAGACAAATGCATCCAAACAAGAAGATCCGACTTAAGTATAATCAATGAGAAGGAGAAAAACTAAGAAATCGTAAATTTCGCCGTCTTTATTACTTTCGACTGTTATAATGATCAGAGAGAGAGAGAGAGAGATACACACAGACATATATAGAGAGAGAGACAGAGAGAGACAGAGACAGATAGAGACAGAGAGAGAGAGAGAGAGAGGGGTCAAAAATATATAGAGTAAGAGATGGGTCACTTGATAATCAGGGCTAATAGAAGAATTAAGATAGAATGTGTTTTAAACATGACTCAATCTCGAAACTTAGGACTATTGCAGCATGTGTTTCTGCGTTTAAAATCCGTGAGAAGAGCTTTGGGGAAAATAAAAATTGATTAAGCAATCTTTAGTATGATAATAAATGAAAGAATACATGTTAAATTGACATGTGCGATTAGTTATTGCATGCAGTACATTTTATATTCGCAAAACAGAATAATTGTGTAAATAATGAATTGTTGACATTAAAAAGTCATCCTATTATTGTGGAATTCATATTATATTTTTCTCATGAAAAACAGCGACAAGTCTTCAAAAAGAGGGGACGCTTCGATATAAAAAATACAATTATGGTATAGTTTTGTTTTCGATTCACCATACATAAAGAGAGAGAGAGAGAGGGAGGGAGAGAGAGAGAAAGAAGAAAGAGAGAGAGAGGGAGAGAGAGAATACAGCGAGACACAGATACAAACAGACAGACCAACAGACAGACAGACAGAGAAACATGATAAAATATCGTATAGCTATTGTTAAATCTAAAACGTATGGCAGGATAGGCTAAATCCAAGCTTGTGGAAGTTGTACCTTTGTTTGATAATTGTCGACTTGCAACCGCATGCGGATATAGGTTCGTAGCTAAGTCCACATTCGAATAATTATTTTGTATTATAAAGTAATAAAAAAGAAGGGACCTTTTCCATTCTCTTAGAAAGTGCATTTCAAAATACGTATCCTTTCTCGTGGTTCCTTGGTATAAATATTAATCTTTCTTTTTATCTTTCATATATAAGACATGCAAGTCACGTTCCGTGTAGGAACAATGGACACATTTAAACTTTATCTTGCAAAAATCATATATATGAACTAGCGAGACCCCGTGAAAATTTCCCGGTACTGTATACATAAATCTGTAGAATTTACTGTTAAGACCGAGCTTTCATTTGAAATAATATATGTCTATCAAGGCAATTACGATTAGAATATAACTTTTTCTATATAAAATCAAAATAAATGTCATTGTCAGCTCAATATTTTTAAAATAAATAAAACGGATATGTCTCTTCTTTGTTTCTATATTTAAATTTCCAGCAATTTGATACTTTTTAGAACAATAAATGTCATGTGTCTTCTTACTGTAAAAATAATTGTCAGTAAAATATTATTACGTTCAATAAAAAGAAAGTCTCTTTTTAAATATACTTGTTTTAAATCAGCGAGACCCCGTGGAAATTCTACGGTGCTTTCCACATGAACGAATATTATATTTAACTGTTAACTATAACAGTTAAATATAATATTCGTTTTGTCAAAATAAATGTCTGTCAGGATCAATACAATTAAGAAGAAAATAACTCCTTTTCCGTAAAAATATATGTTATTGTCAGTTTAGTATTTTTAAATAAGTAAAACCAATATGACTTTAAAGGAATCTCTCGTCTAACGGTATTCTCCAGAACGCCTGTAGTTTTTATCATATCAGATCTACAGTCTCATACATATCACACTCTGAAATATAACACCTGTGATAGGTAAATGCGATGTCGGCGTCTGTTCATTGATAGGTTGTCTCAGTCTCTCCATAATTAAATATTATAAAACACATTACAGTTATTATTGTTTTTTATAAGGCAAAACTAACATCCGGTCCGAATAGAATATACTGTACGTTGGTCATCGATGCGTCAAAATTCCACTTACTATAATTTAAACTGGATAAAAATGCGTCGTTTACTAAAAAAGTTAATGCTTTTCTTTATTATAGAAAACGTGAGATACTACATTTTATCGAATTCGAAAACAAAAAAGACATATGACTGCAGCTATAGGGTAGTTTTTTTCGACATTTAACGTTTTCTACAGATGTTGGAGTAAGGTCCAATTGTCTGCCACTCCTGTAAAACATTCACAGCAAGACCTTGTCTAGTTAAAACCATAAAAAAACTTTCACTTTTTCTCACTCTTTAGCAAAAACTAAAGGAAACTTCTACGAACAAAGTTTATTTACTGAAACATCCCATCTGTAGAATAAGATATCAGGAGTCTGCTTCTCAACCGACTACATCATGGACGTTTTTTAAGTCTAGCGTCAACGAATACTCGTTCAACCTCATCTTGGATAATCAATTCCCCTTAAGAAATCTTCTGCCCATACTACCTATTGTTTTCAATCCTTTCGAGGTATCGATCATCGTCTAAATGACGATCTCATGTACGCTTCTCCTCGAGTGACCCCCGGGGCTTGATAAGTGGTGGTAAAAAAAACAAAAAAATAAAAGAAATATAACATTTGAGAAAACTCCATGAATGTAAATTAAAAGTATTAATAAAAAAAACAAAAAATGTTTGTGTACACAGTATATGTTTCTAAGTAGCGCAAATGCTTGTCGATAATTTTATTAAATGAGTTCAATTCGTCGGGTGCGGCGATCCGGACACAACAAATTTACCCACATTATCCTCATGGGATCCGGAGTTTAACATGGTTTATTTCTAGCAAAATACAAATACAAATTGAGAATAGCATGCTCCTCCTCGTCCTCGTATTGGCTAATATCACTACCCAACGCTACTACCGTCGCTAAGGCTTAGTAAATATTTTATTTGCATGATATTCATTATCCGCTTATTTTGAGTGTCGATCCAAATAGAACATCAAAACTCATTGGCAGCCTCGTTTATTTGATATGATACTTGGCCAATATATGCATTTATTTAAATGAATGGACAAGGAAACTGATCAATTGTGTTTATATTGAATTTCCACATTGTTGGTGTTCATTTTTTATATGACACACAAGCAATGCCGGATAGGACGGTGATACTATATATCTCTCTCTATCTATCTATCTATCTATCTATATATATATATATATATATATATATATATATATATATATATATATATATATATATATCTCGCTCTATCTCTCTCTATCTCTCTCACTCGCTCGCTCGCTTTCTTTATATATATACAAGACAAATCTTATCCGTCTGTCAACTGACTGATCACTTATAGTGTATTAGAACCACAAATTTAAATATAGTAAGAATGACAATTTACGTATACAAGTTATCCTACGAAGAAGTGTAATGTAATTTAAAGATGGAACTGAGAGAACTAGTTTGTTTACCTATGATTCTAATTATTCAAGTATGATTTAAATGATTTGTATATTCCATGAAATTAAATGTATTCTTTAGATGTTTACCCTTTAAGCTGTCTATATAATGTTGAAACTTTCTATGTTCCGCGGTTGCGTAGTTGATTGATTGTTTTTTGTTTGAACATTGACTGTTTTAGATGGTGGGAGAAAGGGCTCATAAGATGGGAAGTGGTTGGAGGAATGGAATACGGAATGATTTTTTGCGAGAGGGGAATAGAGAGCACCTTAGCATTAGTGATAATAATAATATTATTATTAGCATCATTATTATTATTATTATTATTATTATTATTATTATTGTTATTATTATTATTATTATTATTATTAGTAATAGTAGTAGTAGTAGTAGTAGTAGTAGTAGTAGTAGTAGTAGCAGTAGCAGTAGTAGTAGTAGATGATTCAGGGCAAGCTAATGAGTTAGAGAGGATGATGTAGATAAATAAATGACGTAAATAACGAAGAAAACGAATATCCAGGTAGCAACAACAGCGTAACGAAGATAAAATAAATGAATGAATAAACGACATCAGAAAAGAAATTCAAATTTGAATGTTGTATTCTCTAAATTCTCTATATCTACATACTTTTGTAAGTATCAATACATTTCTATGTTTTGAGGTATTTTTAGTTCTCTCTCTAGCACTTGCACTTATTAAATGTTTCTTATTATGAACCAGTTCGAGTATCGGTATTCCTCCAAATCATATCTGTTCTCTGCATGTAAACTACATAAAATATGCTAAGCGTTTCGATGATTTCATTTTCAGCGAACATTTAAAATTAAACGGAGTGTAAGAAGATGAGGTAGATAAATAAATGAGATAACAACGAAGAAAATGAATAGGCACGTAGCAGCGGCAGCGCAAAGATAACGTAAATGAACGAAGTAAATAAAGAAAGAAATAAAAACTCTAATTTTCAGTATCTATGTTCATATACTTTTTAAAACATCAATGTATTCTTAAATTTTTAGTTTGTCCCTTGCACTTGCACTTGTAATATCTAAAGGGTCGTTAAATATCGACGTCGATGTGACTTCGTCAATATCTATATATGGAATCCAGAAATAAAAGGAAAAAAGTAACTTATACATACAAATATATGAAAAGACAAAATAATTAGAACATTTTTAAAAAAATTGATGTTGTTTGGCTTTATTAAGCTGACGGCAAACAGTTTGTGTAGAAACGCATCAATTAATATCACCATTAAGATTAACTCAGAAGTTTAAATTAATTTGTGCGCTGTTTCCCCCCACCCCCCACCCCCACAAACTATTTAATGCTCGTCGTTCTGCGTTAGTAAATGTTCGACCTGAATTACTCAGGTATCTAAAGTGTTAGTCTTAGCTATGGTAGTTCTCTAAAGACTAAGCCGGTTAAATGTTTTGGTGATATAGGTTCCTTCCATAGGAGCTCCGAAAAGTTAACACTAATTTTACGAAAATCTGAAATAAAAAATAGTAAATCAACAAAATAAAAACCTAGCCACAAACTACATTTACATTTTTATCAATATTTTTCCTTGAAATATTGGAATAGAATTCGTACTGTTTCAGTTATTTTGTGCAAATCCTAAAAATAGCTAGTAAGCACATCATATAATCTTCACGGATTCAAATGTAATATCGCCATTCCCCACATTGAATAACATCTATAAATACATTTTCACATTTTTTTATATAGGGTAACCTGGGGTATAAAACACCATGGAGCATTAACGTACCAATAACTTGATAAGCAGTACAAACCTCTCTTAAGCATAATAATGACACGTGTAGGGCAATAAGCGCCACACTAGGTTGATCACTGAACAATCACAGGCCTTGTTTCTCAAGAGTATCATTTATTGAGCCAAACAAAAGCAGTCTTTTTCTGCGATGTTGAGAAGTTGTTTTTTTCTTCACAGCAGTCATTTTGAAACTTCAAAACTTTATACATTTTTATTAATACAAATATTTTTGCTACATATGTTTCGACTATAGTATTATAAATATTTCCTCATGTTGAGTTGTTTTCAGCCAATATGGCGGTCGTATATGCTTATTGGTCTTCGTTTTGGATTCATTATGACTCTTTATTAAGAATTAAGTTTTTAATTAATGGTAATTACTGAGGTATTTATGAGGAAGGTGTTCTTAGAATTTGTTTTTGTTTTTAGTGGAAATTAAAAATAAAATCCGAAATGTATATTAAATTTGTTTGTTTTCTGCCGTATTGTGGATATTTTTGATTTGAAATAAATATCGTTTCATGGAGAATCAACATTTATAATTTCATGATTCAGTTTGTGACCTGAAATACATTTTGCTTTGAGACATCTGTATACAGCAATAATAGCTTTGCGTATGCTCTTTATTTGGAACTTGATTTGGCAAATGTTTTAAATCGCTAACACCAGATACACACACACCCCCACACACACCCCCACACCCCCCATACACACACACACATATATATATACATATATATATGTATATATATATATATATATATATATATATATATATATATATATATATATATATATACATCCATCAGCTGGATGGAGGTAATGGTAAGGTCATCCACAGATACATTCGGCAATTCTGACGTGTCCTGCACTGAATATAATGGCTAAATAATGATAATAAAAGCATGTCGAATTAAGTTAACCGTTCTATGTGCTCGTGTATAATGAATCGCACAGGGAGCCCAAAAGGATGTTGATGGCATTTTATCGTGGCTCGAGCAGTCTGCATTCGACACTTAAATGAATACTTGCTCAATTGTAAGGCGGTGAGAAAAAAAACAGAAACGTGTTTAATACCAATTCGTTCACACGTCATGCACAGGCAGTAGCGCGTTACTGAAGCAATAATAGAAATCCGCACATTAAATTGTCCCAGTAATTTGAATAGGGCAAATTTTACAGCTATTTTAAAGTAAGCTGCCTTTTATGCAATGGATGTACTAAGTGAAACGATCAGGCCCGCCGGACTTGTGTGTGACTCGCGCCGGTAAAACAAAATAAACAGACAATATCAGATTGTCATTTAAAATTGATACGTACATAAAGTCACGGTGTCTACGAGAAAAGAAAAAAAACGGAACAGAAGATTAAGTGAGAAAGTCAGAACGCATGCATGAAAAAATAAAAATAAAAATAATTATAACCGATCTCTTGTCTCTACGCTAACCAAATAGAACGCATACCTCTGCTTACACCTCATTTAATAGGGGTCGGTATTCGTTAAGCAAAATGCTAGATATATATATTTGTTTACATATCTTCGAAATATGAATGATATAGGAGGTGACCGTGGTAGAGTGCTTATCGATGTAGACTTACGACCTTGGCTTGCAAATTTTGAATTCTATCGGTTCCATACCGCCACTTGTACTATAGATGGTTATATCCTTCACGTGGTCCCTTCTATAAGAACCCGATTCTAGAAAGGATTACGAAAGCCAATGCTAACAATAGAATTGTGCCGGTCAAAATTCGTACCATGCCGATTTGTACGAATTTATGTTTTTCATATGAATGGTGCATTTTTAATGAGTTCAGTAATGTGTAATCTCTGTAATCTTATATAAATCTGTCTGGACAGTAGACACAGAATGTGTACAACTATTATTAGCATATGATAATTTATAAATCATTTAGTCAAATGAGAATTAAGTTAAACTAACTTTATGTTACGTATTGATGTTTATACGTTTCGGTTCAATTATAACTCAGCAAAATGAAGGATGTTCGAAGTAGAACCTTAAACAGATTTATTTAACAAACACACTGATAAAATTAGAATGTAGAAAAAACGCTGAACGCGAGATGCTTGCTTGATTGTAAGACCGTTCTATTTACTTTCTCACTCCGGCAGACGACTCCTTCAATTGCAGGGGGGATAACTCTTACTTTGCTTCAAGGGAAATAACTCGATTTTGATTTTTAGTTGACCTAACACTTTAGTTTGTATTATTTGGATCATTCGGACATCTTTAGCTGTTGTTGTATACATAGTCGGTAACGATACCCGACTTTCCAACTTAATCTTGTATATGTTCCGCTGAGCTAGACTGCACTCATTCCATGTTAGGTGCCTTCTCGTTATCTTATAATAGTTAGTATCTCTACCGTTGCCCCAAAAAGATCAACACTCATAACCTGCATATACCCACCTATCTACTATGATATGAATACAGTAAAACGCTTAATGGCAACAGTCTAACTAAGTGGATTAACTAAAAGATTCGGCTCATAAATTCCCGGCAGGTTAGTAATTAAGACGAAAAGCCAGAGATACAACAGCCGAAACGTTCCTAACATAACAATAACTAACACAAGGAAAACGGTCCTATAAATTGCAAGAACACACGTATATATATATATATATATATATATATATATATATATATATATATATATATATATATATATATATATATTAGTACAGAAACATTAGTCCTAATCTTTCTGTACTACAAAAGAAAGATATATTACGCTGTTAATTTCGATTCTCAATTAATCGAGCACTCTGCTGGAATTTTCCCTACCATATTACAAAACAAGTTATATATATATATATATATATATATATATATATATATATATATATATATATATATAGAGAGAGAGAGAGAGAGAGAGAGAGAGAGAGAGAGAGAGAAAGAGATTTTTCACTGAGAATATAATTTATTCAGTCAAGACCGGAATCAGTCCAATAAAAATAAGCTCGATGATACTCGATTACAGTGTACAGAGCATTTATATGTGTGTTTATTTTAAGGTTTACCAAAACATTTCGTTCAAGAAATCATTCATCATAACGAAAGACTTTTTCTTTCATAGTTTATTTAATTTTTAGATTTTTGAAAGTTAAATAATCTTTCCCTACACGTGTTTCTCTACTCGAGCAGGTTTTTGCTTAGCAGTTCATCAGGGGAAATATATACCTGGAATAAGGACGCCAACAACTGACTATACCCGATGTGGTGTTGCCTTAATTGAGGCCATTTAAGAAAGAAAAGAAAAAAAAACATCTTAAGAACCTGCTTGAGTAGAGAAACACGTGTACGGAAAACTTCTTTAACTTTAAAAAATCTGAAAAATGAATAAACTATGAAAGAAAAAAGTATTTTGTTGTGATGAATGATTTCTTGAACGAAATGTTTTGGTAAACCTTAAAAGAAACACACACACACACACACATATATATATATATATATATATATATATATATATATATATATATATATATATATATATATATATATATATATAGGCGCGATGTTTCTTTAAATAGTAGAATTATTTACGACAGCTGCCTTTAAATAGGATTACTCTCTCGCTTATTTACCGGTTATTGGAAATGGCCACGTTGGGTAAGACGTTAGAATTTGAATTTGAAACATAACACGTTCCGGGGTTCAGGACTGGCGACCGGTGTGAATAATTCTACAGTACTCTTACGATCCCCGCAAGGATAAAACGTATACGTATGTTGATTAAAACAAATATTTCTAATTATTTGTCGCCCCCAAAATCTCGGTTGGGCTCTGTAGTAAGCAGTCTTACCACAGCTGTCACCGTGGCCTGAATGCGATGTTTTATTTAATAGTAGAACTCTTTACGACAGCTACCTTTAAATAGGATTTCTCTCTGGCTGCTTTGTCGAGTTATTCGCAACAAAGACGTTTGAAGTTGTGTTTGAAACATAACTGGTGTTCCGCGTCCGGCGACCGGTATGAATACTTATTTTCTACACTGACGATTCCTATAATGATGAAATGTTTACGTATGTAGTTAACACCAAATATTTATAATTATATATATATATATATATATATATATATATATATATAGTAATTGTATTTGTATTTCATAGATGTTAATATAATGAAACTCCGATGTTTATACGGCGCCCGGTGTGAATAAATAAGGATGAAACGTATACTTATGTAGATAAAAACAGAAATATATATATATATATATATATATATATATATATATATATATATATATATATATATATATATATATATATATATACATACCGTATTTCTTAATTGGGAGAGTTTCCCAGAAGAGTGCTCAATTATTAATGCAAAAGTAAAATTAACTAGATAATTAATAATAGCATGATATGTATTAATATTAAATAAAGTGTTACAACAACATCCGGACCAAGGTTTCAGATCCGAGAAAATCGGACCTTCATCAGCGGAGTCGTATAGCGTAATGAGTGAGAACAACCGCCAGGAATTTCAAAATATTACCCGTTGGAAAGATGGAACACTTTCAGATTTAAAATTGTCACGTGCGTGGAATATACGTGGTCAGTTATGGAAAAGTTTCAGATCAAAACAACAGCGACGCTGTACATCGAAAAAGCAAGAAATTACATGGGAATAACGTTAACTGTTTGACATATGGGAACCTAGCAGGTTTAAATTGTCACGTGCGTGGAATTACGTAGCCCTTTATGAATATATATATATATACATATATATATATATATTAATTTTATTTGTGTTACCTAGATTTGAATACAATGAAACTCCGAGTAGAGCTGTATTATAGTATACATTATTTTATTTATGAAAACATTATTGGCTACATATGTGCATACATGTAGAGTTACCTTAGTCAAAGTAAAACTTGTAAATTCTGAAAAAGATAAGACAGTTTAGCATGTTTTGGGGTGGGTGGCAGTGGTAGAGAGAAGGAAAAATATTAAATTAGCCAATCATTGATCTATATTAAACTCGACATTTTATTACAACGTATATATATATATATTTGGAGTCCACATTTTTTTCTCTGTCATTCTAAATGTTAACTCACCATGATACTTCATGATTTGGTAATAACACCCCAAAACTATCTTGGATAAGTAATAGTATATTAAGTGCTAACCTAAATATGAATCAACAATTAAATATTCCCCCTCCTTATCAGTCTCCAAAAATCAAAAAAAATGCTAAACTGTCTAATCTATTTCAGAATTTTTGATGTTTAGGTGGTTCAAGGAAGCTATATTTCAAAAGAAATAGCAGCTGTAACCATGTATAGACGTATGTAGCCAATAATACGTGTATAAATAAAATAATGTATACTATATATATATATGTGTGTGTGTGTTAAACTTTTCTACTTCGTATTCGGAAATTCCTTTTGAGTATATCTCTATCTATATTATGTGTACATGTCTGTATATTTGTATGTACATGATTCACTTCTAAACTAATGACGCGATCATTATGAATTTATAAAAAAAAGCTGTTATACCTAAGTGTGAGTAATATGGTCTATATTTATTTCAATTTTAATTCATTCAAAGAGTTCTACGGAATTTTAAGTCCTTCATATGAATGCAGATGCCTCCAATTTTTATGAAATTTAAACAAATATTCTCCAAATTTCTGTTTCTTTTGAGAGTTCTAGCGTAAATAATGTGGGCACAGCTTTCCATTTGAAAATTCACATATTTTACTTTGCATTAGATTTGATTCATAACTCTTAAAAACTAATTAAGCCAGATTCCCTGAAATTAAATTCATTCGTAAGAACACTTAAGCTTCAACTATAAATTTGAGAGAATTTGTTGAATCAAAATCACGTAAAGGATTTCGATAAAATTGGAATAAGGATTCGTCTCATAAGCTTTATATCTTCATTTTTATCTTTAAAAGGGGCGTGAAAATAGTGCAAATCTGTTCTGTCCGAGGAATGTATTTTAACTGTCCTGGAACGAGTATCCGTCTAGTGTTTAATGAGAATAATAAGAACTAGTGCACTTGTTAGCAGATCTCAAAAAGAAATTGCCTGTCGAGGTTTCTATATTTCAGTCAGTCAAGAATGTTTATATTGGAAACAAATCGCAAATAAACTACTTTAGCACCTTGTTTGTTCTATTCCAAGCGATCATATCGTAAGCGTCGTTTCAGTTGTCAGATCTGAATGTCTTGCTTACTATTAATAAAACATAACACAATAAAAGCTGACAAACATTCCTCGGGGAGATGGATATGCCAAGTAACTTTTCGCTCCCTTTCTCTGGACATAATATAAGGCTCTGCCAGTTCTTAGGCAGCCTTGGACTCCAACGAACCTATCCGCTATCATAAGATCAATAAAATAATGCTTACCTGCAAAACAATGGGAGTCTGATATCATCGGCGATGACGCGTGCCAGACTTGCGCAACACTAGGCTATCTCTACTTTCTTATCGTGGTTTCCATAGAATGTCTATGACTTAGCTCTAATCTTTAGTTCCTCTTCATAAGTCATTCACACCAAGAACCTGTTTTTCTGCCACATCCAAAAAAAGACTGTTCATTTTCCCTCCAGGTACCTGGCACCAGGAAACATTTTCATGGAAAGGGCTTATTTGTCAGGGCTTCCAGAGTGTGGAACACGTTACTGTGGAATTGTTTCCCTGCTGATTAATTGGTCGTTTTCCAACCCAATGGAAACAAATTCTTGTCATGAGTAAATATTAGTTTTCCATTGATCAATGTTAGTACTCACATATTTTCTCATCTTATCTTTCGGATGTCAATTATTTCCGTCTCATTATACCTCATCCTCAGGTGAATCTTGGCCTTTATAATTACTGACTAGACAGTATAAAGAAAAATATAAAAAGAACTAAAACAATATGTCCTTTAAACAGTATACGTATAAAGTCACAAAATACACAACCGATTCAAAAACCATGTTACAGCGTTAAAAAAGAGAACAGCATTATAACCTATTACTTTTCGATCCGGCTACAAGGAAGATCGGACGTCTAAACACGAATACAAAATAAGACACGCCAAGTGTTACATAGTTCAGGCTGCACTCGGATCCACAGGGTTCGTCTATTTCTTCGACGGAACCCGCTGGTCTTATCTTTGTAGTCGCAGTGGTAATGTAGAAGTCGACATTTTCATATTCCTTTCTCTGTGATTGTACAGCTCTTTTTTAATACAGCTCTCGTTAGATAACAAATTTAACAACACACATTCACATATCGTTGAAACATCTCTTTGGGTTTTATTTGTTCTTGATAATATAGATTAATATAGATATACTACACAACCATCCCGCAGTAAGGGTTGCATCAACTTTTCAGAAACTCATCCGCTCTCTGTACTGATTCAGTGAAAAGAGACAGATCGTCTGACAATTTTCCACGACAGATTTGCGCCATCTTGTCTCTGACGTAACTGCTGGGGCACGTATCTATATTTTGACTTTAATTGCAAAATTCTACTCGACTTAATTTTTATCCTTACGTTAAAATTTTCTATTTAAACTCCATTTTTAAACACCAGCATTAAATCAATGCTAAATAAGGATGACATACAAGAATTTAAATGTTTCTATAGTCGTGAGTTCAACTAATTTTTTTAAATCAACACAATATAGATATAACACATTCTAGAGTTTACACCCATATTAGGGATATCTGCATATTATATGTTTCAGGCGAAGCGAAAAATTACGCTTCTGTGATTTGAACGAGGATTAGCTGTATGAGTAATTATCACACTTGATTCTGGACTATAAAAGGATGCAACAAGGTACAACTGTAAAGATCGAACACATGAAAAATGGATAAATGAGACAACAGTTATGTGCTGTCAGAGTTAGCTGTTTCTGCGTGAAATCGCATGAATCATTAAACGATTGTATTAATGTATAGTGTTACTTGATATCATATAATTTCGGGCCCTTTCGCTCATACAATTAAATAGCGTAATACTATATATATATATATATATATATATATATATATATATATATATATATATATACAGACATTTAATTTCTCTGACGATCTGCCTAGCAAGTACCTGCTTGGTAGTGAAACACATATAGGAAAAAAACATTTAATTTGAATAAATAATATTTGTAAGAAAACATCTTTAATGGTGATTATTGGTGTCCTGAAAGGAATGCATTGGTAAACCTTCATAAACTCGCATATATATATATATATATTTATATATATATATATATATATATGTGTGTATATATATATATATATATATATATATATATATATATATATATATATATATATATATATATATAATATAACTCAGTAGTATGCACAGTGTATGACAATATATATCTTGTAATTATGGTCCAAAGATTTTAAACCAACAAAATTTATCCTTGCGTACACATGTTTCAGAAACTACAATTTGGTATTATAACCTTTACATCAGTCTTTGAACATTGACAATTATATAAATCTCATAGTCAACACATGAAATATTTATCAATACTATACAGGCAATATTCAATTGAATTGCGCAACAATTACAAACACAGAAACGAATAAGTCTGGAAACCTTTGATTTTGCTTCATGGCAGCCCAAATAAGTGGAGTGAATAAAAGTAAAACTATATATTTAAGGATAGATTCAATATTTTAAGGGAAGCTCCAAACATTTTATTATATATATTACTCCAATAAACAATTCTATTGAATATTGATTGTACTGCATTAATAAAAAATTCAAGTGATGTTTAGATCGTGGTCTTTGTTGTACAGAAAACAATTCAAATAACAACTATATTTAGTTTAACCCAAAAGTTCATCTTAAATTACGCATACGTGTAATAACAACTTTCTTTCAAAAATAAACAAAGGCCCTGATGGTTAAATGGAAACGACCTCTTAACTGAGAAATCAATGTTAAAAATGTCATACTGATAATATTGCAAAACACACACAATAGGGAAACCCGGGGCATTTGTCACCACCTTTTTCACTGACTCTATGTTTCATATGCATTAAAGTTTGTTCTCAAAGTTTCTTTCGACCATCATGGGAAACATATATTTGTGATGTCTTGTTCAAACAAATACCAGTTGACTTGTTTGCATCAGAGAAAAATATACTTATTGAATTTTTTGAAAAGGTGGGTTAGCTTTCCACAAATTTCACTCACATGGGCCAAGAGGCGCCATCTCCCGAGGCACTAAGCACCGGGTGCAAATATCACACAAGCATTTCTTAATTTTCGAGGTCTTCAAGTAAAATGTTGATGATGGTGCACTGTATGCGATACTAGGAATCACAAATGTCACACTGAACCTTGTTATTACCATCCCCTCTATTACATCTGGCACATTCCGCAGTGTGAATATTATCTAATTGCTGGGGGCGTTATGCCCCATGGTATTCAATACTTCATGTTACTCTATAATGTTTGCTATTATACTGTGGTAATATATGAACTATCGTACCTAACCTATTATGTTATTAAAAGTATAACAATTATGAGGTATATGTTTAGTGATATCTGTTCGTCATCAGTGTAAAACCTTCATTGCTTCAAACAAATAAACGGAGTATCTCCTATATATTTAAAAAAAATATCTCCGACACATTTTAGAATACATATCAGCTAATATGCGGACGATATCATTGACTTTGGAAACCAATGCTAAACGCTATTAAAGATAAAAGAAGTTTAGAAAAATGATATTATTTTGGTCAGCATTTGTTCTTTACTACGCGAAAACCATATTTTAAATCCTTATGTATATCAGCATATCCATATATAATAAACTTTTTAAAGATTTCTCTCATTGGAACGCAAACGCTTTAAGATTATTGAAATAAAAATTAAAAAGCTAACGCGCTAGACTTTGGCAGGTACGAAAAAGAGGATCTTTACACAATATATGAACAAAGTCCTAGAGTACAGGAGCAATAAACAAACAAAACCGTAGTAAATGTATATTCTGGTGTTATATATTTATTAATTAAATATTAGTTTTAAATGTTGGCTCATTTTATTTTATATTCAATCTATCTAGAATTTAAAGTTTTTGTTGATTTTGATCTTCCAATTTATTACAAGTGAAAAGGCAGCACCCATCTGTTTAATCGGTTAATACTTTTAATCCGCATCTCTTCAGTTGTCATCAATCTACAGAACTGTATTAGTCATAATTATTTTTATAACGCGTGATCAGTTCTCCAATTGATTCGAATAGGAAACTGAGTTAAACTTAAAATAAAGAAACACTAACTAGACGAAAGTAATGAACTAAAAGTAGGCAATTTGTATTCCCTATAATGAGAATTCGTTTCGCTCGAATATGCGTAATTCTATATCTAGATATCGGTATCCTGTATTGGAAACTTATATTAATCAGTTGATGAATGTATTAATATTTTCATTTAACGTTACTAGTAATATTGATAAAGGACGCCGTTTGAAAATGATTAGAATTAACTTAATTTTATCCTGATGTTGATCACCACTTATAAAAATTAGAAATTGAAATATTTCCAAAAGATAGGCTGGCGTAAACATGTTAATATGATACTCGTAGTGTTCTGTTGATAGGAATGCTTTTTGGGGTCCGTGACATTTAAACTGTTCCATTATAATGTAGCAAAATATCTCGATCGTAACAGAGTTGCCTTCTAGTGTTTTGGTTAAGTAATAATACAGGGTCAGAAAGACAGCACGAAAAAAAGCTCCTGAAAATAACTTCAAAATATCATCTGAGTTACATGATGTAAAACATGTCATATGTGGTCTATTCTTTTTGCTGTTGTCTTAAACGGCCGAAAGGAAACACACCAACAAAAGATAGTTAATAACAGTATCTATTTACAGAATGTACATGATTAATGTGTTGCCAGAGACTGCTTCCGGATTGTTAATCGCGACTCTATTAACACTATTATTCATATTGTCAAGAAGAGACTATGTAGTAACGCAATAGGGTAGATTACCATAACACCTATACACAAATAAATAACTTTGTACACTTATAAAAAGCACAAGTAGTTACGTCTTTCATTTCTAGTGAAAATATAAAGTCACTTATGAATCGATTGCCATCTTTTAATGTGGACCGAATTATTTCCTTTATCTGAACGGGTAAACCGTCCGGCCTAAACTTCCGTTCATAACTCTACAAGAATATCTCATCTAACTATGATGAAATGCAAAGAGAGAAATGATAAAAACGAATGTGAAAGATAAAATTTTATTTATTTATTCTCAATTCGTAATGCAAAATTAATTTTGTTTCATCATTGAAAGTAACACAAAAGAAAATAACCATAGAAAACATTCATTTCAATGCATTTTGCTTTTTTAAATTTGAAAACTAATTTTAGGTTATATAGTGCATTGTGTTTCGAGATATTAATGTAGAATGTTAATATAGTTAATATAATTATCAAATGAAATGACATTCTCAGAGAAGCATAACAGATACTTATTAAAGAGAATTTCGACGAAAGCATTTACAGTATTGTTTTCGTAGTATGAATACTACCAAAACGATACTAAATCGATTATTTATATTTGGAAAATATTTAAATATGTATTTAAATGTTACTTGTATGTTTTTAATGGTAAACTCAAACATAAGAATGAGTAGAGAAATAAAGTGTATAACGGGTACACTGATGATGTCATGGTTTTATAAATGTGTTATTTCACTGTTTCTTAAAACTACGAAAAATTGCAATGTATGTTTCTTGTTTGTTCTCATACATTTTCTCCTTAATTCACCTGATTTACATTTGTGTAGTCCAATTTGTCTTGTTCGCGTTGGAATATAAGGTTATATATATATATATATATATATATATATATATATATATATATATATATATATATATATATATATATATATATATATATATATATACAGCCATCCACATTCATTTCACTCCCTGCCACTGACTTCTCTCAGCCCGGACCTTGGTCCAGTGCTGTCAGCAGCCACGGCTACTTCTTTTTCTTATCGACCCATCATGTCTACCCAATATTTCGATGTACTGGCATGACATTTTTCTTAAAATTATCATCCTGATGAAGTCTTTCAAATAAAGACAAAACGTTGATGAATATATAAAAAAATATCTCTTGTTTTTTCCTTTTTCATTTCCCATATATATATATATATATATATATATATATATATATATATATATATATATATATATATATATATATATATATATATATATATATATATATATATATATATACCCCAAATGTATTTATCATCAGAACGAATAATACACTAAACTAAACGCAAGTACAAGTCACACACTTATTTACATTTGACACATATAAAGGACACAAATTTAACATTATAAAAACATTAGTTTTGACTCTCCCTTTTAAGAATAGAGGTCTATATTTAGAGAACTCAGATATTCTTCATTCTGCAGGGCTTTCGTGTTAGCCCTGCTGTGGTTGGAAATTTCCGATATTCTCTAACACTTCTTGGGTAAAAACAAATGGGACCCCCTTAGAACCGGTACCCAGCACGTTTACGCCTCTAATAATGCTCCCTCCATTCGTTTACAATATTGATATTACCTTATCCGTATATTCATTTTTCTAGAGATCTATTTGCTTCAATAAATAATTTATTTTTACTTTTTTTTTTATTTAAGAGCATTGTTAGTAGTTTGTGGCACAAGAACTAATGTATTTTGACATTTTCGAGATGAGCATAGATAATTTGTATTTTTCGGACTACTATTTCCGTCATGGTTGTTTTTGTCATAACGTTTATGGTCGATGAAACCTCCGATATTTATCAAGTGTATCTTTTCAAATTTGGCATGGTTTATATTAGATTTGGAAACTATCCTCTACGTTGTATTTAATCCATGGGGTAGATTGTTCCTGATCCGTCGGCCATGACTGGGTTGAAGTGTTAATTACTGCAGGCGGTAATTACTAACTATAATATAATAATTCATACATACATTTACCCGGTCATGGCTGACGTGTATGAAAAACATTAAATAATTGGTTCAGTACGGGATTTCATATAAATTCTTCAGTTCGACATAAATATTCTTAAGTTTTAAAAGATGCATTTGTAGAAGGTCAGAGGTTACATTGGCTGATAGGTTGTGTAAATAACTAAGATGAGAATAGTCATCAGAATAATCCAAATAATACTAATGTTTCGGGATTTTTACCATCATTTTATGAATTTCATAATTTTGTTATATTTCAGACTTATTTCTAATCCCATTTACAAATACATTATCAGTTTTTAAAACTGTATTTGGTAAATAATATATACCATAGCGAAATACCTAATCGACTATGTGGAGTTCAACTCTTACCGGACCTGGTGATGTCATGTTCACACTCTTGCTAAAAGTACTGACAAGCTATTTCTCTCCATCTACAGTGAAAGTAGAACATTATATTCAAATAACAGTATAGAATTAATCGCCCGGCATTAAATAATCGCCAAAGCTTTTGTTTTGTGCAAAGACAGAAACGAAACTGGAGTAGATAATATAGGGTCAACGTGTACATTGCAGAAAGTTTAACACAACCAGTAATCCGCTCACCGTGGTAGGTATACTTATAACTTTATTGCAGCTGGGTAGCTAATACTAGAATCATGTTGGATGTATCTTAGAGAAAAGATGTCTTGTCTCTGTATCACTGAATCAGTTTTTCTCTCTAACTCATCACCAATTAAAACTTTAAAGTTCATTGGTTTTTCATTACTTCAATTCTCGCGCCGAGTAAGCAAGTCTGCCACACAGCCATACAACCTAATGTTTTTAAGCATTACATTAAACTCACATATGTAACCTGTCACCAGATGTGGACTCAATATTACTTAGAATTATCTGAATAATTTATTTGCATTCGGCAAACAAATATATCTCCAAACCATTTTATTAATCCTTAATATATATCATGCTTCGAAGCGAGTTTTGGCCGGGAATGCTCGTTTCAAAAAAAAAATTTGTTTAGCTTAACTTGAATTATTACGATGAATAAGGATAATAAGATCAGGAGAGCAAAAAAGATAACAAAAACAAATTCTAACGGGTTTATCGCAAGATAAGGTTTTTGACGCCGATCGTATTAAAAGCTTCATTAGTGATAAAAATAATAAAAAAAGATTTGTAAGATAAAAAAATATGATAGATGCGTCCATTTAAACCGTGCCTTAGCGATCAAAACGCTATTTTAAACATATACGCGACATTTCAAGAAAATTGCTGTTTCAAACATAAAGGTGACAGACCAACAGAAATGCTATTTCAAACCTTAGCCTGACAGAAAACAGAAATGTCACTTTAAATTCAAGCCTAAGATATGAACAAAATGCTATATCAAATTGAGCGTGACAGACCAACGAAAATATTATTTCAAAGCTTTAGCGTGACAGATAAAAAAAGGCTAATTAAAACTTATCATGAAAGATAATGAAAAAGCTCTTTAAAACTTATCATGAAAGATTAATGGAAAAGCTATTTACGACTTTTCATGAAAGATAAACAAAATGCTATTTTAAACTTCAGCGTGACAGATAAACAGAATATTATTTAAAACATTAGCGTTGCAGACCAACGTAAATAATATTTCAAACTTTATCCTGAAAACTCAATAAAATGCTGTTTTAAACTTTAGCGGTATAGATCAGAAAAAATATTATTTCAAACTTTAGTCTGACAGACTAACGAAAATCCTATTTCAAACAACAGCCTGACAGACCATGAAAAATGCCATGTAAAATGTGAACGTGACGGATAAACAAAATGCTATTTCAAACATTATCGTTAAAGACAACAAAAAATGCTATTTCAAACTTAAACCTAACAGAGAAACTAAAATGGTATTTCAAAATTGAGAGTGACATATACATATGATTATATCTAAAATTTTAGCGTGACAGACCGACTAACAGACAGAGAGTTTTATAAAGATGCTTGGAGATGCGTCCATTCCATCTGCGTGTTTAGCGAGGAAAATAATATTTCAAAGGGAATCGTTTCAGAACGAGCGACAAAGCCTGTCATAGAGACTCGAGGACACATTTAAAACCATGCTTAAATGTTAAAGAGATAAGAATTTATTTTGTTACAGGTGATGCGATTTCGATGAGATAGAAATTTGTAGTATAATATATATATATATATATATATATATATATATATATATATATATATATATATATATATATATATATATATATATATATATGTGTGTGTGTGTGTCTGTGTGTGCGTGCGTGCCTGACTGTGTCTGTGTTGTTTATGTATGCTAATATTTTACACTGTGTATATTAATATATATAAGAGAATGTAGAATATTCAATTACATAGAACACACACCTATATATATATATATATATATATATATATATATATATATATATATATATATATATATATATATATATATATATATATATAGTGACGATTGTACTATCTGTCATGTAGGAAAGAAAAAAATGTTATATGTTGGGGGGAATTTTAAAAAAATATTTGATTCAATCATTCTGAAGAGCACATACTAGTAGATGGTGGGGTAGTTAGATTGGAGATGTTGGTGGACTAATAATATAGCTATATGTTAATGAAACAACAACCCTATCATGAAAAGAGTCAATAATTGGACCTAAAGAAACAATATGTATAATAGCATAGTGAAAAAAAATGTTGCCAAGAACTTTGTAAAACACAAAACAATGTAGAGATAGACACAACATGAAACTAAATTGATTACAAAAGTGGTTAAAAAGGGGTGAAATAAAAAAATATAAAGGTATACAAAAAATATTTTTAGAGTTTTCGTAGTATTAATTAGTTCGAGTAGTGAGAGCTCGTCGGTTGACTCCAGAGAGACTGTTTCGGACATTTTAAGACAATACAGTCAAAACGCTCTGGCTCCCCAAGCAGAACAAGCGAAGTTCTACCGCCCATACTTTGAAATCTTTAAAATATATACATGAAGTATTTACAGGATGTAAGTAACATTTTATTGACTGACCACCAATAACCATTGATTCTCGTTATAATTATAACAAAGTCGAGGAAGGTAAGATGATTATCATCATGTTCCACCTTCAGTTCAAGTTTGTTTTAGTATATTTCTGGATGTGACAATAACACACATTTTTAAACCACTATTAAAATACATTTTTTAAACCATCATACATTTGTTTGTGCTATGGTACTTATATGCTCGTGATGAGCAAAAAATTTTTTTTTCAGAAAAATAAAAAAAATATATGATATATCCTTTTAAATGGATTAAATATAGTTAGCTAATTATTCAGGCTATTTCCCAAATTTAAGGAATACATCAGGATACCTATTTCAGGCCTTAACAATCTGTGCTGTGTTTTCATGCGTTTGTACAGTTATAATGCTCTACGCGCAAAGTAACGAAGTAGCAGAGTACAATGAGCACTTTTAAAGTATATATATATATATATATATATATATATATATATATATATATATAAAATATATAATACTATTTCGAAACAATGGTTTAAAAAATATGTCTAAATACCCTTTCTTATTCAAACCGGCGTCACCTCGCCTACAGACATAGCGGGATTTTCTGACCAAAAAGTCCATTTCCATCGGACGATGAAAAAAAAGAAGAAAAAAAAGAAAAACACTCTTTGAAAATGAGAAGTATATTCTGGAAAGCGAAGATTAAAATAAATTTTATTTATTTTACACAACCATTGTTATGTTTTTTTCAAAAAAAAAAATAATATGATATATATATACATATACGTCTGCACATATATGTGTTATTTAAAATTAGTTAAAAATCCTTTTAGGTGTATCATATAGAATTATCATTAACTTGCAAAAACATATAAATAGACTCTAGATGTACTTTTTGGAAGATAGAGCTTAATATATATATATATATATATATATATATATATATATATATATATATATGTGTGTGTGTGTGTGTGTTAAATTACTTTATTTCAAAATAAAAAAATATTATTATACTAGCATCTTAGCTGTTTCCAGACGTGTTTATTTTTAATTGTTGTGGCTAATTTCATTTGATATTTTAGATAACGCAAAATATTAACGAAAATATAATCCCGCATATGAATACGAGAAGAATATCCGCACCAGGGTGGATAAAATTTATTATGCGAATAGAACAGTTTTATATTACTTCATGTTCTGTCACAAAAATTACAACATTAAGATATAATGCTACTAAAACATACATTTAGAATATGTAACCAACATTTATCAACATCAATTACACGATTTTGAATTTTGACAATGTCTCAAATTTTAAGTTTACGATTAAGAAAAAATTGAAATTCTGCGAAACTTGCTTAATTTGTGTCTAATGAAAATAGATCAAATTCATTGCGAATATTGAATATGTGGATTTACAAATGGGAGGTTGTGCCTATCTTATGAATCTTAACAACATTCTAAATACTCAGAGGAACTGTAATTTGGTCAATATTTATTAATTAATGTCTAATACTTCTTGATAAAATTTCACAAAAAAGTGGAGGTATCTGAATTTAACGACTAACATATGGCTTTTTCATCTTAATGCTTGAAACTAAATTAAACTAAAAAAAGCCAATATTTACCCGTCTAACGTTTCAAAATTCATCACCATCGATCAAATTTTAAAAGGCAGAGCAGAAATAAATTAAAAATCAAAAATGAAAAATTCGTAGTCTTGCTTCGGAAGATCTTAAACAGAGGCAATATTTTAAGAAGGTTCGAAGAAAATGGCAAGTAACATGGAAATAAAATATTTGATAACAAAAGTAATGGATAATACGGTTATTTATCTATATAGACAAAACCTATCCAAATACACGAGGATGACAACTCTAAATATTGGGGATTGCATTCATCTTGCGTTTTTAAAAATAAAAATACATACATTATCTCCCACTCTAGTTTCATAATGACAGGAGAATTCTTCGCCCCCATCCACCCACATGCTTGTCCGGCCTATCAGGCGTTAAGCCGGTGATCAAATGCAAACTGATAACTTACAGTTAGCCAAAGTTCAATCTAAACGGATTGTCAACCCTAACAAGCTTCTTTGCCCCTTTCCTTCTTAAAATCTGGCCTCAGTTATCGATCTTCCAAAGCGAGGGAATAAACTAATTCCCACCAACGGACCCACATCCAAATAAGACTAACACTATCTCCCTGGTCTCACTTCAACATTTTGTCCGAGCAAAGTTTTTCAGCAGGACCTTTTACTGGAAGTACCCAGATTTTCGATTTTGGGATCCGGCCGAATGCTGAGGATTAGCAAACCTCTTAGTATAATAGCGAGACTGAATCTATTTAAACATGTTTTATGTAAAACCATACGTATATTTTGTATATGATTCGCATGTAGATTGTTTTATTTTTGTAGGCATATATTCTGTAGACATATATTGTTTGAATGATAGTTTCTATACGACCCATAAACGGGGCGCCGACAAGTACTACCACTCCGATATAAAATTGATCTGGGCGATCGGGAACGGTGCTTCTTGCACACTCCCTAAAGCTTCCAAATTATCTCTCGATACAACTTTGTGGAGGTAGCGGGAAATATTGAATATTTTATACGGTTAAAAAGTAGGGTGGACAGTAAATACTTAAAAAGGGTTGTGGAAAAATGGTCTTCAGACTGGGCTTACATAGGACTAATACCTTAACCAAAGGTATCAGAGAGAGAGAGAGAGAGAGAGAGAGAGAGAGAAATATAGAGAGAAAGAGTGAGAGAGAGAAAGAGAGAGAGAGAGAGAGAACGTGCGCGAGAAATAAAGACACATGTTAAGCAAAAACGATGAAGATACACTAAGAGAGAAAGAAACAAAAAGGGATATATGGAGAAAGAAAAGGAGATGAACAATGTATATATATATATATATATATATATATATATATAGAGAGAGAGAGAGAGAGAGAGAGAGAGATAGATAGATAGATAGATAGATAGATAGATAGATAGATAGATAGATAGTAAAATAGTCAAACCTATAGAAAGAGAGTGAGAGAAGTTTAAAAAAAGAACCATCTATAGATGGACTAAGGAAATACATAACAATATAGCGATATGTAAGTTGACACAGTGAGAGGGAGAGAGATAATAAAAAGACTGAACACAAGAAAGAAAGAAAAAATAGGCGAAATAAGAGAGAGAGAAAGTGTACACTTAAAATTTCATTTCAAGATATTATGGCATCAGCATCTCTATAGAAGCCACGACGTGTTCTCGCATAAATGTTTCTGCTATTGTCAATCAGAAGTTCTGGCAGAAGCACTTAGCAGCACGTGAAATGGACAAGACGATTAAATGCCTGTTATGGCTGAATATGAAGCGCAGAGGAGGGTGGTGGGAGTAGAATCGATCCTCGATCTTCGCTCTACGCGTTTACCTTTATCGATATAAGAAAGCCGAAATAAAAGCGACAAACACTTGAGCCATAATCCTAATGGAACACTAAAATAAAGACCCGGGAAACCAATGATTGTAGCGTAGAAATATCTCTCGATTAATCTAAAGATCTGAAAGCTCAAGTCGATGTAAAGACTCTGTTCTGCCGCAATTTCTGACTTGAAAATATTCGGTATTTTAATTGGTTCTTTCATATGGATTTAATATATATATATATATATATATATATATATATATATATATATATATATATATATGTTTATATATGTATATATATGTATATATGTATATATATGTATATATATATATAAATTATATGTTAAATAATATTAAAGTTTTTTCGTTTTTTTTCTTTTAAATATATATATATATATATATATATATATATATATATATATATATATATATATATGAAAGTTCGAATGCAACATGCGATACATCCAATATGTTTACATTGAGACATTAAGCAACAGAAAACAATATATCATGAATATTAACTTCGATAAACAGCTAATTTTAATTGTAATAAAACAGTAAGTATGCCGATATAATATTAAGTAAGACAATAATCTAGAGGTGTGCTCGAGTATTCAAATTCACCACTTTTTGTAGTGATAGTTTTTTAACTTAAAAATGGCGTTTATCGCGTTTAGCATTTACACTCTTCATATATATATATATATATATATATATATATATATATATATATGCTACACGAATGAAAATATGGATAAAATGATCTTACGTAATATATATATATATATATATATATATATCTACATATATATATATATGTATATATATATACATATACTACATGAATAAAAATATAGATAAAAGTATCTGACGTAATATATATATATATATATATATATATATATATATATATATATATATATATATAAAGAAGTGTACTAAAAACGAACTTTTAGGAAAGGTAAAACCTATTGTGAAGAGTATACAGCTCAATATCCAGGATAGAGCAGGTAGATATGAAGAAGAATCGAAAAGAATTAGAGAAGCAAAAGCCAAATCAAAATTCAATTCAATTGCTCAGAGCAAGGTATATTTTGCAAAAAGGCAATTTATGCAAGTAAAATTTTCCTTAAGCCAGGCTTTTCAAAGATCAAAATCTTATCATCAGAGGAAGTCGCTGGGATAGATAAGTTGGCAATGGCCAAGATTTAAAATTTGAAAAAATGAAATAAAAGTTGTAGGGAAAGAAACGCAGGGCAACACTCTGCCCGAATGCAAGCAAATGTCCGATTTCTAAAAAGCCCGGTGTCGAAAAGTCCAGCGGAGAGAATAAGATGTAGATAGGTAGGTCGTTAAAGGCACGAGATGTAATGAGAGAGGTTTCAAAGTTAAAATCCAAGAAGCCACAACTTCAGGTATGGCGAAAATAGAAAATCCAAAAGGGTAAAAACTCCAATAAGAGGTACGTTCGATGATGCAGACAGGCTCAGAGAAGATTGAGGAGGAAAATATTCGCCATTAAAAACACTTCCTGGGCAGAGGTTACAAAAGAGAGTGTTTTAAAGTGGGGAAAAGAGGCAGCGAAAATATTTACAGCTAGCCCGTTGAGAGAGCCGGCTTAAAGAGAAGCAAAACACAGCAAAAACAAAAACATAATATGCGACCAGTAGGCAGGGGAGGAACGGGTAAGGGGTGTGGGGAAGGAGAAAGGGATGGGTACGAGGGAGGAGAAAGAGAGCGATGCGGTGAAAGAGTGCGGTTAAAACTAAGAGTGTGAAAGTGGGGGGGTGAAGCATAAAGTTGAAATAGGATGTTTGCGCGAATTAGGATTCAACTAGAAAAGGGGAAGAAAGGAGTGGGGGTTAGTTAGCGAATGTTAGGGGAGGGAGTTAAAATATCATAATATGTTTATGAACAGAGTTCGGGGTTTAGATGTTTAATCAGATGACCTTAGATATAAACAATGAGGCAAAATATATTTGAAGGGTAGAATTAGAAAAATGAATTAAAAATTAAAAAAGAAAAGATAAAAAATAAAGATAAAAATAGTATTAAAAGTAGAAATAAGAAAATAAAAAATGAAAAAGAGATAATAAGATTAGTCTTAGGCTCGCAGGGAAAATTAAGGATTGACCGATAAAAAATAAAAAATAATAAAATAATAAAATAATAATAATAGAATGAGGGAAAAGTCGATAAGATTGGAGCTCAAGAATGAGAAATAGAATGAGGAAAAAGTAAAAAGTATAAATGAAAATGAACTTATCTATCCCAGCGACTTCCTCTGATGATAAGATTTTGATCTTTGAAAAGCCTGGCTTAAGGAAAATTTAACTTGAATAAATTGCCTTTTTGCGGAATATACCTTGCTCTGAGCAATTGAATTGAATTTTGATTTGGCTTTTGCTTCTCTAATTCCTTTCCATTCTTCTTCATATATATATATATATATATATATATATATATATATATATATATAGCTCTGTTATTCAGATTCTCTACACAAAATTGAAATCTACACACTATATATATATATATATATATATATATATATATATATATATATATATATATATATATATATATATACATATGCTACATGAATAAAAATATGGATAAAATGATCTGACGTAATGGAAAATGAAAGCCAAAAACTATAATATCTATGTGTTCATCAGCGAAAAAAGAGGAGAAAGTTATACAAACATCAATTTTGACTTGCTTAGGAGCGACGCGGGACAGAGCAGCTGAGCCTCGACGCTCCTACGCAAGTCAAAATTGATGTTTGTATGATTTTTCCTTTATTTTTCTTCATCCTTACAATAGAAATGAAACGTTGATGAGTCTTGAAACACCAATCTACACATGACTGTCAATGAACGCCTTAATCCGTTGCGCTTTTAAAAGCGACGATAAAAATCAACCCCCGATGATTGATTAAAGGGTAAAGTTCAGAATTTAGTATAGATTTAGTATAGATTCGCGAGTTCGACGTAAAGTTTTCTGGGTTTTAAAATATGAATCTGAAGAAGGTTGACGATTAGATCGACCGAGTCGGTGTGAAAATAACAACAACAATAAGAATATTAGTCCGAAAATTCGAAATAATAAAATTATCAATTTTCATCTAAAAAATTCCGAAACATAATATAACCTATAACCTAGGTCTGAGATTTTAAATTAATTTTATAATATACTATAAGAATACCCGTCCCAGGACGGGTACAATTAATTCTCAGAAAAAAACATTTTGCATCACTTGTATTTTCCCTTACGAAGATTTACATCAATATATAATAATATTAAACCTTAGGTCTGGAATTATATACCAACTGTTATCATAATTCATGATATGAATTGGATTCCAGAAACTGTCTAAAATGTATATCTTAAGAACTCGAAATTTAAATGCAGGGAATCTTGCTTAATTGGTGTCAAATGATTATAGGTCAAAGTTAAGGCAAATCTTAAATATCTGAATTTTCGAATGGGAACTTGTTCTCATATTATGCCCCTAAAACACCTTTAAAATACTCCCCATGAAAAACTGACGCATGCTAAACGTTTATTAATTTATGTTAAATAGTTATAAATAACATTTCATGAAAACTGAAGGTATCTAAATATCTATTAATACATTCCACTCCTTTCTTAGCTCAGTAGCATATATATAAATTAAACTAAATATAGCCCATATTACTCACCCTTGCGCCTACTAACTTTGTTCGAAAATTAATAATGATCGGTGATACCACACAATATGGTAATGAAGGATCAATGAGGATGGAAAGCCCGAGGAAGATGAGCTCTACTGAAAGGGGGTGGAGAATACTGGAACCTTAGGGAGGCTTATTGCCATCCAAATACCAGAATATACACATCGCCCTTGTCAGTGATAGATCAATGGTAAACGACTGTTGCGATAACAGAAAATCATTTACAATGGTTATCGAAAGAGGTAGTGAGTACTGGAAATCTTGAGAGACTTGTTATTACTCAGACGCCAGGGAAACCACTGATATGACCTTTGCAAAAGCACCTGGTGAACAAATGATGATGATGATGATGATGATGATGATGATGATGATGATGATGACGATGATGATGATGATGAGGATGATGATGATGATGATGATATTGAGAGTATTTTTGCTAAGTAGAAGTTTCAGTTCTAAAACACTTATTTCCTGGTTGATTAGCCTACTCCATAACTACCATGATATTCATATCAACTCATAACACGCCTAAATGAAGTGAACATAACCCATTTGTTACATTAACGTTTCTTTCAACCTTATCCTTAGCCTCCTCAGGTGTCATAGCGAACGCATATGGATATAAAGAAAGGAAAAATTCCCCAAAACAATAACTATTAAAAAAGCGGGTTATTTGGATATGTCTTTCGAAAAGAAGGGGTGGAAATTAACCGGGAGTTAAAAAAAAACACCAGACTGGTCCTAAAACAGATATCTTATTGGTAGCTTTGTTTTAATTAACCCAAATTATTGATATACATGTTTTTATGATAGAAAAAAAAATACGCTAAAATTGTTATTTATGTACATTTTTTATGATAGCTAATTGTTTACTGTCTGAAAGAGAATGTTCATTCATACTAAATCATAAACATACGGTTCGGTTATGTTCGTTTGCGTTTTAATTCCAAGCGATATAATATATGTCCGTCGGATGGAAATATGTCACAAAATCCTATAAGTGTTTTGGGGATAACCCTCGTAAAAGGATATAGCCTAAAACTACATTAAGCAAATAACTTAGATTAGTATGTTTAAGTTTGAAAAAAGGTGGTGCAAGTAACTCTATGTTCGCGCTGGATACCCATAGAAGGCACAGCACTAATATTCAACGGATGAAGGGTATAAATATGGAGTTTCTACTGGTCCCGTTAGATTAGTTACTTATTTGCTGATATTAAAGCTATCATCCGGCCTTTAAGCCAACAGACATACTCGGACAATATTTTTTTTTGGGGGGGGGGGAGTATTACTGGCAATACTTATAAAGTTTAGAGACGATCACAATCCGTATTAAGCTCGAGTTTATGACACATCTCGGCCTAGTAGGGGAGGCAGGCTCATCTAGTATTATACTAACGCTGCGTGAATCAACATTTGTTTCCCTAAGACATGTTCCTTATATACTTTACTCACGTAAAATGCATGATGAAATATTTTTTAGTTCGGGAATTAAGTTATGTTTGAGAAAATCCAAATTAATAAGTATCCCATCTCTCACTTAGCTATCTATGCATTGTATTTCTCTCATCCTCTCTTAGTATGTGTTAATTAAACCACTCTCTGATAGTTTTTGAATTTGTTAAAACATATTTCACCCCAAACAAGGCATGTCGCCACTGTAGACGTAAGGGGCTACTGAGAATTAGGGTGTAGGTTTTGGGTGTCATCCCAAGTTTGGAGCTGTGTAGCGAGATGTCTCTTTACATTAGTTTTAAACCTCTGCATGTCGGTACAGTCTGGGACACAGGTAACAGGAAGGGAATGCCAGCGGTCGGCAGCATGAGAAAATAAGTCATTGGAGGCATTCCAGCACCTGGGGACCTCAACAGTGAATGGATGGGATTTAGCTGTTTGTTGAGTTGGTCTAGTGTATTTACATCGAGGGGGCACAAGTGCAGCGAGTTCATCGGATCACAATTCAATAACGTATTTGTAAAACAAGCACAAGGATGCAACATTGTGGCGATGGGGCAAGGGCTTGAGCTTGGTGGATAGTGAGGGACCTATTATGTTGGCGACTCTTTTTTTAACCTTGTCTAAGAGGGAGAGACTACTTGATGATGCACAAGCTCAGATGTGGCAACAAAACTCTATGCATGGGCGGATGGTGGCTTTGTAGAGATACAGGATAATGGCAGGTGTGAGGGATTTACTAGCACGGTGAGAGAGCCTTATTTATATGCTGCTTGGCAATGTCTTCAATGCATTTGTGTTATTCATGTTACCTGTCAAGAATAGGCTGAGGAGTTTGAATGCTGAACTCTCAGGTAGTGTGTTATTTGCCATGACAATCGATGATGAAGAGGTTTCTTGTAGTTCTTAAAGGAAAGTAGCTTTGGCTTTGCGACAGTAAAAGTAACCAACCATTTCTGCCCCGTATCCACTACAGCCTGGAAGTTATTTTCTAAGGATCAAGCCATTGCCTCGTATATGATTGCGTCCGTTTTGCCCACATGACATAGATGTTTTTCTACCAATATTGTGTTTATTTTGTTTTAGCTTTAACTGAGTATCACGGGTCCCCGTGCAGGGCTTATGACTAGATATTTTGTTTGTTGTTCTAACTGTACGGGTTTCTACCAGGTTTTTTGTTGTACAGAAACACCTTTAAAATAAATTAAAACACAACTAAATATATCCAGATAGGTGGAGGTGTTACTTATATTGCCTGTGGTAACATGTATTTGTCGCCTATTTGTTTTTTCGCCGCTGTTTCGGTTTGTTGGCTCTTGTTAAAATTGCCTGAAAATGTAAAACTTCCACATGTCGAAATTGATATCAGTAATTTATTTATTTCAAATAAAATATTTTTTGCTGATGACGTTTTATTTTTTGGGAGAATCTTTGTTCGTTGATTTACATAGGATTTAGCGCTTTCGTGAAAAAAAATCGCGAACGCATGTTTGCTTTTGTAAGTTTTATCTGCAGGCTTGCATAGAAATATATTCCCCATACAAATCAGAATCCATCCTTGTCAAATGTAGGTGTACATAAGTGTATTAACAGTTCTTGTTATTTACCATCATGATTTAAATACAAAAATACCCTCCTAAAAAGACTGACCATAACTACGTATTAAAAGTGAGTGTTAATTAGTGCTCTTCGTAGACACCCCAACATACGTCAACTAAATCGAACACATTTCTATATGGTAATACGTTTGGAAAAATAGAGATCACATAACTGAAGTTATGGACTTTTCTGAAATAAAGTGCAAACTAGGAAGGTTTTAACGCACGAAACTCGCTAATAGTTTGTATCATTTACTAAAAAACCCGTGACTCCTTCAGTGAGTAATTGTATTAAATGTTAATAAAAACGTTTTGAAATTTTCAAATATTTATGAAAATGTTTTGGAATTTCAAAATATTTATGAAAATATTTTGAAATTTCGAAAAGGTTTTCATAAATATTTAATATGTATAACACATATTTTTTTTTACAAAAGAAGAACACTATAATTAATTAATTAAAACTATTTAAAATATGTTTGTATATTTAACTTAGTTTTCAAATACTCAAACATTCTCTCTCCGTTTACCTCTGCTTGGCGCAAGATTTAACTGGCCGTGTTGGAACACAAGTTTATATTATGATGTCATGAGAGACCCTATATCTCTTTTAATTCTTGTATATCCCCTCCATCTCTCTCTGCCCTCTCTCATTGTGATGTCACAATATACTCTCGCACTCTTCCTCTCACATTCTCTTCTCCCTCTCTCACTCCCTTTTTCATCTGACGTACCCAAATCTATCTTCTCTCTCTCTCTCTCTTTCCCCTCTCAATCGTTTTCTTACCCACTCTCTCTCTCTGTCTTTCCCTATTACTTATTTAGTTAATATCATTTCTTTCATCACTTTAAATGAACTGTATATGGTGATAAGCAAGCAACCCAACAATATTATCAGATTTTAGTAGAATATTAGTAGTATATATATATTTCTTTTTGTTAATTATATTAAAATTACAGACTTAGAATTTAGTAGCTACTTCACGCCCTCTTAGGCATTTAAAAAAGGCAATGAAACAGCAAACATGCATATTTGGACATAATTCAGTTATAAAAGCATCGCCCACTACTATAGTGCTTATTGAGTATAATATAGATAAACAATTTTGCAAATTATAAACACTAGTCTCCTTTTGTTTTTATCAATATACACAGGTTTATCACAGGCATCCCTGAACTGAAATATACAGAAGCATCACAATTGCGCTATATCCTCCACTCTATATAACAACAATGTGTATTTATTAGTATATAAATACATATAAATCTATTCCGTCACACACAAGTTTATGAGTAAAAGGCGTGCTTTTTCTAGCCTCCGGAAGACATCCTTTTCCAGTGGCGAGCGAAAACGAGAAACAAAATAGAAACTCAGGCAATCCCCGCCGCCTGAAAATAATTTGGAAAAAAATACTCCACCCTAAAAAAAGTAGACGATGTGTTTTGTTTTCTCTTAAGGTCATCAGATATAATAATGTATATATGCATAATTATATTACTGACGCGATTGTGTGCGTTTATATGAATATTAGTGCGACCACTGGCGAAGCGGCTTTTTCGTCATTGTTGAAAAAGCTATGTACTAATAAGCAAAATTATTCTGACCGAACAAAAACTAAACCTATATCATAGCTAACCTTTTTTCTCTTCGCTCTCCATTGTACTTATATACAAGTCCCCGCATACACTCACGCACAAACCCCTCCCCAAATACACTTTCTTTCACCACGAATCTAAACCACTTCACCACAAATAACAGCCTCACCATTG
>OY744520.1:49996227-50006227 GCA_963556195.1 Sepiola atlantica
TTTATTTCGGTATCATGGTAACCACTATTTTTAAGAGCTATATTGTAAATGTTGATTGCTTTTTAAAAAACACTTTCGTTGCTAGAATTATTGATAAGCCTACGTTCGATAGAATTCAGAATATGTTTTATGATTGATGGGGGGTGATTAGACTTCGGGTTTACGTATATTGGATTGGCGTTATCTTTTAGGTATGGTTCGTAAGTATTTTTAGTTAAGTTACACGTGAAATCTAGAAAGTCAGTTGTTTTTATGTTAGCCAGTACTGCTACTTTTAGGCCTAGTTTTTTTCATTTCCATATGTATAATTTTTTTGAAGTTTTCTCCTTTGACTTTGTTGGAATCTCTTATTATCGCTACTCCATCATCTTTTTGAAAGCCGATATCTGTATGATCAAATACATTTGTGAGTGTATATAAATTGAATAACCCCACAAGATCTGATGACTCCGCAGAGTTAAGGGCACCTATGGCCAAATCAAAGGAGTTTGTCATATTTGTTTTAATCCATTGGTCATCGTTTTTGATTAAAACTGATCTGCTAAATTTTTAATGATGTGGATTTCATCCTTGGATATATCGGTATACATCTCGGCAAATTCTAGGGCGATGTTGAAGAGTTCTTCTGATATAAACGGGTAGAAATCCACTATGTCGAATTGTAGGAAGGTACATTTTTTCTTATTTTCGATTTTGTTAAATCAAGCGATAGCTTCGGCAGTATTCACCCATTGGTTTAATTCTAGGTCTTTTAAAAACAAAATTGTTGATTCTAGATACAATTGTTTTGCTGAGTCTTCCTATTTCTGCTTTGGTCTGGTTAATTTAAACAACGAAAGAACCAGGATATAGGCCAACCTATAGGAAAAAGAACAATAGAACAGAATATAGAAAGGAAAACACTAACCACAGCTTTGTTCATGGGAAGCCCAACGATTGGCTGAGAGAACAAGAAAGAATATGATTGGTTAACTAGCCAGCCGTGTATATAAAAAAACCCGGCAAAATGCATTCATGCATTTTAGCCTAAAGATTCCCCCAGGGATGTAACGCGGGAGCCTCTGTGTAGCTTAATTGCCATAAATATATTTTAATAGCTTACTATATATATATATATATATATATATATATATATATATATATATATATATATATATATATATATATATATATATATATATATAAAGAATGAAGATAAGAACAAAAAATAATTAATACATAAAAAAAAAAAAATAATTACACGTTCTATTAAAAAAGGGCGACTCAATGCAATGTTCTTTACAGCTTTGGAAGTGGAAAATACTAAGAAAAAACTATGTTTCTATCGCTACTAGAATAAAAAAAACTACCTTACATTATGGTGATAAAAACTGAACATATTTCGTCAAGGTGTTTATGGGCAAGTCGCAAAACGCTAGACTGCAAACAATACTATCGTAGGTTAGATCCTTACCCAGGGTAATCATGCTGATGACGGCTGATAGCCAGAAACACGTGTTCAATACATTTTTAAATATATACGTATAAAACTAATATATATATATATATATATATATATATATATATATATATATATATATATATATATATATATATAAAATAATTACAAAAAGAGCGACTCAATGCAATGTTCTTTAGCGCTTAGAGAAAAAGACAAAACTAAGAATAAAGATATGATTTTATCGCCAGTGAAACAATAACAAATAAACTATATATATATATATATATATATATATAAATATATATATATATATATATATATATATATATATATATATATATTAAAATACATATTAATTGAATGTACATATTCATATATACATATACATATATATATATATATGTATATATATGAAATGACGAATACAAATGCTATTATACTGTGATTCAATGTATATTTCGGCGTTAAAACACATTTTACATGTATTTACTTGATCTTCACTTGCCTTTGAAATTATTGACAAATTTTCCTTAATATTATCACAGACACACACACGCACCCCCATATATATATATATATATATATATATATATATATATATATATATATATATATATATATATATATATATACTAGTATAAAAATACCAGCCTTAGGGATTACAATTAATCTAGCTGTAGCTTTCTATACAAAAAATCAAAGTAACCCTTTTCATTTCAGATTTTGGTAATTTTGTAAAAAGTTACAAAAAGATGATTGTAATAGTGTTATTTTAATGTTGAAGAATTCACTGTGTATGAACATAGTAACATTTTCTTAATTAGGAAAAAAACGGAAACGTTATTTCAATATTCCTAGTCATAACAATGTTATTAGTATAAGCACAAATATGAGAATTAAATCCCCACAAATCTCATAACTGAAATATCGGAACGTTTATTGGTAAAACAAAACAACGTAATAATTTAAAATGATAACATTGTGTTTCCCTCTTATTATTATTAAAGACAGAAAAATAAAATGAAACTTGTTTTTGTAATTTAAAACGGTAAGAGAGCGTATTTTCGTTTTGATTTTTTCATCATAATAATCATCATCACCATTACCACCACAATCACCACTCGCACAGCAACAACAACAAATATAATTTGTAAAATAAAATATATGTTTAATTATTAAAACAAAAAACTATAATAGATAATATAATTTGTTGGTCCTTATAAATGAACGGATGCGTAAACTAAACTGTAAATTATCATTTCAAAATAATATTTTTAATGTAAAACTCTTTTATTAAATCGCATTAATTTATATAACTACTACTTATAATATTAATATAAACAACGCATTTTCGAATATGTAAGAAGATAAGTGATCCAACTTACAAATTAATCGTACCGAATATTAATTTATTAAAAACTGTTTATGACCAATTTAGCCCAATGAAAAATTTGAGGAGTTTTCCGATCAGTATATCAATGGTATTTGAATTAAATAAGCCTAATATATTTAGTATGAATATAGTTGAGAGGAATGAAAGAAAACTTTGAATTTATTTATTTAGATATATATGAACACAGGTTTGTTATACAACATTTTAAAATAACCTTTACACATTAACAGAGTTTATATATGTTGCGAATTCAAAAGTAAGATTATTGAATAATTTATGTTTTCATGAAAACAAATTTACTCATGAATAAATAAATAAACTCATATAATAACTGTTATTATATATATATATATATATATATATATATATATATATATATATAGAGAGAGAGAGAGAGAGAGAGAGAGAAAGAGAGAGTATTTACATATACATATCGCAAGGTTGCTACAAAGTACAAAAGAAGATTCCATATTTTATTCCAACAGGAAATCCTAACGCTATATATATTTAAAAATATATGTATAACAATAAGACATGATTAAAATGAATATATCTTAACATTTCTTTATATATTCTTTTATTACCTGTTTAAATATAGCTGGCGCAACCTTTACTCCAAATGATATCATTTTTAATGTGTATAACATTTATGCATATTCATACGCAGTAACTGTGAGCATTTTTCATGCACTGGTATCTGCAAATATGCGTCGCTTTAGTCAACTTTCGAAAAAAAAACATTCCTCTCTTTTTCTCTCAGTAATGTAATATTCTGAACTACAAATACGATAATGATAATCGTTCGGTGCCTGAATAAAACCCGTAGGGAAATCTGAGCACACACGAATTTCTTTACTCTGTTTCTTTCATTTTAATATTTATATTCAATATTCGTACTTTTGCAAACATCCTAATATTTTCCACTTCGAAAAATTTAGTGATTCTAATAAAATTTTTATTTTATTTTTTACTCTGCAGTTCATACTTTTGTGTCCCACGAGATCGCACTAAAAACACTTTGTTGGTTCATATAGACAATCTTTGTACCATCAGCTGGCCGAAACCAAAACATGGTTTAGCAGGCAGTTTACATTTCTTTTGATTATCAAATTTAGCTCGTGAACTACTTTTCTTCTTGTTGCAGATTTTTCTGATATGTGACACCCCAGTCTTATAAATGCTATCGCAGTTAAAATTATAGTGTTCTAAATAGTCTTTTGTGAAAACGCACTTTTATCTTTACCATTTTGTTCTCCATTCAATAATTTGAATATTTTTTTATCTGTTTCTGTCGGGTATGAAAATACATTTCCTCAAATCGTATTACAATTTCATTTGCCATTGCTTTTGAACTTTCTGTTCTTACATATTTCTTCTATTTTAACATTTTCTGCCTATTGTTGTTATTCCGATTCCATTTGTCTCTTACTTTCCTATGATATGATGCAGTTGCTGATCTTGCTAGTGCCTGAAAATTTGTAAAATAGCCTTTAAAAATTCCTCCATCTTTTATTTACTTCAGATAAACATACTTTTCCGTATATATATATATATATATATATATATATATATATATATATATATAGTTGTTGACCTCTCAGCGGAAAGAAGAAAAAATAAGCTCGTACAAAATTATTATTAAGTGTTTAACGAAAATAAAATCGAAGAACTTTATTGTTTTTTATTTTCGCTGTTTTCTTTTACGTTAGAACGACTTCATTTTCAAAACTCTGATTTGAAAATTGTTTCGTCCTGCTCAGAAAACGACAATAATTCATCAACTATGTTCACGACGTTGCAGAATGTACACACTTTGCTTTTTTAAAATTCACTTTGATTTTATTGCTAACAAATATCAAGAGCATACCACCAAAGGTTTTTTTAATTCAACATTTCAATTGTAGACATGAATCCAAGTTTTCGTTGCCAGAGTTGTGTGTTGGTTATTTTCGTGTCCGGATCAATCCGAATTTCGTGTCGCCAGAGTTGTGCGGCATACATGCGAAATACATGGTTGGTTCGAATAAGTCTGGATACTTTGTCTACAATGTTGTGGGATATAGTTTTCAAATCTTTGCCATCAGTGTTGTGTTCTTGAAGCCCCGATATCAATTTTGACAACACGGGTCTTTCTTTACTAGAGTTTATTTACAAAGTACAGAATACAGGTACTCTGAATTCGATCCTGTAGCTAAGACTGCCTCCAATGACTGCCGTGACATGTAGTTGTTACTCTATTCCTAGTGTGTGTCTGCAGTAGTCCATCTATTCCCAAAATAGGGTAGATAAAGATCACATATTTACAACAAAATAATAGTTCCAGTAATTAATTACTATCTCAGTTCAGAAATTATGATGTTCATTGGTGGTCAGCGATCAAATTACTGGTTCTCATCATTTATAGTTGTTATATATGTTTAGTGTTCTAAAGTATTCAATTAGATAACAGATAATTCTGCGTTTAAAACCTGTTGTGACACCTAAACATTCCAATCTCTCTCTATAACCTTATTTGCTAATGCCCTCAATACTTATTGTATGTTTGTCTCTACATATTCTTTATCTAGTATACACTATCCAGTTGTCATGCCAATATGTGATAAGATTATGTAAGGTGGTGTCTTTTAGGATGTTTGTTTGCGTTTTTGTCTCGTTAGAAAACCAGTTCTCGTAATATTACCGAGGCTAAGCAAGGTTGTGCATAGCCTGTTCTAAGATACAACAACATTTGGGAATATCAAGTGCCTTAATTTAGGAAGTAGACGTGAGTATAACACCATAAACTTAGGACATTATGACTATCTCTTTTCCTTATTGTTATGAAGTAAATAATAATGAGAGTTGACTATTACTTCTTAGTATAGCAATGAGCCTAAAAGGAAAATACCCAAATAACACAAATCCTACTCCGTTTATCCCAGCGTTACTTTTGTCCGTCTTAGATTCCCACGAATCACTGTTTTCATGTCATGCCACAAGTAGGAAATTGCAGTGGTAGTGCTTGTTATCGTTTGATATCGTTTCTATAATAACAAGTCTATGTGTTCTAACTTTTGGAATCATACGAATATTATTTTTTTATTCGCCGACGTTTATGGGCTCCCTTTTCACCTTCATGTATTTAACGACTAATTGATAACTTCATCAACTCTCTTCGGCTAAAATAAATTTGATATAACGGTTCTCGTCAGATAACCAGAATTAAGCTAAGATCGCCCTGGCCATCTTTAGATGGGTGATCATTTGAAAATATTACGTGCTGTAACTAAATGTATAACTAAGATACAGTATAAATGGTGACTAATTAGCTTCCTGTCACAGTGGATGGTTAATGCTTTCCGTTCCGCGTAAGACTATAGGAACACTGATAAACACCGAATTAAGAGATAAGTCTAGAAGGATTTCTCCTTCACTGACTGAGGACAGAAAAGTTCAAGTGCGGATACTAAACTTTGCTCCTAATAAAAAGCTGGTATCATATCATACACATTTCCTGATATGATATTTTCCAAGATCTGTATCATAGTTGGATGGGAGTGTGCTATCTAATGGTGTATATACTCATTTGAAATTTCTGTTAAATATGCACCAACATTGATTTTTATGTTACAGACATATTCTACACTTAAACTAAGTCAAATTATTCAGAATATGTGGGGGTTTTTCCAATATATAATACAACGAAGGTGTTTAAGACATTATTAAAAAATATATTTTTTAACATGATGATATTTTAAAGATATTTTCTTATATTTACAAATGTATCTTATTCCGATTAATTGGGAATTTGCGCACATTATATTAAAAAATCGACACAGACGGCAATGATGATCAGATTGTATTATATCATAAACGATATAGGAAGTTAGAGGATATACTACACAATATAGGCTCTGGTGCAACCTACAGAGGTTTCCATAGGAAATTATTCACACGGAATATATAATATAGATCAGAGTTCACAGCAGTTCAAATTAAGGGCGACAATAAAAGGCTTCTTTTCTTTATCATCGTCTATGCTGTACATTGACTTCTTCGGCTTTGCTATCAGAGAAACTATACATCACGAAACAAGATAATTCCTAACACATGATGTGCATTGCCCGGTTTTATATGCTCACCCACTTTAACTAGATTGCAGAGATGGATGTTACCACCGACAAAACCCCGAAATACTTGGAAATCGATGATTAATCTAAAATCTGTAAAAGTCCTTACAGGCAAGCCAGTAAAGAATATATTCTGAATTTTCAAAATAGAATGTAAAAAGTCCAATTATTCCCACATATATAATATGGTTTTGAAAATGTATAGCATAACTTCGGGATTATGTTTTATATATGTAAATAATGAAACACGTTCGAAGTAACATACGTCTAGAAATTCATTGTTTCTGAGTAATATGCAGTTGAAACAAAAAATAACAAAAATTATTTGTTGAAATCATCGAACACGTATAATGTGCATGATAGTGCACTGCTATTTCCACACATCGGTATGATAAACACTATCTTTGTGACGTGATCACAAGTAAAGTAATTCTAGCTATGACATTACCACATACACCAACAACACCATGAAAAGTGACATCAAATACACATAAAGGCCGTAGTTGTTTGTGCTCCCATATTGTTGTATAGACAAAATATAACATTGTGATATAGTTAATTCCGATGCAATAATATATAGATGCGTGTGGGTAACAATAGGGTTGTGTTTAAAATTTTGCACAACTTGATTCGAACTAAAAATAGAACTAGCGTACGTGTACAGGAAGTTGAATCATAGCTGGAAGTCCTAAACGACATGTAGGGTAGAAGAGTCGAAACGGCTTCCTCTTGAGTAGATGCGCTGATTGTGTTGAATCTTCAGCTGTTACATCACCACGCAGATTACGGAAATATGACCAGCTGATGATCCTGATGATCCATACGGGATCGAGAAGAAATCACTGTTGGGATTTAAGAACATCTCAGTTAATACGGGAGGTGGCGGTGGTTAAGTGGATAACGACACGGACTGAAGACCTGGGTGTTCCAAGTTCGAATCCAGTCGGTTCCACAGTACCACTTTCATTTAGGGATGTTGGCAACCTTCTCGTGGCCCTTCTCGTTAGTACCCGATGTCTTTGCAGAAAGATGTCTAACTAGAAAAAACATCAAGGAAACTAATGCCAACACCAGAATCATCTGATTCACACGGAATAAGAAGAAGCTATGCTACAGCGATGTCAATACTAATATGATGCTTAGAGAGCAGAGTTTTGAAAGTTATGCTTTGTCATTAAAACTAAAATTAAAATTTGGTAAACGTAACACATAATCTCTTTTATGTATTTTACAAAAAAGTAAAGTTGTTGATCATAGTCGAGGGCAACTCAAAGGTTTCCTTTTCATTAACTACTCTACCGAGATGTAGGGAATCCCCAGTATTACTCAACTTACCCATAATCCTCACCTTATAATTCTGTGTTTGGCAAGGGACATTAAGTACCACGTTTTCAGTCTTTAGTATTACTCGATCAAGGATTTAACCCCGGTCTATCGGTCCATTAGCAAACACTGTAATCTCTATATAAAATAGGCAGGTCGCATGCATTGCATACTTGCGTATATGCTCCACAACATGAGTAATATAATTGTAGACTTTTGTTTCCGATGTATAATAATATACATTTATGCAACGTTAATTTTCACCGGCGCATTACGGATACAAAAATACAGGTCAACACCGTTGTGGTAACATACAGCAACATAGAATATCGTAGTAACGGATATTACTCATTCAACTACAATTTATTTTTATGAAAGTCGCTCCAGAGAAGCCGTGTCGCCACTTGTTTTAGAAACTAAAAAGAACGATAAATAAACTTGCATGATAAAACAGGGGAGAGAAAAGTGAAATCACTTCAAAAGAAGGTTGTCTTTTAACTGACGGTTATAAATTTGAAAGCAAAACAGTAAGACCTAAAGGCGAAATATTAGGATGCCTCAGTCATCCATGCCGGATATATCCAGGAGGGACACAGCACTTAAAATACCCTGACATTTAGCGTGTGCCGATAGAAAAGCCTTTTAAAGAGCTACCGAGGAGTTCGGTCTTCTATATTATTACAAGTGAAAACTCCGACCTGTAAACCACTATGACCGCGTCCTCTACCAAAGATACTTAACTATATTAATTATCTGTCAGTTCTAAGTAAAACCCAAGCCTTAAATAAAGCCCCACTACCAGCGTTCAATCCCCTGGATTCCGAATATACTAGCTAAAAAAGGCCCGCCAAGAGATCAATAGAAAAAAGGGTTAAAAGGCTGGCTGACAGAAGTCTACATCTAAACTGGTGAGTGGCTGACCAGAAACCGCTGTTTTTATCGTAACATCATCACCAGAAAGGAAAGGTGAACTTTTACCTTAATAGAAAACAAAGAGAAACCGAATCAATTAAATTTCTGATGCCTCGGAATTAAGGTGAATAATTCCGATCGAGTTTCTTTCTAAAATAGAATCGTCCTATGCCTCTGTATATAAGCCAGAGTAATACAAGAGGAAGCGTAAACTTCGTCTTATTATCTTTCCATGTCGATATTCTGATGCAGTGATTGTGCGGGGGGGGGGCGGAATGTGTATGTGACCTGATAGTCTCATCAGATAATGACATCCAAGATAGCATCGAAGTGACGGATTTCTACATGTGAATAGATTAATTTTCGCTGGAGAAGCGTCGAGATCGGGACGTGATATGCGGCCGTGGTAAATGTTAACTGTCTATAGTAAATCCCCCATCTCAACTTTATCGCGCGAGACTAGAGCGATATATATCGTGTGGAATATGTATGGATGACTGGCAGCCATTTTCACGCTATTCAGGCGTGAGGAGACTAGTAGACCAGTCTTCCTAATACATAGTTTAACGACTGAGAAAGTTTCTATTTACTTGTCTCGCCTACGAGGGCGGAGATAGACACAAAGTCGGTTTTAATGTGTGGAAAATGTAGACCCCCAAATAGGGGCAATCCGGATTGTAACATAAATAAAAATTCCCTCAGTCTAGAAGTAGTTCTCGTTCACTGACTGTGGGCAGAAAAGATGAGGTGTAGTATCAGAATAGATAATGCACTTTTCTCCTACCAAAAGGCTAATGCACACACAAGGAAACAAATTAGAGA
>OY744520.1:50008727-50076227 GCA_963556195.1 Sepiola atlantica
GAACTTGATGAATATGTATATATATATATATATATATATATATATATATATATATATATAATATGTTAATGTAGTTTGCTTGAAACATTATTAAGTGTGTATATAAAAGTTATTAATAGACGGCACTAAAATGTAGAGGTGTAACGGATAAACATGAACTTACGAACATTAAGACATAACAGTGGAATGAGTTTTGCAGTTTCCACTTTGTTATTCATACAATATATTTTTTTATATTATATGACATTTCATTTGTGTGTGTGCAGTTCGGTGGAATTTCCGTAGAACAACATATTCTGTGAAGAAAACTTCCTTTCTTTCATCAGATGTGTGCTCAAGCTTAATTCACACGGATATAGGAAAACCATTGCCGGTTAGGACTATTCGGCAGAAAATTAGATGGATGTGAACTTATTTTTTTATTTTTTAAAACTTGTTTCAAAAGTATTGTTCGTTTTTGTATTTATTAATACCAATGACAATATTAATATTTCTCATTTTGTTTTTCTATTACATATTTTTTTATAAAAACTTATTTTTAAATTTTATTTTATTTTAATTATTTTCCTGTTGTTCCGTTCAATACAAATTTAATAAATTAGTTTAAATTTCCTTAGAGGCAAGAGAAGTAACTCCCTGTCTGTGGTTTAAGGCTCAGGTTACCTGTTTTCGTCGGGGATAACCTCAATATTATTCATTATTTAAGTTTTATTTTATGGTTTGTTTTCTTTATATATTAAAAAAAATTAAATTAAATTAAATTTGCTTATTTACCTTGGCTACATTCCGTTTGATGTTAACTAATTAATTTATTTGAAATGTCTATCTAGGCAATCTGTGACTTTACGTTCAAGATTAGGAATGTATTGTTTTTAAACGATTCAGGGCTGGTGTCAATATTTATTAATTTATTACATTACTTTATTTTATTTTATATATTATTTTATCTGATTTGGCATTCATTGTTGAAGTAAGTATTATTTTCATTAAGCGAATACTGTTAAGGCATGCGCCTAATTATCAGTGAATATTTTCGGCCTATGTTGATATGGTGTTAAGTATTTATTCAAGGATTATAATTATTTATTTTATTTTTGTTTATCTTGTTTGTTGGGTAGTATAATTGATTCTCTCTTTTTTAAGTATGTTATTAAATAATTTAAATATATATATATTTTTTGCTACATATCTGTTATTTGGTTTTCCAGTTCGTGGAGTGTGGAATTTATCACCAGCTTAGTTTATTAAGACAAGCTGTGTTAGTATACTCACTTAATGTATTTATCTACTTTAGATTTGTTTAGGTAGTTTTGGTTCCTAAAGTGCATTACTGATTAAAGGTCGTTAATTGTTGGTAACTGTAGCCATTATGTAGACTACGCAAGGTCAACGTCCCAATGTTATATTTCTGTCAATATTATTTGTATAAAGGTAATGTTTTAGTCCTCCCACTCAAGAGTCTTCCTATGAACGTTTAAATTAAGATTGGAAACACATCTAAGAATTAAAATGTTCTTCCACAAATGTTTTGTAATACGGAACTTCAATCGAACCGTACTGACTCAAGTGAGAGTTTAATACAATATATATATATATATATATATATATATATATATATATATATATATATATATATATATATATATATATATATATATACCTCCTACAGCGGTAAGATGTGACACAAGGTCGGAAAGTGGGATTTGAAAAGCCAGCGCCCGAGAATTTGAGCATCTGGCCTGCAAACCATCCCTGGGCAACCGCGTCGGCATTGCCCGGTAGGGGCGCCTCAGGCGATTAACAATAAACTAACCCCTTTTCAAACGGTGAGAAGGCAAAGCCTGGGAGGGTGAACCTCCTAGAACTGCACAGGACAAACCAATAGACCGGTGGAAATCAATCCCCGAAGGCCAAGACAATACCTGTCTATGTGGCATTATCCATCGGAACAGATACTGCACTTTCTTCTCAACCAAAAAGCCGAGAAATCATTGTATTAATAAAAAGATGGAAACTACAAAACTTATTCAACCGTTATATGTCTTAATTTTTGTAAGTTCATCTTTTTCCGTTACTCATTTGACTTCTATTGGCATCTATGAATTATATATATATATATATATATATATATATATATATATATATATATATATATATATATATATTATAAGTATATAATAGTCTCTGTCTTCTTTGGTCTGAAGAGGTTGACTCTCTGTGAGGAGTACAACCGAAACATGTATGCACATATGTAACCAATAATGTTTGTATAAATACAAATGTATACTTAAAAACAGCTCTACATGTTGTTGAGCACTTTTTTATAAACACTGGAGTTTCAACGGATTTACATCTACAGAAACGTATAAAAATACGTGTTCCATATATATATATATATATATATATATATATATATATATATATATATATATATATATATATATACATTGATTTCTACGTAAATAAAAGTAATCCATGCGACGTATTATTGGCACACCTAGACAAAAATAGAACCTTCGATTGAATAGTATGAAGTCTGACCACCAGTCAGTAACGCCTTGCTCGGAATACGATTTTCTATCTCCTAAATATAAAGTTTTCGTATTTGTTACTCTTTTTACTGGCGATAGTGACAGCGTTTTATTTGCATTTTCTCACTTCCTAAGCGGTAAAAAATCATTTGATTAGTCATGCTGATGACGGCTGAACACCAGAAACAGGTATCCATGGATTACTTTTATATACGTTAAAATAAATAAATATATATTATTAATCAAAACACGTCCTATTAATGGTGACAATGCATGATGTTACCGCTTAAGAAGGGGCAACATACAAAAATTACGCTGTCACTATCGCCAGTAAAAACGGTAAAAAATACGCACACTTATATATATATATATATATATATATATATATATATATATATATATATATATATGTGTATTACAGCAACTCAATTAATGTTTTCGTACGTATTGTTTTTACTTATCGAATTGATGTTTTGACGAGAATAATTCTGTTTCTGGCAGCGATTTAAATTCAAGTAATATTTAATAGTTAATGTCTGTATATAGAACGCACTATGGTTGATAAGTGATTTTGATAAATGCTTCTTTTTATGACAAGCGGTTTTTAGCAATTCACCCCTTGGCTTAAAACATACTTTCTTGCGTAAGGAAATAAGAAGTGTTTTAACATACTTCGGAAATTTAGTAATTTAAAAGCAACGATTTGATCACTGGATATTGATGCAATTTAATGTTAAATGTTATTTTTTGGAAATTATTATTATTATTATTATTATTATTATTATTATTATTATTATTATTGCCTAATTAAAGAACGAGAAGACGGAGCTCGTGAGCACGCCGGACATTTTGTGACACCATTAACCTCTTTCTCAGGTTATAAAACGTAAGGCGAGCGTGTAAAATACCGCTCTTAACCGTTCTCCAACATGAGGAGACAAGTAGGATAGAATCTTTAAGGACGGGTCAGAGAATATGATTCCATATTTGAGAGGCTTCAAATTAAACCGTAATTATATTAATCTTGTGAGTTTTATCCACAAACTACGCGTGCAGTGTAAACAAATATGGCGTCTTGAAAGCACATGTTGGAAACATAAAGAGGGCGACTCAAGTAGGAGGGACGGTTTTTGCAACATTATTATGTCTAAAACAGATTTGCGCAATCGTGGCATATAGATACACAATAAGACGTACATAACATACACGAATAAATGAGTTTCGTTAAAATAAAATAGTCATGATTGATTATGTAACGCTATTTATGAGGGTACATTGATCTAAAAGAAAACGTTAAAATTATCTGTTAATCATTACGTTAGGAACATCAGCGCACACAAATAATTGGCAATCAGATTTATATACAAAAAAACATCATTGAAAAATGACAATACATTTAAAGTAAGCCAGGGTCTCAAATCGATAGGAACTTAGTAGACATATACAAATTAAGAGGTTAACGCAACCGTCGAGCTGACAGTCGGCGCTGCTAACCATATATATATATATATATATATATATATATATATATATATATAGAGAGAGAGAGAGAGAGAGAGAGAGAGAATTTATATAAGGCTAATAACAATGAAAAAATATACCAGGCTGTAAGAAGGAAACCTGATTACTGAATAGCTATGCGCTATTTTTATACTTACATCGTACTTGCTTCCATATTTCCGTCGATCGCAAGAGTCGTATGCGTGAAGCCGAAATATTAGGATATTTCGGGGATATCACACCTTTTCTCATGTTTTTCTACTTATTTATTTCGCCAGTCTTCAATATATTGTACTTCTAGTATTTACTTTTCTTTTTATATTTCCGCATAGTATTTTGCAGTTTATAAAGTATCTATGAATAAATATTAATATTGATGAAGACAATTGTCCGAAGAAATTCTTTGTCCATAATTACTATCTTCATTCATTTGCTTATTACACCATTTTAAATGTCAGTCTTTTACGCTCCGTTTATTATTGATTAATTACAAAATCAAAGCTATGCTTTTACTACAAAACTATTTTTCGATGCCTCAAAGCTAATCTTCAAAGAAAGCCATCAGCTCCATTACCGATATCGAGTACTTTCACATCATATCCGTACCAGCAGTTACCTCCACTAAAGTCCACCTCTCTTTACCATGGTTACAACGTAGTAGCGGCAGAGCAAACCGGATAACCGGGCTCTCGTGAAAATCCAGGACGATTTGCATCAAGATCCGTCGTCTTCTAGCCTTCTCTTCCTCTTCTTGTGACAAAAAAAGAAATATCGGGCATGGAACCACAATTAAATGGCATAAGATTGGCAGTGTTGTTTCTTCGACATTCCTTGGTGTCTTCTGAGCCGAACTTTCCCCGACTTCGCATGCAACCACTGAGCCTTTCTACTCTAAGTTTCGGTGGTAAAACCTGCAATCTTGCAGATTAGCGAATAAATGCGATCAACGAGAAGCACTGGCAACGCTTAGGCATGATTTTCCTGGGCTTTATGCAGAAGTCCACATCAGTTAACAACACAAAACCACAACGAGCAGCGTTCATACTAAATGATCAATGTAGCCATATTTATAGCTTTGTGCTACGCATTGTGACATCACAATAACATCTTAATTTGCCAAATAAATAATGACTATCTAAATATAACAATTTGAATCCCTCTGACCAATGAAAATGTCTACTTTACTCTTCTCTCGGCTCTATATTGAGAAAACTACCTGTATTAATTCACTTTGTGTAGTATCTGTTCCGATGGATACTGCACCCCAGAGACTGGTATTGTTTTGACCTTCGGGGCTTGATTTACGCCGGTCTATTGGTTTGTCCTGTGCAGTTCTAGGAGGTCCACTCTCCCAGGCTTTGCCTCCCCTCTTTGGGGAGGTGTAAGTTTATTGCTTACTAAGTGAGGAATGCCGACGGGGTTGCGCAGGCAATTTTTAATGGCCAGAGTGCTCACCTTCTCGGTCGCTGGCTTTTCAAATCCCACTTACCGACCTTGTGTCACATACTCCTATTGTGGGTAGAGGTTGTATAACACTTTTATATTTAGTTTTTATATTCGTAGATGCAGAATCGTCTCAACCTGAGGCGCTCATCATCTGGCGTTCTATCACAGTTCAGTTAGAAAAAGTATTTCCGTTGTCCTCTCACTGTTTAGTTTGAAATAACACATTCAAAGCTCAGCGTGAAGATTTTAATCTTGGACTCATCTTAATCTTGATACGCCTAAGCATCTCTGTAAGAGACTCTGCCCGTCTGCATTTTCATCGCTAAACGTTCGTATTAAATCATCGTTAAAATATTAGTTTAAACAGATTCGATCAATCGTGGAATAGCGATCAGAAAGAAAACATGACTTGAATTAATCATTATTTCTCTTGCCTTTTTCTTCTTTAAAATAATAATTAAACGTAAACATTAACCTGAGATTGACCGTTGATACAATTCAGAATTGATCAGAATAAATGAGACATGAATTACAATTTAAAATACGTTATGAGGGCGACTCCTTCTACTAGAGAAGCAGGAAGAAGGTTTTTACCTCTTATTTTTTTATGGTTTGATTTGAAAATTATGGCTTAATTATAGTTCATAGAGTTTTTTTTTTCTTCCAATTTGTTTGGGAAATTAAATTTCTTTTAGGAAAGATTAATCTAAATACATTTATTTCAAAAAATGAAACGAACAAAACGGATAGCAGATGCGCGCTTTAAAAAACGTTTTATTTTTTACTTTAATCTACTTTAAACAGGCGCATTGCCACTGAGACGTCAATTAGGAGCAGTACCTACAGGCGAATCTCAAGTGGGGAGATGGGCAGCGTGATGTTTGTTTACATTACATTCACATTTTCGCATGATGGTAACGTCAGGGAAACAGGGAGCATGGGTAATTCCAACGGCTATTCGTACGAGGTAAGAAGCTATTAGATTAGACAACCTTCCGGCATCTGGAGACTACCAGTTACGGGGTGGGATTTTGCTTATTGTCGAGTTGTTTATCTCTCCCATCCGTTATGTTAACTTTTATCTATATTTCTACCTATCTATAATTATACTAAGGCTGAGTTAATAAACGTTTGTTTTCCAGTCTTTTTTCTGTATATTTCATTGACACAAAATGCATGTTAGACTATCCCCAAGTTTATGAATTGAGTCATTTAAAAAAGAAGGTAATAAATAAAAGATAGAATAAGAAGATTAGAATGGTCAATTATAAGAAAAATAGTTATATAACCACACGTTGTAATACTACTCACCACGTAGATAAAGTAAATGTGCAAGAGAGAAACGACAGATATATATATATATATATATATATATATATATATATATATATATATATATATATAGAAAGAAATAGAGATGGAGAGCAACAAGCAAACAGATATGGACATGCAGACACACAGACAGACAGAGAGAAACAGATAGAGGAGATAGTGAACAGAGAAATTCTAATTTTAGATTTTATCAGTCTATTTTTTATTTTTAACTGGCTTTGCAAACTCACCTTTTTCTTGATTCAAACAATGAAATACGAGCTCAAAGCGACAGAGAAAATAATAAATATGTGAATGAAATACCAAAGGTTTTGTATTATAAAAATGATAAAGTGTAAAATAAAAAATGATATTTTTTGTAGTAATCGTACCGGCGATAAAAGGTAAAAAACAAACACGATTTTTTATGACCAAGTCGAATTTGTACGAAGTTCACTATACCAGATAGTTACCACATCTTATGATATAACGTCGTTGTTCGATATCCCATAATATTTACGTATTCAGATGCGCACTAACAACCTTGAGGCCATTCCTTACATCCACGCTAGCTCCGTCTCTTTCTCTCTGTCTGTATTTCTCCCCTATAACTCTAGATGTTATAAGGCTGTGACAACGCAGAAAGGTGCGAGCGCCGAGAAAATTGAATAGATGAAGAAGAGAAGTGAAGATTTGGTTCACTTCTCTTCTTCATCTATTTAATTTTCGCGACAAAAATAGAATCCGTGGTGTTTTGCAAGTTCTAGGTTATATTTTTCTTCACCATATAATGTACTTTTGACATTTTTTGTTACCTTTCTCTCATTCCTTTATTCACTTCTCCTGGTGTTTGCATCTTCTTTGCATTGGCGCAGCCTTCTAGAATCTATCTATTTTCACCCACGTTGCAAAGTGAAAGTCAATATCAGAAAAAATAACAAAGTAAAAAATAAAATTTTATTAACGACAGACGACACATTTTAGAGAAATAGTCGAATAGACAGTTCACTGATAAAAAATAGTTACGTGCTGACCCTAGTGAGCATAATCCTCGTCGTCTGAGAAGCAGCACGTTAGGTAGGGTGCAAGATTAGCAGTAATTGGACAGTCTGAAATTATTGTCGACGGTCAGGCTCATGGATACGCACACTCACAGTGGAAGATGGTTACGGCAGACTCTCATGTTACTAATAATCTCGCCCGCTGCCCGAAGAGCCGTTCCTCATACAAAGAGGCTTGTTTGTAGGGTCTGCACGGAACTGTATATTCATCTTTTTCTCTTAATCCGTTGTCTGCCGTAAATAAAATTTATTTTTTGGTGTATGGATTGACTTTGCTATTCTTTCTAGTATTGGCTTTCTCTTTACAAAATATAAATAATAGTACGACATTTACTATGAGCAACATTAGTGAACTAGAATGACTGTACAATTATCTAACCTATAAATAACTAAGGTAACGACATCAGAGCTATAATCGAGGTCTAATAGTGTCTAGTTTTGAATTCCAAATTATCAGGTGTTCCTACTTTTATTGTAAATGGGTCTGTGTCTATCGTTTGGAACAGATCCACCAAAAAAAAACTTAGTACTGAATATTAAATTGATAGAAAATAAATCTTTAATAGGATACACAGAGATACGATTGGGTTGGGATCGGATTCGGTATTAATTTAAAATTGGAAGTTGGGACTGGAGTAAATTACTACTGGGGACATTTTTTTTTGGGGGGGGGAGAAGTAATTATGTGCGAACCTTATTAAATTCATGTTTTAGCTCAATGCAGAATTAATAGAAATAAATAAGGCTAAATAAACTAAAACATTTAAATAGATATATAGGCTAAGTAATGAAAACTATAGCATTTGGATATATAAAACTAACGCAATAATCCAAATAATAATCCATTTCAGAATCAAAGGAAGAAATTAAAGTATGTAATTTGCTACCTTATAGGTTTCAATGAGTATTAATTTTATGCAAGTTTAATAAAATAAATATATCTTGAACTACAGAGTCATAATTTACTTTATCCTTCTTCCATTATTCCAAATATTTCAAACATTACAATAATAATAATAGAAATAATGATGATAATAATAATAATAATAATAATAATAATAATAATAATAATAATAACAACAATAATAATATTAATAATAATAATGATAATACTACTACTACTACTACTACTACTACTAATAATAATAATAACTAATGTTAACTAATAAAACGCTTCTAAGATATCAATTCGGGGGTCGGGAGATAATATTTTTGCTTTTTGTTTGAGCTGAACGTAAGTGACCCCCTCCCCAAAAAAGTCGCTAGTCACGTTAGAGAACAAATGTTAACGTTATTTTTTTAAATTTCGATCGAACGTTTGATAACTTTGCATCAATTTATTAGAAAAACATAGGAGGAGTATCTCTCATCTTTTTAAAAATTTTTAGTTAAGAGTATCTTAGAAAACTTATACTATGTAATTAAGTAACATATATATATATATATAATTATTATATATTTTCATTTATTCATCATTATCATTTATTTTGTAATAATTTTTTTCATTAATGTTTCTTTTTGTATGTGTGATAGTGCACTTTGAACCTCATGAAAATGAGAGAAACACTATCCCTGTGACATGATCACACGTAAACTAAGCCTGGGCCTGCTGTTGCCAATAAAACCAAACCATGATACATGTCTAGAAATACAAATAAAAGCCATGGCTCCTTTAATTTAAGGAGCAAGACTACGGACAAAAATAGGTAGGTAACCCAATCAAATTCCAAATATGATAAGGACACTGGCAAAACCCAAGAAAGCAACGGACCAAAAAGCCATAGAAAGAAATGGCCCACAAAAGAGAACAGACTGGTAATGAAATGTTACTACAAAAGCCGCTACCCCACAGAAAGAGGATATCGGAAACGAATGAAAGATCTATAGGATATTTCTACTGACTACCATACAACGACACAAAGGATAGCAGATCAAGCAAGACATATACTCAAGAGAGGGGGGATTCTCGGAGATGGAATTAACGGAAATTAAACAAAAGATAAATGTCATGACAGATCAAGACACACCACTTGACGAACACTCCCAGGAAGAAGACGGGAAAAACATAAACACAGAAACTGAAGAAGGCGAAGACGACGAAACTATAGAACTATCTGAGGAAGAAGCAAGAGAAGTGGAAAACATCAAACCATTAATGTCCGTAAAAAAACAAACTGCCATCCCTAAGGAACGAAGACTGGAAGAAGTTAAAAGTTGAAACAGAGAAAGTAAACAGAGTAGTCACTTACATCCCAACAGACACTATCACAGATCTTAACAATTTGATATATGCGGGGGCAAAATCAATAAGTATGAAACTAAAAAGGGAAAAGTAGACTGACCAAAAGAATGGACAGACGAAATCTGGATGAGAGATCAGACTGGAAACCCAGATCAGCAAACTTCAAAAGGAAGATTAAACTGTAAATAGGATAAAGGAGAACAGTAAACGATGGAAGAGAAGAAATCGGAATCGCAAGGAAAGACTGAATAAAAAACATGAAGAACTAGCAGCAAAAGAAGGAAGATTGAGACGATACAGATACAAATCGGAACAGTACAAACAGAGCAGGACCTTTGAAAACAATGAAAGCCAGTTTTACAAAAACGTAAACGGAGACAGAACAACAACAGAACAACCGGACCCGACACAAAAAAAAACATTTCTGGAGCAAGATATGGAAAAAGGCTTAAGGTCACAACAAAAATCACAAATGGCTGAAAGACATGAAAGATAAACTTCTAGAAATTGAAGAAGGAACGGAAACAGAAATTAATGAATAACTATTAAGACAACACTAAAGAAAATGACAAACTGGAAAGTACCAGGTCATGATAAAATACATGCGTACTGGTTAAAAAAAATTCACGCTAAAACACGAAAGGCTAGCACGGAAACTGAACGGATGTATCCATAAAACAGACGTACCAGAGTGGATTACCAAAGGAAGAACTACGCTCATACAAAAAGATGCCAAGAAGGGAACGACCCCAAGCAATTACAGACCAATAACCTCTTTACCGACAATGTGGAAAATCCTAACGGCACAACTGAGAGAGCAACTTTACTATTCCCTGAACAGTCGTTGGCTACTTCCCGAGGAACAAAAAGGATGCCAGAAAGGGAAATGAGTGACGCATGATCTGTTATATATAGATCAACAGATCCCGAAATATATCAAAAACAAGAAAAAAAACATATCTATGGCATGGATTGACTACAAGAAAGCGTACGACAGAATCCCTCAAGCATGCATAATTGAATGTTTAAAAATGTACATTATACTCGACAGGATTATAATCTCATCAAGATAGCAATGGAAACATGGAGATTAGAACTAACAGCTGGAGGACAATACTTGACGGAGATAAAAAATACAGAGAGGCATTTTGTAAGGAGATTCCCTATCACTACTACTGTTTATCATAGCGATGATACACCTAACCCAGATACTCAGGAAATGTGATGCCGGATACTAGTTCACAGGCAGAGATCTAAGAATAAACCATCTCATGTACATGGACGACCTGAAGATATTTGCAAAATAGCAAAAAAGAACTGACAAACCTGATAAATACGACCAGAATCTTCAGTCAGAACATTCGAATGGAATTCGGAATGGAAAAGTGTGCATTGCTAGAGATTAAAATAGGAAAGCTGGAGATGACTGAGGGCATGGAACTACCCAACCAAGAGCAGATGAAGGCGCTAGATGAACAAGACAGCTATAAATATTTGGGTGTTTTGGAAGAAGACACAATCAAATAAACAGAAATGAAAAAGAAGATTGGAAAAGAATACCTGAGAAGAACAAGAAAGCTCTTAGAAACAACATTATATAGCAGACACCTAATCAAAAGAATACATACTTGGGCAGTATCACTAATAAGTTATTCTGGACCATTCATAAGCTGGACTAAAGAAGACCTCAGGCACCTTGACGAGAGGACTAGAAAATTAATGACTATGCACAATGCACTACATCCAAAAGACGATACAGACAGACTCTACGTGTAGAGAAATGAAGGGGGAAGGGGACTGGTAAGTATAGAAGACTGTGTGGTCGACACTAAAAACGAGATTGAGAAATACATACACCAGAACACAGAAAGGCTGATCACTGCAGCAACGAACAACGAAGGAAACATTGAAACTTGACACACACGGACAAGAAAATTTTTTTTTTTTTTAAATTAATTAATTTTTTGTTTTTTAAATAATTAAAAAAAATTTATTTTATTTATTTGTTTATTTATTTTTTCATGGTTCCGGCGTAGGCTGACACCAGACAAAATATTTGTAGAGGGTCGAGGAAGATGAGAAGACCGAGGAGGGACAGCACAAACCAGACCTCCACTGGAAAAGTACAGAGGATTATGGGACCTTGGGGAGGCTTATTGTTACCCAAATCCCAGAGAAGACCAATTGTCTTTACCAGGGTAAAATCAATGGTAAGAGCATGTTGCGATACCGCATCGTTAGGGAAAAGAGGTGAAGAATACTGGAAATCTGGAGAGCCTTGTCGTCACTCAGACTCCAGGAAATACTACTGGTTGTTGTCGGTGAGCAATCGCTGACGATAACTTGTGTGAGAACACCTAATGAGTACAATAATAATAATAATGATAATAATCATAATAATAATAATAATAATAATAATCATAATAATAATAATAATAATAATAATAATAATGATGAATAAAATAGTAAGAAACAATTATCTTAGGGCATAATCGTTACTCTTAGTGAGCATCAAGTACCAATCTATACCGCAAATGTATTGAAAGAAACAGTTTTAGCTTAATGGAAAGTATGCTCTTCTTTCGTGGATTAGATAATGGATTAATTGAATTAATTTTTGAAAAATAAATGAAAGTATCTTACTACTATACACCGTAGTATTCGTTCTGTTATGAGACCATCTTCCCAGATTGTTCCTACTTCTTTGGGGGATAGTCTAGTATATGTTCTTTCATAATACATACTAGGAAAATATGTGACGGAAGAGAGCATATTATTGCTGGTAGTAGTAGTAGTAGTAGTAGTAATGATACTACTACTAATAATAATAATACTATAATAATACTACTAATAATAACAATAACAGTAGTTGTATTATTATTAGTAGTAGGGATAATGATACTAATAATAATAACAAATGGTAGTAGTAGTAGTAGTAGTAGTAGTAGTAGTAGTAGTAGTAGTAGTAGAAGACGACGAAGAAGAAAAGAAGAAGAAGAATTTAAAATGTCCCGCCACTATTATGGTCCTGGTATCTCAAGGACTATTAATACTTTATTTAGTGCAATTGTATGCAATATTGTTGCGTTTTAACCTTGCGTCAAACAGAAATTCATCCCTGTTATCTGCACGTTCTTGCAAGATTATCCTGCAAGACTGAGGAAATTCCGCCCGCAAACAACTTTGTTCATACCCCGAAAAAAGGCCTGGATCGTTTGTTCTCAACTACTGACTTGTGGGGCGCGTAGGGCACATCAAGAGGTTGGTAATTCTTGCGTAATCATATCTAAATAAAAAAGGAACCGGTTATATCTGATGTGGTATTTAGCGCTGCGTGGACTATGCCGACTTCCTCTGAAGGGGTGGGGAGTTTACAGGGAATGTCAAATTTACAAGCAGTTCCCAGCCGCATGTATATACCGAACATGGGGATATGACATACAGCGCCTAGCAACACTAAATATTCACCCTTCTGCTACTGGCCAGGCTCCACGTCGCTTAACTTCGCTGATCTAACGATAACCGGTGTGTCCACACGATTACGATTGTACATTTCTAAAAACACGTTTTCGCACCCGTCTACCCACAACTACTATAACTATTTTTCTGTTCGTCTACTGTGTATTTAAAACTAAACGGAACTTTTACGTGCAAAGTTTATTTCCAAGAACAACCCGTAACGTTGTTTAATTGTGTAAAAGTGGATGATGAGCGATGATTGAAAAGTCTTCGGCGTTATTTATTTAAAGTGATTCTATGATTCTAGCTTATTTGAAAGTAACAATAATGAGCATGTTGTAATGCATGAGAGAATAGTGCATTTGGGTATTTTATATATTTTATATATTTTAACTCTATTTCATGTTCACGTCCATTACACTTAATACACGAACCACATATTTTGAATTCTAACGTCGGTTTCATTTAAAAAAATAACTAAAACATTATTTTCACGTCATAGACGCACCACGTATTTTCAAATGTTAACTTCTAATCAGTCATTTTCAGAAAATATTGAAATGAAGACGAAACGTTGATGAATATATACACAATTTGAGATTAATCTATTTAATCTACCATATATATATATATATATATATATATATATATATATATAGTAAAGCTATATGCAATGTCAGAGTAAAACACGGACGTTCATTCCATTTACAGAGAAGTTGGCCGTTTCTTCTCTCTAATTGAAATGCACGTTTCTTTTTTAAAACAATTTCTCACCATTCCAGATTTTATTAACAGTAAGTAAAAGATTTACTTTAACAATACGGTAAGGAGAGCAGAAAGTGAAAGTTGAGTTTACTTTCGACAGCCTCGTAACTCTCCCTACCTTTATTTTGTCATTCAACCCTCAGTTTCCATGAGCGTTGTTTCTGACAAATGGGTAAGAATTGCTGTTTCCTGGGTCCAAATATATCTATCTAACACTTATCGTTGGCTAATTTCTAACCTTGATGCCTTTTCTGGGTCGGTTTCCATTAAAAAAATATGTGAAAGATTTACTGAAAAAAATAGAAGTTAGGTTTTTAAGAAAAATATCAAATGTATTATTTTAAATTATTTGTTTTTGTTCTATCTCAGGATTTTCCGCATTGCATACAGGCTTATTAACTACCTATATACTTATTTACAATCAATGCTTCAAGCAAACTACCCGACCTCTCTTTTATATACATATGTGTGTCTGTGTGTTTATGGTAAAGATTGCAAGCCTAAACTTAGGTACCGTTATCCGCTTTTGACAAAAAATAATATTACATAAGCGCAATCACCAACATTATCCACTATCAATTATATAAACAAATATTACTATATTTTTTAATAGTATGCATTATATAGTAATATGTTTAGCTCACAGCGTCCTTTGCAATTACAACTATCAAGTGAGACTAGTCAACACTCATTTGATAATTACAAAAGCATTAAACCCTCTATGGGCTATAATTTATTAGTCTATATAAATAAGTATCATGACTATATACTTACAAAGCTAAACATAAAAGAACACTACTAAATATATATATATATATATATATATATATATATATGTGTGTGTGTGTGTGTGTATGTATATATAGGACACATAGTCAATTATACGAAATCTTTACTTGATAAAGCTTTCCAGTACATTGTAATTTAATTGAAAACTCTTGTTCCAATTTCAGAATATTGCTTCCAACACAATTGTAAGTCTAAAGATAACACGACAAATTCTTTAATAAGATGTCTGCGTTTCAACTTGGCAGCGTAAATACGGCGATTGGCCGATCTGGTGCGTTTCTACATTATTAGAAAATCTGTCGTTTATTCTTAAATTGAAAAGAAAAGCTATTCTGTAGAAATCAGTATTAACATTCGTTACAGGAGACATCTTCACAAGCAGACTCGACATTATGAATATAGTGTGTGACTGAGTGTCTGGAATATATTTATATATATATATATATATATATATATATATATATATATATATATATATAGAGAGAGAGAGAGAGAGAGAGAGACAAGAGAGATAGATAGATAGAGAGAGAGAGAGAGAGAGAGAGAGAGAGAGAGAGAGAGCAAGAGAGAGAGAAAGAAATTGTGAGACTGATCTAAGTTTGAACTTATAAGTGCATAGACTACATTACCATTATACTGGGATACTCCCTTTAAATATAAAAAATAAATACAAATACATATGTATATAATATATATATATATATATATATATATATATATATATATATATATATATGGGTGTGTGTGTGTGTAAGGGGATTTGCTTGTTTTTTTTTTCAAAACAGACTCTCTTTAGTGCAATTATTTTAAGAATTTCGTTTCGTTCAAAGTAGACTAACCAACATTAGTATGTCAATATTGGATATGCCTACTTTGAGCCAATGAAAAAGTACAAAAAGTTCTGAGTTTGAAAAACGATACCTCGTATTTTGACATGATATATATATATATATATATATATATATATATATATATATATATATATATATGTATATATATATATATATATATGTAGATATATGATATATATATATATATATATATATATGTATATATATATATATATATATATATATACCCACTTACATAATCATGATTAAAGTCTACGCCAATCAACCTAGCGTTTCACTTTCATCACATATATTCATAGACTGAATAAGAAATAAAATGTAAACAAAACTCTCATTTCAATTGTCGCCAGAAAAATGGGTGTTAGAAAAGGTGAAAATGAAAGACAACATCAAATATAATCTTAGGTCGTGTCAGCCGAATATTACTAACTATTCGTTAACCCTTCAAGCTTGCATTAATAAACATCTCACTCACTCTTCTCTCTTTACAGACGCCCTGTCCCCTTTTCGACACAACTATCATACGCTAGAAAGAAGAAGAAAGAGGAAGTTAAGGCAAAAAAGAAACAAGAAAATAAATAAATAAATGGAAATTATTTTAATTATCAAAAAACTAAAGGACTCAAAAGTAATTCATATTAAGAACTATGAAATATATTTAAATAAAACTAAAACTTATAATGTTACTGTCATTTTAAAATAATTTCGATCAGAAGATTTAACTGTATATTAAATAATATTAATAAATATCTTGAATGTTAATTAATCTGTTACTAGCAATTTGAATGGTGTACTACTACGTAAACAACCAATAACTATATGAGTTAGCACTAACATTTTAATAAGTTTAGGCCCCACAATTAAACAACTCTAATATTTATTATTATTATTATTATTATTATTATTATTATTATTATTATTATTATTATTATTATTATTATTATTATTATTATTATTATTATTATTATTATTATTATTATTATTATTATTATTATTATTATTATTATTATTATTATTTGTACTCACTAGGAGTTCGCACACAGATCATCGTCAGTGATTGCTCACCGACAACAACCAGTGGTATTTCCTGGAGTCTGAGTGACAACAAGCCTCCCCAGATTTCCAGTATTCTTCACCTATTTTCGATAACGATGCAGTATCGCAACAGACTTTTACCGTTGATTTCTCGCTGGTAAGGACAATTGGTCTTCTTTGGGATATGGGTGGCAATAAGCCTCCCCAAGGTCCCAGCATTCTCTGCACTTTTCCAGTGGAGGTCTGGTTTGTGCTGTCCCTCCTCGGTCTTCTCATCCTCCTCGACCCTCCACAAATATGTTGTTTTGTGTTAGTCTAGGTCGGCACCATTTAACAAAACTAAAAGGAAAAAGTTCAATCAATTCAAGAAAAAAACAAAAATAAACAAAATTTAAAAAATAAAGAAAAACATTTAAAAAAATTTTAAAATTATTTTTAATTTTTGAATTCTTCACTTTTTTAGTTTAAACATTTTTTTTTAACATTTTAAAAAAGTCTTTTTCATTTATTTTTTAATTTTTTATTCTTTTTGTTTTGGGGGAGAGAAGGGGAGCTTATAGTGTTTCTTGTAATTTCTGTTTCTTTGGTTCATTTTTGTGTAGTGATAGCTGAGGCCAGGTGTAATTTATTGGGGCGGGAGCAATTATGAACTGATGTTTCTTGCAGTTTCTTTTCCTTGGTTCGTGTTGTGGTGTTCTTCGTGTGGTTTTGTTTTCTCCCTGTTGTAAATTCCTTGTGACTGGTTACCCTTTTGTAGCTTATGCGTGTTGGTTTCCGCATTAGAGGATTTTCCTTAAGATTGCAGCTGTTTTTATCATTGCCGTCCTTTGTATGTTTTCGATGGTCCCTTTGATTCCAATTTCTCCTAGTCTTTTCTCCAGTTTTTTTCGGATTGTTCCGAGTGCTCCTACGATTATTGGTATTGTACTAACTTTCTTCATGCTCAATATTCCTTTCAGTCCTCTGGCTAGTTCTGTGTATTTGTTTCGTTTTTCCGTCCCTTTGATCTTCACTCTCTGGTATGCTGGAACTGCGAAGTCTACGATTTTGAAAGATTTGCCCTTCTTGTCTATTATAATAACATCATATCTCCTTGCTTGTATGAGTTTATCTGTTTGTATATCCATATCCCAGAGGATTTTGTGTTTTTCGTTTTCCAGTACTGTTTCTGGTTTATGTTTGTACAATTTGTCTGCATATTTGAAATTCACTTGTTAGCACAGTTTCCAGTGTATAACTTTCTCAATACAGTCATGTCTGTTCTTGTATTCTTTTGGGGCAAGTTTGCTACATTACCTTATTATATGATTTAATGTTTCGTCTCTTTATCCACACAGTCTGCATTTATTGTTTTCCTGGGTTTTATCTATTTAGCTTTAATGTAGTTAGTCCTAATCGCATTGTTCTGTGCAGCCATCAGTAAAGATTCCGTTTCTCTGTTCAAGTTTTCTTTTTCTTAGCCATGCCCAGCTATTTCCGTTATTTTCTGCTCTTGTGAGTCTTCTGAAGCATCCATGTAGTTGTGTTTCTCCCATTTTTCTTTTCTTGTCTGTTTGTGTCCAGTTTCGATGCTTCCTGCATTGTTCGTTGAGACGGTGTCTCTTGCTGAGGTGATCAGCCTTTCTGTGTTCTGGTTTATGTATTTCTCCATCTCTTTTTTAATATTGTCCACACATTCTTCTATACTTACCCGTCCTCTTCTCCTTTCATTTCTCTTCACGTAGAGTCTGTCTGTATCTTCTTTTGGATGTAGTGCGTTTTGCATAGTCGTTATTTTTCCAGTCCTCTGGTCAAGGTGCTTGAGTTCTTCTTTAGTCTAGCTTATGAATGGTCCAGAATATCTTATTAGTGATACTGTCCAGGTATTTATTCATTTGATTAGGTTTTTGCTATATAATTTTGTTTCTAAAAGCTTTCTTGTTCTTCTCAGGTATTCTTTTCCAATCTTCTCTTTCATTTCTGTTGATTTAATTGTGTCTGCTTCCAAAACCCTTAAATATTTATAGCTGTATTGTTCAACTAGCGCCCTCATCTGTTCTTGTTTAGGTAGTTCCATGTCCTCAGTCGTCTCGAGCTTTCCGTTTTTAATCACTAGCAATGCACACTTTTCCTTTCTGAATTCCATTTCAATGTCCTGACTGAAGATTCTGGTCGTATTTATCAGCATTTCCAGTTCTTTTTCGCTTTTTGCAAATATCTTCAGGTCGTCCATGTACATAAGATGGTTTATTCTTTGTTCTTTACCTGTGAACTTGTATCCGGCATCAGATTTCCTGAGTATGTAGCTGAGTGGCATCATAGCTAGGATAAACAGTAGTCGTGATAGGGAGTCTCCTTAGAAAATCCATCTCTGTATTTTTATCCCTGTCAAGTATTATCCTCCAGCTGCCAGTTCTAATATCCATGGTTCCATTGCTTTCTTGATGAGATTAATAATCCTGTCGGGTATTTTGTACATTTTTAAACATTCAATTATCCATGCTTGAGGGATTCTGTCGTACGCTTTCTTGTAGTCAATCCATGCCATAGTTATGTTCTTTTTCTTGCTTTTAACTTCTTTCAGGATCTTCTGATCTATATATAACACACCATGCGTCCCTCTTTTCCCTTTTCTGCCAACCTATTTGTTCCTCGGGAAGTAGCCCACGACTGTGCAGGGAATGGTAAATTTGCTCTCTCAGTTGTGCTGTTAGGATTTTCCACATTGTCGATAAACAGGTTATTGGTCTGTAATTGCTTGGGGTCGTTCCTTTCATGGCGTCTGTTTGCATGAGCGTTGTCCTTTCTCTGGTTTATGGATACATCCTCTCAGTTTCTGTGCTAGCCTTTCATGTAGGATCGTTAATTTTTTGAACCAGTAAGCATGTATTCCATCGTGATCTGGTGCTTTCTAGTTTGCCATTTTCTTTAATGTTGTCTTAATAGTTTCTTCATTAATTAATGTTTCCGTTCAATTCTTATATTTCTAGAAGTTCATCTTTCATGTATTTCAGTCAATTGACATGTTAGTTGTGATCTTCAGAATGTTCCCATATCTTGCTCCAGAAATGTTTTTTGTGTCGGGTCCGGTTGTTCTGTTGTTGTTCTTTCTCCGTTTACGTTTTTGTAAAGCTGGCTTTCATTGTTTTCAAAGGTCCTGTTCTGTTTGTACAGTTCCGATTTGTATCTGTATCGTCTCAATCTTTCTTCTTTCGCTGCTATCTTTTGTTTTAGTTCTTCATGTTTCTTATTTCGTCTTTCCTTGTGAGTCGGGTTTCTGCTCTTCCATCCTTTACTGTTCTCCTTTATCCTATTTACAGTTTAATCTTCCTTTTTAAGTTTTGTGATCTGGGTTTCCAGTCTGATCTCCTATCCAGATTTCGTCTGTCCATTCTTTTGATCAGTCTTCTTTTCGCTTGTTAGTGTCATACTTATTGATTTTGCCCCGCATATATCAAGTTGTTTAGATCTGTGATAGTGTCTGTTGGGATGTACATGAGTACTCTGTTTACTTTCTCTGTTTAAACTTTTAACTTCTTCCAGTCTTCGTTCCTTAGGGATGGAAGTTTTTTTCCGGACATTAATCGTTTGATGTTTTCCACTTCTCTTGCTTCTTCCTCAGATAGTTCTATAGTGTCGTCGTCTTTGCCTTCTTCAGTTTCTGTGTTTATGTTTTCCCCGTCTTCTCCCTCGGAGTTTTCGTCAAGTGGTGTGTCTTGATCTGTCACGCCATTTATTTTTTGTTTAATTTCCGTTAATTCCATCTCCGAGAACCCTCATCTCGTGAGTATCTGTCTTGCTTGATCTGCTATCATTCGTTTCCGATATCCTCTTTCTGTGGGGTAGCGGCTTTTGTAGTAGCATTCCATTACCAGTCTGTTCTCTTTTGTGGCCTATTTCTTTCTATGGCTTTTTGGTCTGTTATTTTCATTCTTGAATTATTGTGTTTGGTCAGGGTCCTTATCATATTTGGAATTTGATGGGTTACCTACCTATTTTTGTCCGTGGTCTTGTTCCTGAAATAAAAGGAGCCAACATTCGCAGGATGCGGACCGGTTCACTCATGTTGGTCATAGAATGAGCACCTGCCCATCATGCCACTCAGATATTTCTTCTGAGTCCCGCGGTGTTTATTTGTATTTATAGACATTTATCATGGTTTGGTGGTTGTGGCAACACCAGATCAAGGCTTAGTTTACCTGTTACCCTGTCACAGGGATAGTGTTTATCTCATTTTCATGAGGTTCAAAGTGCACTATAACACACACATGAAGACACATTTACGAAAAAAAAAATTAAGAAAACAAAAAATAGATAAATAAGTAAATAAAATAAATAAATAAATGACAATAATAAACAAATAAATGAATAAGTAATTAATAAAAAAAGATAATAATTATATATATATATATATATATATATATATATATATGTGTGTGTGTGTGTCTGTGTTACCTAATTACAGAGTATAATTTTCAAGGATACTTTTAAATAATAAAAAATAAGATGATAGAATCCCCATCTATGATTGTCTAATAAATTAATGCAAATGTATCAAACGTTCGATCGAAATTAATTTAAACTCTTAATTTTTTCCAAGTTATTTGTACAACGATGACTAAGTTTAATCGTGTTTTAATTGAATATTTATTGGGAAATATCGATTTAAAAGATTAAGGAACAAGTGATCTATTTAAAGTTAAACTAGTAGATGCAATGCGTGTCAATACCAAATTATCTTTCAGTTTTTATTTCTCCTTTTAGTCTTTATACTACTATTGTCTAGGTAATCAATGTTCATGTTTATAGCACCACTATTTCTTAAGGCTTTATTATATGTATTAATATTACCATAAAAATGTCTCCATGATAAGAATTATTACTAATCCTATGACTAATAAATATATGCATATGGTTATTACTTTAATGTGGATGATTCGATGTGGGCGAACATACACTAGGGTTGTAGTTATCTTTCATATAAGTTTCATAATTTCCCTGATTAAGGTTAAATGTTATATCTAGAAAATTTGTGACTTTGATTCTCACTGTAATTTTCATTTATAGTTCCACATTCTTCATAGCTTCGTGTATAATTGTTTTAATTCTGCCAGCCTTAAGGTCGTAAGTATTTAAAACTGTAGCTACACCGTGATCCCTATACAGACCTATATCATTAATGCTAATCAAAACCGTTTAAGCTTATATAAAAACAAACAAACCTCCAGGTAAGGCATTTACACTGAGTCCAGTGAGCCCATCTCTACATCGAACGAATCTCTTATATATAATATATATTTCCTCGCTTGTAATATCCGTGTGTATTTTCGCGAAGTTTAATCCCTCGTAAAAAACTCCTTTGTTATTGAAGGATAACAATCTGAAATGCCAAACCGGATTAAAGTACAATAGTTCTTTTATTTTATTTCATTGAATCAATATATATATATATATATATATATATATATATATATATATATATATATATATATATATATATATATGTTTAAATATATATAAATATTTATATATATAATATAGGTGGTTGTAATATAGCTTCAATGTAATACAAAATGTAATGTAATACAACTTGTAATACAACTTCATTGATCATGCAATTTAGAGCATTTTCAGATATTATTAAGAGTATATATATATATATATATTAATTCTTCATAATAACCCATATATATATATATATATATATATATATATATATATATATATATATATGTATATATATTTAGAGAGAAAGTGATCCGATATATATATATATATATATATATATATATATATATATATATATATATATATAGATAGATAGATAGATAGATAGATAGATAGATAGATAGATAGATGAGTAACAGTTATGCAATGCAGAAATGTAAAGGGCTTGTAAGATGGAAAACTGAATACTGAAGTGAACGGGGAATTTCTCTCCCTTTTTTAATAACATGTTTAAACATACTTCCAGATATGTCGAGAGCCTATAACACATATCTATAAATCCTGAACAGCACGCTATTATTGAGATGATACACCTTTTCCAAGTGTTTCTATTTTCTTAAGAAATCTATTTTCTGCTTCACAGGTTTAGGTGAAACAATGAAAACACAAAAGTGTAACAAAAATCGAAAGTTTACGAACATGCTTCTGATGTACACAATAATAGAAAGGTTACAGACGCGCCTCTAGTGTACAAAAGAATAACAAGTTTGCGACCACGCCTCCGGTGTACGAAATAATCAAAAGTTTACAAAGCCGCTTCTGCTGTATTAAAGAATCGAAAGTTTCTGTACGCGCTTCTGGTGTAAAACAATCGAAAGTTCAGTGACGCGCCTCTGTTGTACAAACAAATCGAAAGTTTAATCCAAATATTCCAAACACGTCTCTTATGTATAAAAAGAATCGAAAGTTTCCGGACGCGCCTCTGGTCGACAAAATAATCAAAAGGTTACGGACGCGCTTCAGGTGTACACAAACAAATCGAAAGTTTATGGATGCGCCTTTAGTGTAAACAAAAGAATCGACAGTTTATGGACGCGCCTCTAGTGTACAAAAGAATCGAATGTTCAGAGAAGCTTCTTTGTTGTACAAAAGAATCAGACGTTTAATCGAAAGTTTCCAGACGCGCCTATGGTGTACAAAAAAATCGAAAGTTCCAGACGCACCACTGGCGTAGAAAAAAATTGAAATTTTCTGGAAAGTTTCCGGACGCACCTCTGATGTATCAAAGAATCGAAAGTAAACATCTTCAACATACTCAATAGTTAATGTCTTTAATATAGCCAATTTGTCGTCATTAATAAAGAGAATTTTCAATTTGGCATTTGTGACTTTCCTTCTTCTAAAAGTGTAACCAATGTGGCCTTTTTAGTCTTTTTTCCTGAAAGATTTGGCTTCAAAAGTCAATTATCACTTTAAAAAAATGTTCTACTAAAACTCACTAAACTCAGCTTCTTTGGGACGATTCATTTCTAATGCAAACAACCACATGAATTATATATATACATACACACACACACACACACACACATATATATATATATATATATATATGTATATACATATATATATATATATGTACATATTTATATATATATATATATATATATATATATATATATATATATATATATATATATATATATATATATATATATATATAAGGTGAGTTTTTCGCTTACATCGACAAGTTGAGGTTCTTGTCTCTGCATTTAACTGAATGAACTCTATTAATAACTATTTAATATCGGACACTCTTAAATGTGATATATACTAAACTTGCTAATATGCCAAACATTCTACTAATTACGTAGTATGAAATACATATGGCAAGTAAGCTACACGGTATAGTTTGTGTTTTATTTCCTATGGAAAAATGTTTTTCTTCAGTAATTAGTACTTTTTATACCTTCAGAAATCTGGGAAATAACTTAAAAATAAAAAAGTTCAGTTTTCGGTGAGTAAGGTCAATTTGATATTTACATTTGGTGGATTTTTGAAGTAGCGATTTTTATTAATTCTATGAAATGTTAACAGTTGTTTGATTCCCTTAATACATACTGTTAACATAGTTTTGCTGATTGTTAGACTGATATAAGTTTAATATATAATCATACCCATGAATGCAACCACGGACATATATTAAAAAAACGAATACGCAGTAATGTTCATTGACGAATTCATGAGTCCATCAAATACATTAAAGATAACTTAATGTGAACTAATTATTATCAACAGTTGTTTACCTTACGCTTTCCCCTATATAGTTTAGTAAGACAAAATGCATGCTAAAATACTTTTTAGTTATAAGATTAAGTTCTGCTTTAAGAAATTGTTTTCAATTTTTGTAATGAAGCGTAATTTATAATTAACTGAACGGTTAACCCATCACTCACTCTCTCATAGCTATTCATATATTTCTATTACCACTCTCACTTTATTTTAATTTAATTACACCCTGATATTTCTTATTTTTTCTGGGAGCATTTTTAAAAAGCGTGGTGTTCTTTTCTTAACTAGGTCATCTACATAGATGTGCCTGTACACACCACGCACCCGTATGTTTATCAGATGGAACGATAATAAATCTCTTTACTTGTATATTAGAATAAAAATGAATAATAATAATAAGTATTTTATATAAGTAAACTAAATTATTATTGTTATTTATACACGAATAATGTTTTAATATATATGTCACATTTATTCATTTTCAAATGAAATAGAAGTCGAATAGATGGTTCTGTGATTGTGACCCAAGACGTCACTGATACGTCTAGCGTATTAGTGATCTAACAGAAGTGTGATGCGAACTATAAACGTAGATTTGTTAGTTAAGCTGAATCCTTTGAAGATGACCCCCATTATGTAGTAGAATGAGGGAATAAATGGATAGTACTAAGACAAAGCTTTTCTTCAACAAATATAGGAGAGCTTTTCAATCACCGATTGCAATGGGTATTAGTACCCTATCTGTGGGTTCATCATTAAAACTACTCAGCTTATAATTCACAGATAAATGAATTTGATCAATTATATTGAAGTAATTGGCAAAGCTGCTGCCAATAAGATGGACTCCCTCTATCGAGCTAGAAAACTTCTCACAACTGTCAGTATTTTATAATTTTAGAAAGTCACCATTCGTCCATGCATGGAGTATTGTTGTCACATCTTGGCTGGTTCACCAATACAAGCATCTCCCTCTTGGACGGAGTCTAAAGAAGAGCCTATTAACTAGTAGATCCGACACTATCTGAAAAAAATCCAGCCTCTGTCCCATTGCCACAATGTTGTATCCCTGTGCTTGTTTTACAAATGCTGTAATGGGATGTGCTCCAACCAATGTCATGCTCTGGTGCCCCTGTCTACGTAAATAATACCGATAAACTAGTCAAACAACAAAATGCCACATATTCACTGTTTAGATACTCAGATCTCGGGGGATTTTCTAATTGCATAGCTTATTTCCTCTAACTGTAAGACCTTGGAATTTCCTTCCTAATTCATAGTAGCCCATTACGTCTCAGTAGCATTGGGCCTTGTTTCGGCTGAACTAAAGATTATCAAATGCATATGCGACTATAAATGCATCATGTTGAGCCGTCTTTCATTTCATATGCATGCGATAAGCATGGACATAGCAACGGTACGTAATAGTGTTTAATTTTTCATATGGGGTATGTCTCTTTGAATGTATGTTTGAAGGTTTAAGACGAATAGATATTGTGACGACATTTGAAAAAAAGCAATTCTATGTAGTGCGGTAACAAACATTACTAATCATGTTGAGAAAGCTATGGAAACATTCTTTTTCCCAAGTTACATGAACATTTGTGTTAGACTAATTGTAAGCAACAAGTCGTAACAAATTAGTAATATGTTTCAGTATAAAATAAGCTAAACATTTCAATTGTTGTATGACAGACAAACCAAACTAAACATGTATTGCTACTGGAAATTTGGTTATCTGTCTGAAACCGAAACGATACTACTGCTTCTATCAATTATACCGGTGTAGTATCTTTGTATGCTTCTGTTACTATACTATTTCAGACTAATGTACTATATTTAAATACGCAATGTAGAAGATTGTGTAGTATCTTTTCTGTTCTCATAAGAATATACTCACATGAATCATCTCTTCCTTTAGTAAGAAGTGTAGTATCTGACCCCTATTGATTAGACTATACTCCCAGGCATGCCTTCTCCTTTGGGGTGAATTTAGAAGGTGTTCTCTTGTCAGGAGATCATCTTTATGGGCATTCCTTACCTCCTCTGCGGGTATCGTACGTCAACAATTGGTTGTTCATTAACACACTCAAACTTCCATTATATATATTTAGAGTTGAGGGAGCATACTATTGCTAGTATTTATGGCTACTAAGCCTGCTAATCTGAGGATTGACAAAATATAATCGAGTTCTTACTAGTCCATATTGTATTAAGTATTCCGGAAGATAGGCCATGGAAACGTTGATAACTAAAAAACTATTGAGTTGTGTAGGCTAATGTTTTTCAGGACGCTTACTATTATCAAAACGCATTTGATCCATGAATCAGATTTAGAAAAAATTGAAACTCTACATTGAACGAAGTTATCGCCAATAGTGTGATTTTCAATTTTTCCGTTGACCTAGATATTCCAAAATGAGTCAAATCTTGACCGATATTTTGATCAAGTTTAGGTACCAGTGATCAAGCGATATGTACGCTTGTTTTTGCTAGCATTGTTAATTCATCGCTTTCACCCCCTTACAAAATGTGCTTGTCATACGATTGAAACGCGGAGAGTCATTCAGTGTCTTTTTAGGTGTGAGTACTCTGTACAAAATGTTGTACGATGCCACAAAGATCATGTGAGTTCCGAATCAAGATTTGCGAAACTTTGGTATTGACGAAACTAGTCGACACCTTCACTATGTAACTCCTCGGAAATTTATCTATTCCTTTGGCCGAAACACCGCTCTATTTTCAATACAAGGGTAAACCGTTTCTGTAATGCGGTGTCTTATAAGCTGTGAAAAATCAAGCAGGAATACATGTTTACATACAAAAATGGCAGACATTATATGTATTTAAAACTTTATTATAACTTGAATAACCACTAAGTAACTCTGAGTTTGTTGCATTATTTATATGATTAGGACCAGAACTTCATTTTTTGTTTTCCAGATTCAACTGACATTCAACGTCATAAATATCTCCCATACAAAAAAACAACAACACACGAACAACCCAACAAATAATATGCAAGGACGGTTAACTAACATTTAATCATTTTGAAAATTAATATATTAAAACCGGCACTTTAACACGAGCTTTGCTATTATAACTCAAATCTCTCTAGATGTGACGGACGACTTGATATCCCGATATATTTAAAACTTTAAGTTGCATAATAAAAGCATCCGTGGTGTCATGCATTTACCTGTCTCTATATGCGTCTTTTAGTTATTCTACCCATCTAATTTTTTTTTCAAACCACATCAAGTATAACGTGTTAAATTAAATAGTTTCATAGAGTTTTCATATATTTAAATCCTATATTATGGACTAATAGCATGAAAACAAATAAATAAGAAACGTCTCAAAATTGCATATATAAAGCTACCACATGTTTGTACAAAAACAAGCTCCAATCAAATTAAGATAACATTATAAAAATGCAATCACGTGATAGTCTGAAACTACGTCTGCAGATTAAACATATTTCTACCCGCCAAAAGGAAACACGCTTCCAGAAGCCCAATGTTTTCTATAAAAAAGATTTTAAACAAACCAGTTGAGCCAGAAGTCTGTCAAAACAGGAGGCAATACCCTTTATACCGAGGACAGCCTATGCTAGTAACACAACACCACTATAAACCTCGACATGGACCATACCTACACACGTATTAAGCAAATATATGCATTCACTTCTTACACATATTAACTCGTTTTCTCAAATCAATCAAAAAGGAACACACATTAACTTGTTAAACTTACAACTATAAAGGAATTATTTCAACTTGTTATCGCGAGTCGTCATACTCTATCTTTTCAATACCACGATTCATGCTACAGTTTGAAAATCAGAAATAAAAACAAATAACCAACTGTAGTGTATACATTATTGGACGATTGTAACGTTAGCGAATAATTTACATCAGTTCTGTATAAGGAACTGAATCCCCCACTCAAAATGATACGAATATCGTTTCATTTACAAAGTTAAATTCGACAGCTATCAAGGTAAAAGTAGTTCGAACCACTAAAATAAACAATTAACATATCAATGCATAGATGAAATGAGGACTTGTATGAACCAAACTATTGAAGAGACGTGTGCGATGCAACACATGTCTGAATATCAGATCCTCTATGTGACCCCTTTGAGTGAAGGGAAGAACAGTTAACTTTCCGATAAGTAATTATCAGACCAGATCAAATATATAAAAAATGACGAACCAAAAGAATAACGCATATATATTATTATAACTATAAGTATATGTATTAATATACAAAAGAAAGGCGTATTACTATTAGTATACAGATAGACAGAACCACATGCGTTGGTTCCTTAAGTCGCCTCACGTATGTCGGAGGAGATACTCTTCTTCTCTGTGTGTGTCTCTTTACTACACATTCTCTTAAGAAGGTATATGAATATATAATATAAATAAAAACTATACTTAGTTAAAATAAAATGATGTCGTTTGCATCAAAGCAAGCGATTAATAAAAATCGGAAAATAAAGTTATCGATGAAAATAACCCAATGGAAGGTCATGATAGAAAGACCGATACATATATGCTGCCCCTATATTTCATTTCTATTAAAATTGTATCAAATAGTGACCCCTACACTACAAATATATCTGTCCCCATCGTAGTTAAGAATTCTGAGACAGCCTTGGACATACAGAGGTGTTGTGAGGGAGAGAACAAGAGGTGTTAACAGAATAGGGCAATTTCAAATGACCTGTTGGAATAGCTGCGGAGCGATTTGCTAGGCTCATCAGTAGGAGGTGTGATGCTGAATGTGCTTCGATACGTTCTGGATTTTAACTCCTTCGGATATTTATATGTGAGTTTCTCTCAAATATACTTTATATAAAAACAATAACCTCAGCAAAAGTAAAACAGGCAGTAACAAGAGAGGGATGTGTCACAGTTATTGCCTAATGTTCACGACGTATGTAGGTATGCACATATGGAGCATGTCATTGGATGCCGATAACACGAATATTTTTGAACATTCATGAGTAAAATATGGTGGAAAAGTCGGGAACCAACTGAAAAATAATTTGTAAGATATATTTTTAGATTGCAGAAGTATTGGTAATTTTATCTACGATTTGGTGAGTGGTATCGTTGTGTCACAATATATATCAGTGGTAGTAAAACATCTTATATGCCTCTCTGAATAGACTATAAATTAGTGAAATCATCAATATGTGTTCTCTACCAAGAAACAATAAATTTCAAATTGATTTCAATGATGATGTATTTTATCGGAGCAGATCATTCGTTTAGTAACAAACACTTCCCGAGATTGACTGGTAATTTTCATTGGATAATAAGCAGATCTCATTATCCAATGAAATCGTTTAGTTTGTAAACAATGGATATATATATATATATATATATATATATATATATATGTGTGTGTGTATATATATATAAATAAAGAGAGAAAGAGCAAGAGAGAGATAGAGAAGTGAGACACAGAAACTAGGTTATATATATAGAGAGACTGACAGTGGTTTGTTTTAGACGTCTTCACACGGAACAAAACTATTCGACAGCGGAAGCACTATTGCTGTTTTCCTTCTGTGTTTTTTGCCGACAGACAATGGTATATATATAAATATATATATATATATATATATATATATATATATATATGTTGCATAACCCTTAAAATTGGGGAGAGTTTTATTATTATTATTAATGTCACTAATCCTCTCGACTGAGGCAGTTCTCCGAAACCACTTCAACAGTTCGAACTACATCATCTCCGGGCCGAAAACAATACGAAAAATTCATGAGAGGATTAATAGTGATTTCTAACTTTTTTTAATACTTTTCTTGTAAAACACTTTCTGTAGTCAATTTTAAACACATGTTTTTAAGAGTCATTTTAACATATGCATTTTTAACACAGACGACTTCTAGGCCTTAAACCGTCCACCCATTACACATTTTCTCATGGCGAATTCTAAGCATAGTCTCTTTTAAATTCGTTAAACATTTTAAACACAATTCATTAACAAAAGAAGTTACCTCACAGGTCTGTTCGTCGTTGGTCACGGATTCTGCCGGTACACTCACTTTGTCACTGGCCGAGATCGCAGTGGTTTACCTGTTTAGGGACAGAATGCATTTTCAAGCAGAGGACAGAGGCACTCGAATCCGAATTTTTTACTGAGAGAGATTTCATCCTTTATTTTCACACTTCGGTTGGAGAGGGTTCCATTGTCGGTTCTTCATTCCACTCTTTTTCTTTCATTCATACTGTGGGACGTTGGATGCAGTTAGCTATTTTCTAGCACGTTTTACTCATGTCTGGCGAATTTCCACCCGCCTACACATTACAGAGACACATGCTTGGCGCCCCGACTCTCGCTTCTAGAGTCCCGACTCGAATCAAAACTAAGTTTTCACACACAGCCACCCGGCTAAGCGTGGCAACTTCTCTCCACAAAAATCGGGAACTGACTGACAAACTAAATCTTCACACAAAGGATCTGTGACGTCATCTGTTCACGGGGACCCAACGTGCAAAATATTTCCGTCACTCATGTCTTTTCGGACCTCCTTTGACTCAGGCATTTCCCATCGGTCAAAAATATATCAATTTTTTTATGACTTATAAAATGAGTCACCATGAATCATGGTTGTTTGTTCCAAAATAACATATGCCCTTAAATTGTACTTAATCCTATTTCTTTCACAATTCATACTAGTCGATCTACAAACTTTAATATACGGGGCCCGTCATAATCTAACATATATATATATATATGTGTAAAGACAGAGATAGATATGTATATATATATATATAGATAGTGATAGAGAAATATAGGGCTTTAGAAGTTAAAGAGCGAGCGAGATAGAAGTATATATAGTGTAAGAGAGAAACTAATATATATGCACATACAAATAATAAAACCAATAATAATAATAATAATAATAATAATAATAATAATAATAATTATAATAATAATTTATTTCACATTTATTTTAAGAAATCACTGGGTAATAGGCTCTTATTATTTATAAAATTATGTTGTATTAAAAATTTCTTAGTAAGTTCTGAATTAGTTATTTTAAAATGAGATACTTATAAATAATATCCCTACCCGGCGATGGTCGAGAGTATTTACCAAATTATGATAATTATTATGTGCAAATAGAAAAGAAGTATTATGAAATGTTAGTCATAATATCTATGACAAACATTTCTTAATACTTCTTATCAATTTGCACATAATAATTATCATAATTTGGTAAATACTCTCGACCATCGCCGGGTAGGGATATTATTATTGATAAGTATTGTATTTTAAAATAACTAATTCTGAAAGTATTTATGTGATTTTAGATTACACTTTGCGTAATACGTCAGACTGATTTAGAAAAAACAGTAATACTTTTGTGAAGGCGCCCGGGCAATGCCGGGTAGGGTTAGTTAGTGTTATATATAATTATGTAATCAATGTGAACCAGCTGATTGAGAAAGTAAAAATAAGGGCAATGTATTTCAATGGTTAAACCTTGCCTTGAATCGATGAGTGAGAAAGGGTGGAGAGAGAAAGAGAGGACGGGGATAGACAGATAGGGTGGAGAGAGAAAGAGAGGGTACATAAAACAAGAGAGTGTGGATAGAGAAAGAAAGGGTCGATATAAAAAGAGAGATAATGTTGAGAAAAAAAGAGGGTGGAGAGAGAAAGGGAGAACGGGGATAGACAGATAGGGTTGAGAGAGAAAGAGAGGGTACATTAAAACAGAGAGTGTGGATAGAGAAAGAAAGGGTCGATATAAAGAGAGAAATAATGGTGAGAGAAAGAGAGGGTGGAGAGAGAAATGGAGAAAAGGGATAGACAGATAGGGTGGAGAGAGAAAAAGAGGGTACATAAAAAAGAGAGTGTGGATAGAGAAAGAAAGGGTCAATATAAAGAGAGAGATTATTGCGAGAGAAAGAGAGGGTGGAGAGAGAAAGAGAGAACGGGGATAGACAGATAGGGTGGAGAGACAAAGAGAGGGTACATAACAACAGAGAGTGTGGATAGAGTAAGAAAGGGTCGATATAAAGAAAGAGATAATGGTGAGAGAAAGAAAGGGTCGATAGAGAGAGAGAGAGAGGAGAGAGAGATAATGGTGAGAGAAAAAGAGGGTGGAGAGAGAAAGGGAGATATATGGATGAAGAGTGCTATTTTTGTTTACCGTTACAGTGTTCACTGTTAACTCTATTTTAGATGCTATTGTTGCCTGTAAGCAATGTAAACCTAACATCTAACTAAATGAGAATCACCAACAATATAAACACAAATGACTATTTCTGCTTTATTTCCGGAAGTGTTTCAGAGGATAGAAAATAAAAAAGCGGTTCGTTTGTAAGAATATTGGTATTGTCAATGCAGACAATTTCTAATTTATCTAAATTTGTTTTAGTGTCTATGTTGTACGACATATTAAGTTCATTCCTGTTCTGACCACAATGTTCAGTATTCTTTTTACTAGTTTCTCCATCAACGACGATATTCAGACTATATATATGACTGAAAAGTAACGGGACCTGAATAACAAACAATGTATTTCAATTCCAATGGTCTCCCTCCAATGTAATTACCTTTGTGTTGAATGCCTTTATTAATCATTATTTAGTTATTGTTCAATACGCTGCTGTAAATAAACTCTTTTAACATGGCCGCTATTTATGTTATTATTACCCTCTGAAAGATCCAACATGCAAAGCAGGCCTCTTTTTAAATTGCGTTTGTGCTTGGAGAATATGAAAAAATCACACGGGGTTAGCTGAGTTGAATGTGGTGGTTATTCCAGTATATTGATGTAAGTTTTATTTATTTATCGGTTCATATTCTAATGTTACACGTTTGAGGATCGAAAAAAGAGGTGTACATTAAAAAATATGTGAAACATACTGTGATCACAAAAGCTAGACTTTACACCATGCACTCCCTGTCTTTCACTAATAGCTTACCAACTACATAGCAAGTCTAGTTGCACAGATCATTTTAGACGGTGCGGAACAATTGCAATAATATTTACAACAGTGCAGACAAGCTTGCAGTCTTTTTTGATACACTTTCTACACATGTGCACATCCGTTTTGTTTACAATTAGTCACGAGAATGTTTCAATTTGATACAATCAAGGAGTGTCAAACCGTAATAGTGTGGGGGGACAAGTTCTTTTTTCCCAAATAATTGATCGTATCAATTAGAAATGTTATGAGTTGCTAACTAAACGGATGAACAGATATGTTGAAAGTGTATCAATGAAGACGGTTGGAGCCAAAGCATGCCTGCACTTTAGTTGAAATCAGTGGTACAATCAGCGATGGATACAAGTGAATCTACACATTTATTTGTGCGTGGTTTTTACAAGCGGGTTTATAAATTCTAAGGGATGGGTACAGGTACGTTTGTACTATTGAAAGTCATGAGTGCAAGTGGATTTGTACCGTTTTAGGTACATGTTGTTCGAGTTGCTGACACCTGTCGTTGATAGGGTCAGCAACACACACCCAGATGTCAAGATCTTTCGAACAACAAAAATCAGTGGTGCAACCGAGAATGCATGGTCTGGGGAGCACGTTGTTTGCAAGTGTATCTGCAAATTCGAAATAATAAGTTCACGTAGCAGATCTGAGTTTTCTCGTTAAGAAGTTAATCAACGAACGTCTCATTGTTAGGGAATCTTTCAGCGTGCACGATTCTCTACTCTTTTTAAACTGGCGAAACTTCTTTCATGGTGCTTTTAGCTGATGGTATCGTTGGTTAGGATATTGAAAGTTTTTCGTACTAGATGAACGTATGGGAGCGGTTAGTCGTTGTCTCGCTGCTGAAGAGTGGTGGCTATTTTTAAGAATAATGTTGAGCCTGACTTTTTAAACAATCAGTATTAAGTTTCTGAATTTTTAAAGTGAGGATTGATAATTTGTATAATTTGGATTAACTGGACTACTGTTCTCATGTCAAGTGCTATTGTCATAACGTTTTGGCCGCTGTATCTTCCGACCTTCTTCAGGTGTATCTTTACGAACTCGGGAATCTGAATTGAATTTCGAACGGAACCCTTTATTACTGAAGACTACTTTCAGTTATGGTTGACGTAAAGAGACATGTTATCGCCGTGGATTAAATATAGGGTTCTGTTCGAAATTCTAGCTAGATTCCCGAGTTCGAAAATATGCACCTGAAGAAAACCGGAGTTTACAGCGGCCGAAACGTTGTGAGAATATCACTCAAGATGAGAACAACAGCCCGAATAATGACTATTATACAAATCAGTATTAAGTCAACAACTGGGTAATGTTGCCTCTCTTTTTATCAACGGGTTTGTTCGAAAGGGCTGGACAATTTTTCTGTGACTGATTTTCTACCCAATTTTCTACCGAATTGGTGTGTCACACCGCGTACAGGTTTACACATTTTTAGCAGGAGTGATTGCACGAATGTACATGCCTAGTCATTCAGTGTTCCTTTTTCACAGAGAGACATGTTGCTAGACTCGCTCTACTGTATCGTGATGTTGATGCCAGGTGTTCGGCTAAGCTCCAATCTCCGATTACTCTGTAAAACATTCACAACAACAACTCGTTTAACTATACCACAACAAAATACTTTCCTTTCTTTCTCTCTTTACCAAATACCAAACGAAATTGCTATGAACAAAGTCTTATTCCTTAGAATTATCCCATATGTGGAACAAGATACAACGAGTTTTCGTTTGAACCGGCTACGACGAGATTGTAGAAAGAAGAATCGAATATCTGGAGTGAGAAAAGACATTTTATACTCAGGTGCTTCTGATAAGCTCGCTTTAGTGAGATTTGACTGGTCAGCGGAATAAGGATATGCCCATAAGATTGAATTGTGTGTATCTGCGACACGAGACAAGCGGTTGAAATATCAAACATCCCGTTTTGTTAGAAGGGATGCCGAGTTGTAAACAGAATAGGGCGCAACTATTTCTAATTTTTTTATCGTCACACTTATTAAGCAGCAGAAAACTTCAGTAAAATGCATTTTCACACGCTCGCTATCTTTTCAGCTTGTATACATATATTCGTCATTAACGTTGTATCTAACCCTCTGCATCGACTTTATATAACATCCAAACTCCATTTGTTATGCGTTCTATAGCTTGTTATCGACTTCCTCCGTAGACATTCAATATATTACACTATGTACGTCCGGTTAAAAGTCATTAGTTATTCAGAAGCCAATATCAATTTTATAAAGAAGGAAAAAAACATAGCCTTTTTATATACTTTCACAGAATATCGGACGTTTGCATTTCAAAACCGTATACGATTATGTCCAATGAATAATCAATTTTCCACATAAACAACATATGAAAATGTATACAATGTTTTTATTCTTCTAAACAATCTGCCAATATTGATATAGAGAGACAAAGACAAACAAACGTTAACATAATGTAATCATCGAATATTGCAGAGGCGATAATAATAGAATACGCAAATTCATCCAACTACGATTCAAAAACATAGAAATAACGGGATTAAGAAAGTAACTTATTGAGGGATGTACATGCAATTATATGATTTATCACCGAAAAAAAAGTTCTTGATAACCACTTCATGAAGGACTAGTTACAAGAACAAAATGAACATTTACACACACACACACACACACACACACACACATACACATATATATATATATATATATATATATATATATATATTAGTTATTTTATTGATAAACACATAAAAGTTATCGGTGTACGCGTTCAATAGTTTTACTAATGGCCAGTACGGCTCGACTTTGACAGGGGTTCGAAACCAAGACCACAGAATATATATATATATATATATATATATATATATATATATATATATATATATATATATATATATATATATATCGTACATGTATTGTATTAGTTTCTGTAAATGTAAATCCGTAGAAACTGAAGTGTTTATAAAAAGTGTTCAATACCAAGTAGAGCTGTTTATAAGTATAAATGTTTATTTATACAAACATTATTGGTTACATATGTGCATACATGTTTCGGTTGCACTTTTCCAAGAAAGTCAACCTCATCAGACCAAGCATTTTCTCGAAAATTCTTGGTCTGATGAGGTTGACTTTCTTGGAAAAGTGCAACCGAAACATGTATGCACATATGTAACCAATAATGTTTGTATAAATAAAAATTTATACCTATATATATATATATATATATATATATATATTGTAATATCTGTCTGAGGACGTGTAAGATACATTTCCCGAACAGAACTGTTTTGCACCAATTTCATGTCTGCTTATGAACATTAAAATCAAGATACAATAGTAGTAAAGCTTGAATAATTATTCTAATTTTGATCAAAGGAAACTAGATCATTTTAATTCTAAAATATGTCTAAAAGTAAAAGTTTCAGTGGTCTTTAGAAAAAGGTGAAATTCAAGAAAACGTGCTTCATATTTGTTTACTGCTTATTGATATAATTTAATGCAAATCTGAAATATTGTGGTTGTTTATATAAAATACAATAAAGATACTGATATTCGAAGACATATTTATTAATTCATATAGATTACGTATCGTTCGAATAAATTTTTTACGAAAGGCTTCAATCTTTCTTTTGCGCTCTTTGGATAACACTGAATTAAACTAAATATATACCCCATTAACCATCCTTAACATTCATGATGATCAGTTTATTAATTAAGGAGTTAATTATATATATAATAATTAATATGTTTTATTGAACAATTTTGTTGTCAGACAGATATCAAAAATCAATATATACGAGGCATGTCTAAAAAGTATCCGACCTTATTTTTTCTGTGCGAAATAGAGACGATAAGGCGGCGTCACTCTACACAGTGAAGGAATACATCTTCATGCGCATGTGTGAATTTTATTACCGCTTTCCCGCGCATTAGATGCTGCCTGCCAACGCTGAGTGAGCTGCTACACAACGTGTTCGTCGGATTACCAATTCTCCCAAGATGGCTAAACGTGTTGAGCAAGATACTGCATCACATTTTGTCAAAAGCTTGGTGATTCACAAAGCAAAACAATTCGTAAGATTCAGCAGGTGTTAGGAGAAGATGCGATGAGTGTAACACAAATTAAGAAGTAGTTCAACCGATTCAAAAATGGTCGCACATCAGCAGAGAGTGACCAGCGCCTTGGCAGGACTCAAACTTCTCGGAGTGTAGCTGCTGTTAAGAGGGTGCGAAATTTCATTATGCAAGATAGTCCTTCAACCGTGCGGGAGATCGTAAGTAAATATTCCACAAATGTAATTGTGCGTGATGATTTGAACATGCACAGAGTGGCTGCGAAATGTGTGCCCAAGTTGTTTAGCAGGAACAAAACGACCTCTGTTTACAAGTTGCAAAATACCTTTGTGAAACCGTCAATACTGATCCTGGGTTTCTGAACACCGTAATAACTAGAAATGAATCATGGGTGTACGACTCAGAAACAAAAATACAGTCGTCGCAATGGAAGAATTCCGAGTCTCTGAGGCCAAAACGAACGCGACAGGTGCGAAGCAAAATCAAGGTGACGCTGCCTTCTTGATATCCGTAGAATTGTGCATCACAAATGCGTACCGGACGGACAAACAGTGTCAAAGAGGTACTATCAAGATGTTATTTGGCGTCTCCGTGACGCAGTTCGGCGCAAGAGTCCAGACACGTGGACAGCGAAAAACTAGCAACTGCATCACGACAACGTCCCCGCACATTCTTCCGAATTGATCCAACATTTCTTGGCCAGACATGGAATTCCAGTCGTTCGCCAAATGGGCTACTCTCCGGATATGGCTCCTTGTGATTCTCGTTGTTTCGAAAATTGAAGACGCCACTGAAATGTTCCCGTTTTGAGACTAGAGAAGCGATATTGCGGAACGCGACGGCGGAGATAGATAGCATTCAAAAAGAAGATTTCCAGATTTCTAAGTGTGTGAAAGCACAAGGGGCCTTCTTGGAAGAGAATTAGGGTCCCAACCCGGTCAGGTATTTGAAATATTTTCTTACTTGAGGTCGGACACCTTTTAGACAGTTCTCGTATATAATGAAGTAGACTTAATCTAATAATAATAAAATAAAATTAAGCAGACTTTACGTTCAATGTTAAATCTAAAACAATTTTTTTTCAATTTAATAATGTACCCGCGAATTTTATTCATTTCACCTCGTGGTCCGTATCACGGCCATCATACAAGAGGGAATGAGCGCTGGAAAATTACGCAATGCTCAAAAGTAACCAAGGAACAGTCAAACGATGGGCATTTTTACCTCTCCTTTCACTTAAATATTCATCAACATTCAGGAAATCAACTAATTCTAATTAAATTTACAGTATGTGTTATATAACGTCAGGGATAATAACTAAGCCATTACTTTATTAGAACTCTTAGTTCAAAGTTATTATTTCGGGAAATTTGCGTAGACTAGACAACACACTTTTAATTAACATTGTATAATTAAATGGTGTTGCATAGTTCTTTTTAATTTTTGAAACATGAACACTTTTTTCTGAGAAATAATTTGTCTTACTTAATATTCGTTCTTTTAAATACGTTTGTTTGTTTCAATTTATTATTATGTGCTTCTACTGCCAATAAATAATCCATTGTTGTTCATCGGCTATAAGCCTAAGCAGGGGAATATGTAGCAGTCTACATAATAACGATCTATTTTTTCACTGGCATTAATGTACGTAGTTTCAGAATATATATAGTCATGCGGTCTATCCACAAGACCCATACGCATTGTTCGGCGTGAACCTAGACTCTACGTTATTATTCAACCATCTTTGGACAAAACATATTCTACATTTTTACCTCAGCCCGATGGCCAGGAAAGGGTATTGTAGTTATAGTTTCACGTTCGGCACACTTGCGGGATCAGATGTAATGTAAAAAAATATGTATTCGCATTGCATCTTCGGCGCTTGGGAGATCCGATTATTACAGCAAAGAAAAGAAGAGTGATAACTTTAGCGTATTATCATATAGATAAGTTATGTATACATGTTTTTGTTGTAATAAAACGTTTAAATTTAAAAAACATAATTTACAAGTGTTTTTTTTAATATAATTACAACTTGAAACAAACTATTCGTCGCTTGACACATATTTCGAAGAGATATGGGTTAATCATGAAATTACAGACATTATCGTTTACAGGGCAGATATTTTAGTTATGTTCATAAACACAACTTTCGTTACAGTGTAGTCTAGTTGGCCGAGTTGATTTATGTGACGCCGGTTAGGCACAGGTTCGAAACCTGTAAGACTATCACTTTTCTCTTTGGAAATTTTGTAGGTTCTAAGTCCAATATAGTTATCATGCGTTTGTTTAATTATTGTATTAACTGCATACATGTGAGTGGCAAACAAAAAGTAACGTTATACTCAACATATTGTCAGAAATGAATTTAAAATAAGAACATGTTTTCTAATTAAGTTTACATTTTAGGAATGTAGGTGTAGCTAGTTGTGTGTACACCTGCTCGAATTGATGATACTTAGTAGTTGTAGTAGTAGTGATATTATTACTACTATTATTACTACTAAGATGGCACTAAGCAGTAGTAGTAGCAGTATTAGTACTACTACTAAGTTTAATAAACAACTAATACTACTACTAATATTGATAATATTACACATAGGCGTTGCTAGGCTTTCTCTACTCTATCGTTATTTCCATGAAAAGTACTCGACTGAATTTCAATCTCTGGTTTCTGCTTCTAAAACTTTTACAAGAACTCTTCTTTCAACGGCCACTACGGAGTTTTTATCTTTCTCTGTGTGCCTAAGATCAAATTTCAATGAACATACTTTCCTTAAAACAAAGTTACTTTCTTGAATGAAAAGGTGTGGTCATATTCGAATCTAATATCAATATACATTTGTTATATATTCTCCGCATGAGTCATTAAACTGTTATTATTTTCCATCCTCTTATAATATTCGTCATAATTCAACTCAATAACTAATCTTTATTATGTAGTGAAAACAAAAAAAAAACTACCACTTTTGCATCGCAGTTGATACTATAATCGTTTTTTTAGTTTAATCGACATCCGCTTGTCATGTGAAGTCTCATGTCAGTACAAAGGTAATAATTATTGTTAACTTTTTGTGCTGATTTTAACTAAGTCAGCCTTAATAACGACTAGAAAGAACTGTTGGAAATAAATCATACAGCATACACTACGGCTATACTGATGACTGTGCAAACCTGGAGCTGTTAAAACTGGCAGAGTTATATAAGGGATAAAGTGGCCATCGTAGTTGAAGTTAGCGTCCCTAACTATGTTGGTTTAAACAAAGCTGAGATGGAGAAGAGAACTAAATACCGAGGTCTTATGTACGACATGAAAAGAGACTGGTATTTTAGGAAGATCTCAATCACTTCTGTAATTATAGGAACCACAAGACCCATTAAATTAATTTAAAAGACTAGCTGGCAAATATAACCTAGTAAAAAATGCAAGAGAGACTCGACAAGTGGCGCTTAAAGCGACGGCCAGAATCCGAAAAAGATCTCTCGGTTGGCGTCCCTGAAATAGCGAGTACATATTTATTATCCGGCAGTTTGCCCCATCCCCAGTAAAAACAAAGAGTAAAGAAAATTGTTTTCTGTTTCACCGCCGATCCGTACGATCACTATTGAACATGAATATAATAACTGGCAAATATAACGAGAAGTGGTGGAAGAAAGGGAATATACGGAAGGGGATTTATTAAACACAAACGTCTTATAAAATTGAAGTTGTGAGTTCAATCTCTGCACATGCAGTACATTTTTATATTCTCTTCAATCACATTCAATAATACATTTCACAAAACAATATTAGAGAGGAAACTGGTGATGTAAGTCGTCGTTTCATATTTGTCAAATTATATCCAAATAATAATTATATTTTTACACTCCTTGGTGTGTCGGCTAGGAACAATGTGTAGTATATTTTCTAATGCTAAACTCCGTCTATTCTGTCCTCCTTTGACTTAGACTGAGACAATTTAAATTTGTGTTCCAATCCAGAGTGACACTTTTTTAGGAAGCTGGATTTTCTTTAAATTAAAACAAAACTGCGTGTCAAACTTGCCCCTCGTGGGGAGGTAAGTAAATAAGAACCAAATGAATACTGTATTTGTTACAATACTACGAATTACTCGCTTCCCACTGCAGTAAGCTTAGACATGAAGCCAGTTGAGCTTGGCGATGGGACAGCCTATTCGAGTAGGCACTTTCAAATAATGCAAAAAAGCTGAGAATTGACCACTCGGCATTCTTTAGTATTGGCGACAGAGTCAAGCTTTAATACACACATCTAGAATATCGAGAGAAGAGGTAGTTTCGGGTGTGTACATGTCATATGACCTGCATATTGTTAGGTCTATTATTAGGTCAAGGTTTATTGAGTCACACACGGCTTTATTGGTTAATTAAAGGTATCATCAATGATCAAGCTGTACCAGTCGAGATCGAGACAGAAAAAGGTACGAACAAAGAAAGGACCGATGGTTCAGGACAGCCCTATTTTATCAGAATTATGGCAAGAAGTCACTCGGCTAGTATAACAAGTAACCAACAATCTTACGACGACTTCCTCTATTATACTAGTTGTTTTTATACTAATGGATCACCAATTATAAAGTTCCAGAGGCAACTCGGAGATGAGAATTAAATATATTTTCGATTAGACGATGAACACCACCACGAGAGGATTGATAACAATGGGTGGAATAGGTAGGTTATTACTTAATATGAGTTGATATTCAAGAGTACGCCTCAACAAGTATTTTTCACTAGTCGGTTGGGAAGCAGTATCGTGATGCTTTTTTTTTCAACAGATGGGATGTTCTAGATAAGAAACTTTGTTTATGGAAGCTCCGCTGTTGTTGGTACAGAGAGAAGAAGAGGGTTAGAGTAAATAAAGAGTTGAATGTTTGTCAGTCTGTCCGTATCTTTGCCAGTCTGTCTATATCTCTGTATGTGTATCTACTAACCACTTTTTAGTTATATATACGAACTTAAAATGTTTTAGGAATGTGTGCAGATTTTCATGAGAGTATCATCATTTTTTTAAGGGATTTTGGAATGTAAAGCTTTATTGTAGTTTGTCCTGTCTTATTTTAATACGATTCACAGCACCATAATAATATACCTACATCTCTAGATTTTAAAGATGTTACCAATTTTTAATTACGCTAATTAAACATTCCTACACCATAACTTTAATCATATAATCTCTAACTTGTTGAACTTTGAAGTGCTTTCATGTCTGATCTCTTGTTTTAACTAAATATTTAAAGTAAGTCTACTTACTGCGATTCGGTTTTTCCTGATTCCGTTTTTCCTTAAAACAATGCATTAGCAACATTTGAGGTTCAGCATAAATTTGGATATGGGTGATGAATTACTTCCCCTTTACTTGTATGTCTAGATAAAAAAAATCAACATAGGTTTGTCATCGAATGCAAATCAACAAATCATGAACAGTTTAATTAAATCATGCCTCGTGTCTTCAACGCTCACTAAGAGCGGCTCTCCCAAACTGTTGACACTTCATTCAAGATCCTCTCTCGTCTTCTCCTGGTGGCTACTTTTTTGTAGGGTGTATTCTCGCGCTTGAATCAAAGTTAGCATAACAACAAAACTAAAACAATAGATCCCGATTTTGGCGATGGGCTGTTTTATTAGTCTGTTGACGTTACCTTCCTCTCTGCTAGTGGCGGGAGAAGGAATACTGGGGCTACATATTTCTAAGGGCTGTCCCCTTCGTTTATAATCGATTTTTCAGTCATTTCTCATCACGTCTCATAGCTTCAACAGTTCAACTGAAGAATTGCCGCTTTTCGGGTCATTTATTAGTCTGTAGACGTTTGCTTCTTGTTTGGTAGTGGTGCGAAAACATGTCAGGGCTACATATTTCTAGGGCCTGGCCCCTTCGTTTATAATCGATTTATGAGTCATTTCTCATCACGTCTCATAGTTTCACGCTTCGAACTTACAGTCCCCGTTCTTCGGGTCGTTTTATTAGTCTTTTGACGTTGGCTTCCCTAGTGGCGAAGAGGAAATATCAGGACTGCAGTCTTTAGGGCCGGACTATTCGTTTATAATCGATTTATAAGCTATTTCTCATCACGTCTCAGCTTCAAGCTTTGAACTCAGTCTCTGCTTTTTGTTTCTATCTTACCCCGTGTACGTCATTTCCTCCAGCGCGTGTTCTCAAAAGAGGCAATGGTCCTCAAAGGTCAGCTACCTTACCTCATCTGCTTTTTATTTCCTTTCCACGCACAAACGTTTCCCTTGTGAATTTTAATCATCACATAACAACGAAAATACGTACACTTACTATGTAAAATGAGGTCAAATCTAGATAAAACGACATCTAAAACATATATTTCGAAATATTAATGATATTATTTTAATCAAGCGAATCGAACTCTGGCAATCGACAAATCTATTCCGCTTGCATGCTCGAGGGCACATTCGCTGCGAATGTGTGTCCACATTTGGTGTAGAATCAGAGAGTTGAAAAGCAAAGGTTTTCAGATAATTTTTTCATTTATTTATATCATCTCTCCTTAAAAAGGCACTTGCAATGATAAATAAGAAAAAAAGAGAAACAATTAAAATCTGTTGCAATTCTCTCCAACCTCATGCAAAATCCGATGCCGACATGATTCTCTCTCTACCGCTGTTCCTCTCATCTTTCCGTTTTCCGTCGACCAATAAATGCACCCGTGGATGCAATAACAAATCAGCCAAAACACCGATCTTCTGGTCCCTTTAGTTTCAGAGCAGTGCCGCATTCCAATATGTTGACGGACATTTATGTCTATATTTTCAAGCACCAGAAATTGCTAGAAACTTTTCAGCTGTTCAACTCATTCTTTTATGAAAATAGACCAGTGTTTAGGTTTGACACGACAGCTTCCAACTTTGAAGCAAACACTAAGGTGACATTTAAACAAAATAAGGCATTATCTGAAAATATAAAAGGACTACCACCAATAGGTGCAGTGTAAATAAACACATTGATAGAATCATACACAAGAATATGTTAACCACCCAGTAAACTATTCTGGCGGCAATAGGATTAACAATTACATTTCGTTAATTTGTCCGGATTTTTCTCGTATTTCATAACAATTTTTCAACCTGACACGCTATTAAGTTTAATACCATTCAACCTTCTTTTCAGGTCATAGTAACACGTAACACGCTCACTGTATTTAAGTGTTTCTAATAAAGTAAAAAAAAGGTAGAAGTTAAAAAAAAGTATCGATCCACAGCCAGCTGACTCGTTTGACTTTGCAATACGAGAGAATTTCACACGACGGGTGTTTAATTTATGCTTTTTAGCACCAACTATCGGATATTTATCGATCACGCTATCTAATTATTTAAAAAAATGTTTGAATAGGAAAAATAAATTTTATTGAAAAGGTTTCACAAAACTTTGAAATCGTTTAACTAAATCTATTACGTGATATTTGATGTTTGATTGATAAAAAGATCGTTCGTGAGATGCATAAAAGATAAAATGTGTTTGACATTATATAGGGTTCAGTAAAACCATTCTATGGAAAAGATGATTTTAAAAAGGTATTTTTTTAATATAGTCATCATATATATAGGACTGAACATTAATGCTTATTCTTTTTTCTTATCTTTATAACAATGCACGCGTACATATAGTGAAAATTAAGTATACATACAGTTGAGGGTGTACATCTTTTATTTCATAATGACCCACCACTTATCTAGGCGAGAAGTGACTCGTCAACACGTTAATTAGATACAGTGGCCTAAAAGATGAAACAATTTGTGATCCACTAGCATTTATTATCGAAAATAAAAACTACATTTTTTACTCCAGAGACCTGTACGTTTTGTGTGACATAAGTTTTTCTCATCGTATACCACCATTGTGTGAGCACGGCTCAATACTTAATAATTTTCTCGATACAAGCTCCTTAGAGCTGACTCTTGGCCTTTTGGCTAAGATCAAAGTGTAGTATCTGTTCCGATGAATACTGCACCCCATAGACTGGTATTGTCTTGGTCTTCGGGGGCTTGATTTACACCGGTCTATGGGTCTGTTCTGCGCAGTTCTAGGAGGTCTACCCTCTCAGGCGTCGCCTCCACTCTTTGGGGTGGAGTAAGTTTATTGCTTACTGCTAGAGGCGCCCCTACCGGGGAATGCCGACGGGGCTGGCCAGGCAATTTTTAAACCCCACTTTCCCGACCCGACTTTGGGTCACATCTTACTTGTGGGAGTAAGATAAAAACTGGCCTTGTGCCTAACTCCTGGAGAGGAGTAAATCAATACTCATACATTGACATTTGTAATGACCCTGTCAAGGATATCATGGGGAATTCTCTTAATCACTGTTCGAATGTTATTTTAAAGTTAAGCAATAGTTTTGTGAGTGTTAGCATTGATCCGGCCTTTTCATCTTTAACTACAAAAAAAGGAGATCGGTTTAAGAATGTGTAGGCTAAGTGTGATTTGTATAACGAGAGATGAGACTGTCTTCGGAGGAGTAGTGATGGAGGTATTCGAATGAAACATTGAAGCAATGCGATGATGCTACATTCTGTCTATAAATCACAGTATCTAAGCCCTCGGTTAATTTTCATCCAAATGGTAGCGATAATAACATTATCACATTTTCTTTGGACCACCCTGGTGCTTGACAGTTGATACCAGCAATTTTTCGCTTTCAACAGAAACATCGCTTATGGAATGTGATGATTTCTGGAGTGAGTAGTATGTTGAGACTTTCAATCCTCTCATAGTACTTATCATCATTCAATTAGTTTAAAAAATGAAAAATTATTTATCAGTTAGCGTGTTTCCCAGAAGATTTGAAGACCTTGTTGCGAATGCCTTCGTGCGTATTTAAATTTTAATAAAACCCTATATTATACACTTTTTTATCACACTCATTTTTTGTAGGACTTATATTTCAGCAGAAAATAAAAACATTTACACATAGAAGTTATTTTTCACACACCCTATATATATATATATATATATATATATATATATATATATATATATATATATATATGTCTATATATCTATCTATCTATCTATCTATCTATCTATCTATCTATCTATCTCTCTATCTATCTATATATATATATATATATATATATATATATATATATATATATATATATATATATATAAACTAGAAACAAACGTTGGCCTGATTATAAAAGTTCAACCAAGATAAACTTTAAAGTGACAAATCTAATTTCAATATGACTAGTTAGTTTAAATAGGTTAATGTTATACACTGTTATTTGAAATGGACCAACGTGCTTGTTTGTCAGTTTAAATATGACGAATACTATGAGATGGTTGAAAATGATCAATATGATAACTTATAAGAAACTTTTTGCGGGTGACAGTTTCTAAGTGATTAACGATACGGACTGAGAAGCTGGGTGTGCCAAGTTCGAATTCAGCTCGTTCGCAGAAATAATTTCATCAAACCCATACCTGATCTTGTGTTTAATCTCCAAGAAAGGGGGTAAATAAATACTTATGAGAAACATTTATTGCAAGTATTTGTTGAGATTGGATATCAAAAGGCAACTATAATGTAGTATGCAAAGAAGCACCCCCGTTGTAACGTGTTTCAGAAATGAGTACTGATCCAATATATAGGATATCATACACGTATTCGGATGAGTAATAACAACGGATAATACCGAATCACTCTAGGCGTTTATGTGCCCTGTTTAGAAATCTAAGAAATGAAAGCATGCAAGTAGACAACACCAGGCTAAAGGAAGAGAAATAATAGATTCAGTTTACACGGCCATTAACACTAATTTCTTCTTCATAAATGTACAAACGGAGCTAATTAAAAAATAATTATTGTTACATTATTTAAGAAACGTTTAGCGCGGGTTGTTTAACTTTTGATGACCGTGTCAGAAAACGGTTGTCATAGCTTGATGTGAGTAAGACAACTTCTTTTCCACGATTTCCCCCCTCATTTTTATCTGCACTGTGTCTACGTCGCTTTGGGTGTCTTATCACTGGAGTACTTTAATCAGTAACGCTTCACAAAAATTATTTTTCCGGAGAGCTTCAATACACAAGTGAACCATATCTCTGTTAACTTGTGTTTTATTTTCAGGATATTTTCTTTTAGTATGACCAACACAAAAGACAGCGTACTTCGGGACCATCATGTCGATGTTTTCCGGTCCGCTGCCGCCATCAGACAAGAACATGATACATAAATAGCCAGTAACATTTACAGTGTCGGTGCATTCAGATTAAAACATATTTTTTTCTGTTTAATTCATAATTTGATTCATTACATTATACTATTACCGCTGTCGCCATATTCCCTCCCTGGATATAGGTAACTATGTTGACGTTTTGGTGCTTACTTAACTTTATTTTGCAAGTGCAGCATAAGACAAAAACTAGTTATTTTGACAACGTATCCAACTTTGTCAACGTGGAATAATTACAGTATTTAATATTGTTGAATTTAAATATTCACAAAATATCAGTATGTTGAATATCGGTCATATCTGTTTATTGTCTCCCGAAAGCTTTTTTTTTAATTAAAAAACTGACCAAAGTTTACACAATTCTCCGACTGTAAAAAAGTCAAATCATATTAACATTGTACCTGACAACATCGCTACTTATGTACTACTTACCTAATGGGTACTGAAAGTACTAACGCGATGAGACCAATTTACTGCATAGACTAATTAAATCAACAGTTCAGTTTGATATTTCGTAATGTTTCCGAGTCCGATATAAAGATTCGTAAGATTGACTTCAAAATCCCAAATTTCCAAATGATACACTCGAAGAAGGTCTGGCGTTACATTTGCCGAAACGGTGTGAATATAACAACCAATATAAGAATAGTGGTCAGTATAATCCAAATAATACAAAGTATCAATCCTCATCTAAAAAGTTCTGAAACTAAAATAAAATATAATTTTTATCACAAGTTTCACTTTAGCTTTTTTAACATACAATATTTTGTATGCAGCATTTTGTATACACCATTTCATGATGGATTTTAATAAGTATGCGAAATATTAAATCTTACGTTGATTACTGAGAAAAGAATTGTTATTGGTTAAGCTTCACAGAGGTAAATTTCAGATACGCCATTATTATTATTATTATTATTATTATTATTATTATTATTATTATTATTATTATTATTATTATTATTATTATTATTATTATTATTATTATTATTATTATTATTATTATTATTATTATTATTATTATTATTATTATTATTATTATTATTATTATTATTATTATTATTATTATTATTATTATTATTATTATTATTATTATTATTATTATTATTATTATTATTATTATTATTATTATTATTATTATTATTATTATTATTATTATTATTATTATTATTATTATTATTATTATTATTATTATTATTATTATTATTATTATTATTATTATTATTATTATTATTATTATTATTATTATTATTATTATTATTATTATTATTATCATTATCATTATCATTATCATTATCATTATCATTATCATTATCATTATCATTATCATTATCATTATCATTATCATTATCATTATCATTATCATTATCATTATCATTATCATTATCATTATCATTATTATTATTATTATTATTATTATTATTATTATTATTATTATTATTATTATTATTATTATTATTATTATTATTATTATTATTATTATTATTATTATTATTATAATAATAATAATAATAATAATAATAATAATAATAATAATAATAATAATAATAATAATAATAATAATAATAATAATAATAATAATAATAATAATAATAATAATAATAATAATAATAATAATAATAATAATAATAATAATAATAATAATAATAATAATAATAATAATAATAATAATAATAATAATAATAATAATAATAATAATAATAATAATAATAATAATAATAATAATAATAATAATAATAATAATAATAATAATAATAATAATAATAATAATAATAATAATAATAATAATAATAATAATAATAATAATAATAATAATAATAATAATAATAATAATAATAATAATAATAATAATAATAATATTTTAATTCATTATACTCAGTCGGAATTCTTACACAAGTCATTTTGAGTGATTACTCACTGATAATAACAAGCAGTGTTCCACTGGAGTCTAAATGACAGCAAGTCTCTCTACATATCTATCACACTTTGCCTATTTCAATAACCATCGCAAGGCATTTTGCGTTATACCAACAATCGTTTCTCGTTGGTTTTCTCTGGAGTTTAAGTAGCAATAAGCATCTCCAAAGTTCCAGTACTCCCCGCATAATTTCAATGGAAGGTTCTGGGATACGCTCTCACTCTTTGGTTTTTCCTTCGCAATCATTGTGTATGCAGAGGTTGATGCCGAACTATACATATGTGGATTGTTTTTTTGTGCTCGAAATTTATGATATTTTTATCATTATTATTATGACTGTTATCGAGTATGTTTGTTTTTTGTTGTGTCTCTGTAGGTATCTGCGAAACTCTACAATTAACAGTATCATAGCACGATGAATTTAGAAGATTTATACAACATATTATAATACTAAATGTAAATTAATCAACGTTTTTTTTTCCATACGTCATTGTTCCTATATACTTTAATGGCAGAATATCCATGCTAAAATATAACTTCTTTCTGAGAGCAGATTTTTTTAAATTCTTCTACGAAGTCGTAATTTATAATTAACGTAACCCCTCACATCCATCCCTCTTAGCTTTCAATGTGTTTCTCTTCACCCTTCACTCTGCGTTAATTCAGCCACTCTGTAATATTTTTAATGTATATGTGAGCATGTACAAATAAGTTACTCTTTCTTTTTTAGGCGTAGCCATCAAATTTACAACAGTGTCTCTCTATAAGTACAAACAGGTATATAAATTAGATGGGAAATAGTGAGTATTTTTAATCTAGATAATAATGATACACCTAATAATAAAGATAACTCAATGTAACACATGTTTTGTTTATTTGTGTTTTCTAATTTTTTATATGTTTTTTTTTGCTACTGAATTCAAAAATCACATTCGTGTTGGCATACCATCAATAGTTTGTTTTCTTAATTTAATATTTTCGCGTTTTATACACAACCTTTCTTTACATCAGTATGTTGTAAAATAATTATACAGCATTTAGTACTTTTTCATATATTGAATGGTATTTAGAAAATATATAATGTTAGTTAGAACAAAATAAAGCATACACCTTTGCAATGTAAATGCTTTGATAACTCTTTTCTTAAGATTATAAGTGCTTTGATGATCGAAATTTTCTAATGTGCACACTTTCATCTTTTCTGACGAGAGACCATATATAATCTCCCATCATAGCAGTATCCCATCGTCCTTGATATCTTATTTCCATTGTTTCAATGTTCTGATGACATCTCTCACCATGTTCTTCACTGACAGCACCCAAGTTTTCGGAGAACAAATCTAGATGCGAATGCAAAAAAATGAACCTTTACAGACATACGACAACCCAATTTATTAATGTTCTCAATAAGCTTTAATACCAGTTGTTTGTAATTAGGATCCCTGTGATTTCCTAAGAATCCACGAACTTCATCACGAAATGCACACCAAGCTTCTTTTTCAACTTTTGTCATTGCTCGTTCAAGTTTCCCTGACTTCAACATTGCTTTTATTTGGGGTCCAAAAAATATATCACCTTTGATATTAGCCTCTGATTGCTTTGGAAACATGAGACGAATGTCTTGAAAAGCTTCTCCTCCAAAATCGAAGGCCTTCACAAACTGTTTTACCAATGCAAGTTTTATATGAAGTTGGGGTAATAAGACTTTGTTGGAATCTACTAGCGGCTGTCTGAGAACCGTTTTCATTCCTGGCTGCAGTTCCACTCGTGGGGTCAATGAGATTTCTTGTAATGACATCATCAGCTCTGCTATCTTATAAGCAAAGACAATATGAGTACTTTGTGTATCCCCCTTGCACACCTAGCAAGAAGGCAAGCATTTTGAAATCACCACAAACATCGCACTTGAATTCAGCATGATTTTTTTTTTCAAGAAGTTGTTTGACATTATAATAGTTTTCTTTCTACTGTACGGAGTGTGCAAGACCCAAAGATGGTGGAGCACCACTATTTTGAGACTTCGTGTTGGGCTATGAACAGTCGCCATTCTTCAGGATCATGGGTAAGTCCAAGAGCAGTGAATTCACCAGTAACATCATTACAATAACACACACTTACTAATGTCATAATAAATTTCAAATTCGTCATGTCGTTTTCTGTACACAAATGTCCTGCAGTCTTCCCCAACTAGATTCCATTCCTTCAGCCTTGATGTACGAAGTTCAGCTCCTGACTTAGTGAGACATAACTCCCTGATTAAATCATCTATCTCACTCTGATTTGGAAAGTTAGGCTCCGAAGTTGTTCTTGGTATAAAAGCTTCCTCCATTGCTTGGCTGCTGCTACTTGCTGACCCTTCAGATGAAATATCTATTGCATCTTTCGTCTGTAAAGAAAAATAACTACATATAGCAACGTAAACAAAGACTTGAATAACTTTAGTATTCCATAAATCTGTAGGAAAATGAATGCATTGTAAATACTTAATATTCGAATTAATTAAAAGTAAAAGTTTTGGAGAGTACGATGAGAAGTAAACTTACATTTTCTGGTGGGTGTTGTACTAGCATGCTGTCATCATGTGGGACAGGTTCTCTACATGATAGTATGTCTGGATATTGAAGAGCTTGTCTTTAAACTTTTCTGTACTTTGTCACATCAATCATACAAAAGTAACAGTCATCACGATGATTCTACAGCTCTCTCCATACTCTGGGAATGGCAAAAAGCATTGCCCTTTCCTGTACCTCTTAGCCATCATTCTAGAGCAGATCTACAGCTTCCACATATTACATGAGGGGCCCATGCTTTGTCCTGGTGACACATGGGAATTCCGAAATAGCGTATGTATGCTATCCACAATTTGGCCCCTTTCACAATCCTATGTAATACCTGCTTTTTCCAATATAATAACCACACACATAGCAAGATGTATCTGGAGAAAGTTTACATCCTCTAGTAGCCATCTTTATAAGAAGAGAACTTAGTAATTGATCTGAAAGAGAAAATAAGATATATATTAAGTAGCGGAACATATAGCATTTTCCCATATATGATAACATTGAAAAGCTATGTATTTCTATAACAGTCGATGATACAGAAAAAATAATAAAATTTTTGAAATCAGCAGAGAAAATTGATTATATAACAGTAAATAAAATACGATAAACATGAGTTTTGTAAAAAAATGTTACGTTGTCTAATAAATTAAATAATAGTAGTATATGATTGGGATCGCAGACTCAAAATCAATGTAAATACTGACTAGCCATGATAAAAATCAGATTTTGAAGCATAAATGTACTTTTCGTCGAACATCTAAAATCCTTCTAACTTAATTTTATATATTAGAAGTATATATATATATATATATATATATATATATATATATATATATATATATATATATATATATATACAATATCAGGCTAAATTACAGCGATCAATATTCTATTAATTTTACTGTTAATTTTTTGTTTAAATCAAAACTTCAGTACATTTTTACAGACCGTTTCACTGATAGACAATCAACTGAAATTATTATATCTATTTCAGATCTGTTGACTATGAGCTATTTCTGGTATATGTGTGCAATCATTTAGCTTTTACCTTAAAAGACTTTCTCTATAAAAATAGAAAGTATATCCACAACATATATTTGTCCCACATCTCTCTCTTTATATATATTACTACAATCTCACAGAACATTCAATAGAAGTACAGATCAAATCCCCTCAAATATTAGATAAATAAACAGAAACGTGTTCTGGTACGTTCATTTTTACTAATATTTCTGAATTCAACCAGAAGAAAGAAGGGAGAAGAGTTGCAAATTTCATTTAAGTTGTAGAACTCAACTGAATTTTAAGTTGTCTCCGTTTATCAATATTTTGATTTGTCCAATTCCTCGTTTTATTGATTTTTAAATTCAAATCGAAAATCGTCTGCTATCTCAGATATAGATCTAACTTTTTATTTTGCTGAACCTTTTTTTCTTTCTTTTCCGTAATCAATTTTTCTGTTTTCGTTTTTCCTTTACATTTTTTCTTTGCTTTTAACTTTTGTTTTTTTTTTACTTTCGTTTTCTTTAATTTCTGAAATATTCCATTTAAACGTTTCATTTTCATGATCTCATATTCTGTTTCTAGACACGATCCTTTAATCAAATCATTAAGTTGTAACACAAGTTCATCTTTTTTCCATTTATTATATTTATTACGTCATTATGAATGTTTAATTAAAGTAATTTTCCAATTTAAGTGTATGCACACGCAGATACACACGTTTTTGTAACAGACTATTAAGACTTGATAATCGCTTGGCAATTTAAATTCGAGTATGCTTTGAATTTTTTCCTGCTATGCGTGCAATTTTATCTGGTCCGAAATTAACATTAAATAAGAGTATGATATAACTCTGATGTGTAATTATATATATATATATATATATATATATATATATATATATATGATTTGTTAATTTTGGAACATAAAATACTTATAATAGCTAAATAGTTTAAAGTTAGAGCTATGCTATATTCAATATGTTTATGTAGTTCAAAACCACATCAATATCACAGAGAACAGATTCACGTAATTTCTTATACAAATTATTTTTATTTCGCAAGCAATTGTTTCGGCTAACACCAAGATATTTGCAAAATGATTTCATACATTTTTTTTATTTCTTGGTGCATAGGAGCATTTTGCAAATATCTTGATGTTTACCGAAACAATTGTCTGCGAAATAAAAAAATACGTTGTATGAAAAATTACGTGAATCTGTTCTCTGTGATATAGATGTGGTATTGAACTACATAGAAATAATTTATATATATATATGCACAAATATATATATACATATATATATATATATATATATATATATATATATATATATATATATATATATTGTGTGTGTGTATTTAGCCAACATTTTCTCATTTATGCAAACATACCTTTTTTATTTTTCTCAATTTTTCTGATGGTCTTTTTTGTATTAAAATCAAAAACATTACCAAATTTCCATATGTTTCATAGGTTTCACGAACGTCCTCGATTCTTCGTCGAATCATCTTCAGGTATCAAAAGCAAACGAACAAAAAAGCTGGGGAAAGAAGGGAATTTTATAAAGACGGCGGAAAAACGCGCATAGAACGTTTTTTGTATTATTCCAGGAAGTCGTTGACATTTTAAAGTCAGCAGCGTTGGATTGCATACTAGAACCTAACATTAATCTAAAATTAGAAACATCACAGTGATAACATTTAAAAATTCTTAACGTAATTATGCCATTCAGCGTTGCTGAAGTCAAATCGTCAACGCCTTCCTGGAACAATACGAAAAACGTACTATGAACGTTTCCCCGCCGTCTTTTAAAAATTCTCTTCTTTTTCCAGCTTTTTTTTCATTGTCTTTGTCACCTGAGGATGCTTCGACGAAGAATCGAAAACGTTCGTGAAACCTGTGGACCCTATGTAACATTTATTATTTTTTTGATTTTAATACTAAAAAGACATCAGAATTTAAAAAAAAAAAAGACATGGTATCAGTAGATACACGAATTCTGCTTTTTCTTAAAAATGTTTGCATCTATATATATATATATATATATATATATATATATATATATATATATATATATATATATATATACTAAATTCTTGAAATCCCACGCTGGTTGACTAATTATTTGATTAATCTTGTTGTTACTAACGTATCAATACTAATAGACGAGGCAGGCAAATGATTTATTTCACTATCGGCCAACGATATGTAAACAATAAAATAGAATAAAAAGTCGTCCTAACTATAGCAAGGAAAAAAATGACTTCGAACTGGTCGAAAAAATATATCCACGCTCCCGTCAAATTCTTTTCTCAAAAAAGGTGACTCTCCTTCCACTAAAGTAATTCGAGGTCAGGCGCGCCAGTCCTAACCCGATATTTCCAATGTAATCCGACGTAAAGATAAGCACTTTTTAATTTATTTTTTATTTTTCTATTCCCTTACTCTTTGCCCACTCACATACTATTTTCTCCAAAATTGTAATGTGTACTATATGAATGTACTTAATTCTGTGTTAGACTTAAATGTGTTTGATTATTGATATATACTGTCTTATTGCCTGTCTATTGATTCCCCACTGATGAAATTCTTGAAATCCCACGCTGGCCTGAAGTTTTGGCTGTTTTTCTCTTATTTCTTTTATTTCTCTTAGTTATACTTACTTGCGAGAGGAAAACCTATCTCTAACTTTCTGTTCCCTCTGCAGTATACAATAAACTTATTCTATCTACATATATACATATTTATATATATTCATATATATGGAAGTCTTTTTTTACCTTCGGGGGCTCGGAAATACCCTATAGTACACGGGTGCATGCCATTTTCCCCTCTCGGTGTGTTGGACCCGTAATACCTTGTCAGCCCATCCATCTAAGAAAAGGAAATCTCTGACAATAAAACCTTGCTACCAACTACTACGCCGTGGCAGCAAACCGTTGGGGAGGGAGGCCTCCTTAGTCCTGATAGACAACCTTCCTAGAGTTGGATGTCGAACAAAATATCCGGTTTGCAAACCTACGATTGCTTATGGAGTAGATAGGTTCTGCCTGTCATCGGCCCTTGCACCCCTACTTTGTCTATTAGCTGGGCGCATATGTAGCAGGCTGGGACGCCTCAAAACACTGAGTGCCTTGTTTTCTTACTAGGACAATGAACGCTGTTTCTCTTTCTCTCTATGTGGGCAACTTGGGGAATGTTTTTTATCACTAAGTCTTACATGTCCAGTCTGGGTCTCTCTTGCTCCGACAGGTTGAGGGTATAGGTTAGACAGTTTGTCTGGCTGCTGTTTCCGACTGACAGGACAAAAACCCAAACTCTTGGGTAGCGCTCAGAACGGCTGCTCCACCATCATTTTCATAATACCGTGAGTAGTTGTATGTGCCATGTCGCGCATGGAAAGGGCCCCTGCAATTACCCCCGGTAGGCTTTCCCGAGGCCACAACCCCAACGCTTTACTCTCGTTATGTTGGCAAAACAGACGCTCATATCCGAGGCAATGGTTGAATCCTTAGAAAATGACTTCCAGACTGTAATGGATTGGGGTCATAAATGGTTGGTAATTTTTAATGCCGCAAAGACAAACCCCCTTCCCTTCAATAACTACAAGAAACCTCTCCAACCACCGATTTTCAAGGCAAATACCACTTTATGTTAGAGTTCTATATTAAAACTCCTCGACCTAACATTCACAGGTAACATGAATTAGTGCAAACACATTTAAGACATTGCCAAGGCTGCAGAAAAGAAGGTGGGCTCCCTCTACCGTGCTAGTGGACTTCTCACACCTGACATTATCCTGTATTTCTACAAAGCCAACATTCGCCCATGCATGGAGTATTGTAGCCATATCTCGGCTGGTGCATCATCTACTAGTCGTTCTCCCTATCACAGCAAACACTTTCTCACACCTGAGGCTATTCTCTATCTCTACGCATCTACAACTAGACCATGTATGGCCTACTGTTGTCATATTTGAGTGGTGAATATCTGTCCCATTTGAGGGTTCTTGATAAGGTACAGAAATGTATCTGTAAGTTGATCGTCCAAATCCGTTCTTCTTCTCTGCCGCCTCTCTCTAACATATGTGATGTAGCTAGTCTCAGTTTTTTCTATAAATACTATTATGGCATGTATTATTCAGAATTATGTGATCTATTCTCCGCTTGTTTTGTTCCAGCTCGTTTTACTCGTCGGTCCAGTGGTCTCGATCAATGAGCTGTGTTAATACCTCATAGTAATACAGCTTCCTATTCTAGGAGTTTTTTTCCAAAGACTGCAAGCTTGTGGAACTCTCTTCCTGTTGACTGTTTTGCTCCTACCTATAACCTTGGTCTTTTCAAGACTAAGACCAATAGGCATATCTTGTATTTACGATAACCATATTTGTTCTTGTTAGCTCATTACATCAAGTAGCTTCATACCTTGTCTGGAGCGATTTGCATTACCAAAAAACGTGAAGCAGAAATAAGCAAACAGGAAATACAAATTTAGCGTGCGTAACGAATTTAAAGAACGATTTATGAATACAGAAAACTGACTCTTAGAAACAGATAATTATGTTATTTTGACATTTAAGAAACCCCAAAACGATACGATCATTTTCTTTAAAATAATAAAAAAAAAATTTACTTTGAAGATATAAACAAGCAAGCTTTCGAACGAATAGGTGCTCTTCAAGCGACGTTTTTATGAATCATTCTTTTTAACTTTCTTAAATTTATAATAATTCAAATACGAAACAATATTATTTAGATGATAATATATTTTAATGAAAAACGTATTTGAGGATGAGAATAATCATATTATTTCGTACTTTTATTTATTAAAGGCTCTTTCAACTTCGATAGCGGATTTTCTGTTAAGTATGATAGGAGCAGGTGATCTTTGTTCATATTGCATCTTATCTTGAACATGAAAACACTTCGCGAAACATTGAGTGTTATGAAGTGGGTTCTATAACCTTTTCTCAAACTAAGTTCAACATATAACATTAGAGAATATTGAGGTCTGTAGATGATAGAGACACAGTGTTTCCAAGCATGTGATCATTAAAACTTTCCGTGAGCCTCATCTAGTAGTTTCTGTATAATTTCTGACTTGAAACGACCTTAACTCACGACATAAACATATGTCTGATGTCTTTGTAAGAATTATACTTGCTGACACACAAACTTCTTATGCAATAGACTTCATTGATCATATTGGATTACCCCACCAACGGTGTGTTCTACTTTGCGACATCATGCTGATGTTCTAAGTCTATAAGCATATTAATAATTAATACGATGTTTTAGTAATAGTAATATTTTTCCATCTAAAACCGTTAATAGATTGGCGACTTTGGAAAGGAAAGATAAAGCGACTTTTAAAATTGGTTCTATTTTTAAATTTCGATATTCCGCCATTGTCGTCACGGTAATTGGGTGCCTCTTCATTTGTAAATTTCTGAGCAGATATTGATAATTTTTGAATATCGAAATATAAATTGAAATAATATTCGTGCTATAGTAAAAATAACGTATGTTCTCAAATACTTTACGCATTTACGTCCTAAGACAACGTATGCATCTATTGTAGCACTGGCGAACTTTCTACAGTAAGTCGAGAGTTTGTAAGCGCAAAAAATACGGTGCTTAGCTTCTGATCGCATTTTAATGTGACCGACTGTTTAACTTCCGGATTTGAGTATAGATACACGTGCTAGGCCGAGCCTTACTGATAATCCGTAAACGACAAAATAGCTACTTGTTGATGAATATATATATATATATATATATATAATTATATATATATATATATATACACACATATATATATATTTATATATATATTTGTATGTGTATATATGTATATCTATATATATATATATATATATATATATATATATATATATATATATATATATATATATATATATATATTGGATAACTGATGTTTAAATCAATATAGAGCGAGAGGGGCAGAGGGAAACACATAGATAACAAAGCGTAATATTGTTAGACGTTCAATCGCAGAAGTAAGGTATATGTAACTATATATTTTGTGTTAATAAAGTATTTAGAAACAAGCCTTATATGAACATTAATTGATTAACTCACATTATTATATCCGGAATGTCTGTGCCGAATCTTTAAAGAAATGAAGGAAAAATAAATATGGCATCGAATATTTAATCAATCAAATGATAACCATTGTGTGACAAACCTTTCTCCACATTTCCCTCAACTTAAAAATCCTATTTACTCCGAATTGCGATGGTTACATGGTAAATAACTCACTGACGTTGACTTGATTTATTAACATTGAGATTATTCTGCAACGATTTGAATGACAAATAATCTAGAGTAGCCATATATGATGAATAAAAAGGGTGACACGTCCCCCTAAGTGGCAACAATTTGTGTCTGGTCACCAATTCCTGTTTGCTGATTGTTGGCGTTCTCTGGTAATTACTGCCTTAGATTCATCAAGTTGTGAGCAATATTTTTTAGAATTCGTTCTCATGGTACTAGTATAGACCTCCTTTCGAACCCTACCAGACAGAGAAAGCATATCTTTCTCATGGTTCAAATATGTTGTTAAAGTGGCTCATTTTGCTTACCCCCAAAAATGTCCTTCCAATATTACAATGAATGATGTATTTCTCATCGCCTGTAACTATTTTTTTTTAAAATATGTTCATTCTCATTCCGTTTATAAATCAAATAACAAATGAACTCGAATCATGTGGCACTCAAACGTCGTTAGATTTATGTACCAAAGTTTTACTAAATGCTCATAAAGGGTGGATTTTGATATGTGAAGCTTTTATGCTAGTTCTTTAGTTAAGTAATGTGTGTTATTCTCACGTCATGTTTTAAATTAATCGTCATATATTGAGGGTAGCATGTCTAAGCGGTCTTCACCATTAAAGCTAACATCTCCAGGTCTAAGTTTTGCGAACCACTTCCGTACAACAACCTCCCCGTAAATAACGCATATCTTTTGTTTTTCACGAGGCATTTTTTCTTTTATCGAAATAGACAGCATCAAGTTTTTACAATGGGCCTTACGATCTTCCATTTTGAAAGTGGTAAAAAATAAACACACATTTAATAATCTTTAACTTTTTTTCTCGTAAGACATCTATAATCATGCTCTAACCGTAAGTATACTATATTTGTCAATAATTTAATATGTTCTAATATACACTACAAAAATCGGCACAACCCTTCCGGAACACCTACTAATAGATAGATAGATAGATAGATAGATAGATAGTTAGATAGATAGATGTTAATCTATGTTTGCACTAAAGTATCTTAAATCGAAAGAAAATCGTCAAATCTCTATCATACACTCGTATTTTATGTCCCATCGTCTAGAGATAGCTCAACTAGCTGAAAATCACCCTGCCTAACATACTCATTAAGACGAGTATCATAATTAGATCTCTTCGATCAACAGTAAAAAAAAACTCTTAGGGTGTGTATCTGCATTAATTAGTTTAAATAATCTCCATTATTAATATTTCTATTAAATCCTTCATAAAAATTGAATTTAATTACAGAGTGTCAATTTACGTTGCACAAGGGTTAATATCTGCGGAATCAAATTCATTTTGAAATCAATCGGTAATTATTATTTTAAATAATCAATTTAATATTCAAAGCAAATTAGAGTTTCAATCTCCTCCAAAAAAAAGTCACAATGGATTCTATTAAAATATCAAATATTGAAACAAAGTTAAACAATTATTCAAATTAATAGAGAAATTGTTCACCAATTATATTTGTTCATTATTAAAGATGATACGTGGAAGAGATAGTTTTCACCTTCAACTGAATGATGTGTGCTTGTTCCATCAATATTAAGGACATGCGATGACACTACACTACAATAAAAGAAATGACTGGTATAGTACGTTGTCATGCGGAAATGTCATCCAATATTAATCGAACGCCATCAACAAACATTTATCATGCTACTCGTATCTTCAATTAATATATAATGATCTGTCACTACGTTTCGTACACACACCCACACATGCGTATATATATATATATATATATATATATATATATATATATATATATATATATATATATATATATATATGTAATGTGTGTATGTATATTTTGACTAGTGTTCTGATCTTGGGTGTTTATCACAACATTTCGGCCAATGTAACCTCCGACCTTCTTCAGGTGTACCTTGTCAAACTCGGGAATCTTTCTGTCGAACTCGGGAGTCTGGACAGTAGTCCGAATATACCAAATTCTACAAATTACCAACCCTCATTTCAAAAAGTCCGAAACATAATATCAAATCCGTACGGACCCGAAATAATACGAAAATGGAAACAAATCGAAAAACTCTATCAAAAACTGGTAAGAATGAGCAACCTTACATTCCTATACAGATTCTGTGACCTAAAGCTAGGTCCATCAGGCTTAACGCTGGAACTATCAGTCAGATCCAAAAGAACACAAAATATCGCAAAACGAGTAGGGTATTAGCTCGTTCGAGATAGAATCAACAACATCCGGTGGATGAAATATCAATTACAAACCAACATCTCAAGCGAGCTCGCCACCTTTCTGAAAAGTATATCATTGTCGGACGAAAAAAATTGCATCCAAGAGTACCTGGACATATAGTATAAGCAAGGAGGGCATATCTCCACAAATAACAAAGTTGGAAAATCTGAATACTTAGAACAGATAACCCCTGGTCAACCATTCACCAATAAGAGCGATTGTCAACATAAGTAAACGTCAGCTGACTTCCTCGGAGGAATCAATGCTGAAAAAAGGTCTCAACTTAGCCACACCCATCAAGCGGATTCTATACTTAAACATGATAGCTCCAATAGAAGAGGAAGCCTTGGGTAAACCCAAGGTACAAGGAGATGAGCTAAGGTGGAAGGTGGGCCAATCACACGATAATTCTCAGCCTCCAAAACCTAGCGTCTCAAAGGAATAAGTCATGGCTATCAAGTCACTACGCAGTGATGATGATATCATAATACTACCAGAAGACAATGAAAATGCTACAGTTTAATTGATTGAGCGGAATATTCCAGGAAATTGGCAGATCTAGTGGGATCAGCTGGTTACTGTAAAGTAAAAAAAACCCGACTTTGAAAACAGTGAGGAAGCTGTCACAGATCCTTAGTAAAAACAAAGACCCAATTCCACCTGAAAACTATATACAGCTGGTTCAATATTACAGCAATTACCAAACCTATACAGCCTTCCTTACATTCACAAAGACGGTATTCAAGTCAGCCCCATTGTCAGCGCCCGAGGTTCAGCATGCCATCCAATTAGCCGATTCCTGGTAGATATAATCACTCCACTCACAGGCAAATCTCCACCGTATGTCAAGAATTCAGCTCATTTCGTGGAAGAAATAAACAATGCTCTCATTGATTTCAATCACATGGTGTATCCAGATGTTGTGCGTATGTTCACAAAAGTACCTACTAATGAGAACCTGACGGTTGTACGCTGAAGGAACGCACTTGTATCCCAATTGATAATATAATGGAGATGTTGACCTTCTGCATAGAAACCACATACTTCGTGATGGGATCTAGGTATATATCGACAAAAAGAAGGTCTAGCTATGGGGTCACCATTGTCTCCAGTAATGGCCAATGTATACATAGAATACATCGATGAAAGTACGTTACAATCCACACCACTACAGTCAACAATGTGGCTGCGATATGTGATGACACATTCATACTCTAGCCTCATCAAGAGAACGTTCAAATATTACTGGACCATGTTAACTTACTTCGTTCATCTATACAGTTCACGATGGAAAATGAACATAACAACAAATTACCCTTTCTAGAGGTGCGGATAACTCGCACTGACCAAGGATTTAGGTCATATGTGTATCGCAAGCCAACTTTCACTAGACAATATCTAAATTTCAACTCCCACAATCATATAATGTAGAGAAAGGATTTGTCCAGTGCCTATACCATCGATCAAAGACAATATGTAGTAACATCGATACATATCAAGAGGAAATGGATAGTGTAAGAAGAACCCTCCATCGAAAAAAATATTCAGAGAGCATGACATCATCTCTAACAAATCGAGACGCAACGCCAAAAGACACCACACGAGAACTAACCACAGTTGGTATACCGTATATGAGGGCTTGTCGGGAAAAAATCCAAAGAATATGTAATCCATATGACATCAGGATGGTATTCAGGGGCTACCCAACTCTCCGAAAGCATCTTGTGAGAGTCAAACATCTACGGAAAAAAGTCATGACTAAGAACTGTGTGTATGCGATTCCATGTAAGTGTGGAAAAGTATACGAAGGTGAGACATGTCGTCTACTAAAAGTAAGGCTAGAGTAACATCGGAAAGCCGTAATTCGTGAGGAAATCGAAAGGTCAGGTATGGCTGACCACATATGGTAAGGCGACAATGACTTACTAAGCAGATCTCGTATAGAATTCAATACAATATGGGAACTTATAATTATAAATAATATATAAGTAGTGATCTATAGTGATAAGTAGTTAGATCAAAAACAAGAACAGGTTCAAGACTCCTAAAATTCATACTAGAATTGTCTGCAACTACCAGTGGCAGTGGATATAGTACTAAGTAAAATTCAGTTCTAAGTGACAGTCATCTACAGATTGAAGGTTCGATCATCAGTGCGGGAGATACGAAGAATTGCGAATAACTGAATTCTTTCCAGATGGAACGAGAATATGCTAGCTTTAATAAAAGGTTTCTTTCAGAATTCTGACCAGATTCCTGATTTCGAAAGAAAGTTCCACACGTTTGACAAGGTACACCTGAAGAAGGTCGAAGTTTACATTGGCCGAAACGTTATGATAACTGATTCAAAACTGTTCTGTTTGGGGAATTAATTTTACCCGTTATGGTACAGGCAATCTAGCATATATGTACATATATATATATATATATATATATATATATATATATATATATATATATATATATTGTTTATAGTTCTGCATCACTTTGATGTTACCTTATAAAGATAAAAATAAAGACATTATGCTACTAAACATTGTCTCAACCTTTCCTCGATTACATTATTCTATTATTATTTTTTATTCTAAAAACTGTCTATGATTTAAGGCTTATGCTTAATGGGATTTAAAAAAAGGAAATAACATTCACGGAATCGTGTTTAATTAGTGGGCATGGCTATGCATCGAATTTAATGCACATCTGAAATATCTAAATTTATAAATGGGAATATTTACCTCTAGCATGCCTCTTAAAACACTATAGATTTTCTAAAGTAACTGCAACGATCTTAATATTTAATAATTGATGTTTATTGTTAAAATCTCTAAAAAATCGGAGGTATCTGAATTTAATACAAAATGGTTCCATCTTTCTCATCCCCCTTTGAATAAACCTTAAATCAAATATAGCCAATATTACTCGCCCTTACGCCTAGCAGCTGCGTTCTAATATTCATAATGGTCGGATCAGTATTTTAGAAATAAATCCTGTACATACATTACCATATATAAACATATACCCATACCAAACCTTATATAAATAAAGATATATTACTTTTACTCTGAAGTTAATTTTGGTTTTGATACGTTTAACAGAGGTGACATTTTGACTTCGTATAAAACATAGGATATTCAAAGCAGCCGCATTTGGCCCATAGTCGTTCTATATTTAAAAAAACGTAGATTGGTTGGATTTTCACATTAATATAAATCGACTTTTACAGAAACACAATCAATCGTATTGAGTGAAAAGTTTGTGATAGAGCAGATGCAGGAGATGTAGTCATGTATACATGTTTTATTTTATTCTATTACTTTTATAAACCTTTCACCCAACGAACTCTTAGCTAAACAAGCTTATAGCTTAACTACTCTTTACTCTTATTCACATCAAACAAGGAACATAGTCACTGGGACCTATGAAGCTTCTATTAGGGACAATGCCCAAGGAGGAAGTTCGATGCGATATGTCTGTTCACATTATATTTACATTTTTGTTCGCATTACATTAAACAAATATGCAAGTTAATCCAGTCAGAGAAGCATAACACAAGGGTGGAATTACAAAGTCGAAAAATGCGCGAGAAAAAACTATTACAGTAGAAAGCTTTCTGGCATCAGTGGAGCTCTACAGTGAAGTGCTGGGATTTTGCCACTCGCCGCGTTAGTCGGGGGTATTTACGTCGACGGGACCAAGTGCTACAAGTTTTTAACAGAACAGGGAGGAACATTGCCGCGATGGCACAGGCGTTCGAACTTGGTTGACAGTCCAGGTTCAATCAGATTGGAGATTCTTTTTTGAGCCATGCTAATAGGTAAAGACTAGTTGTAAATGCGCCAGCCCAGATGTTGCAACACAACTCAATGCGTTGGCGAATTCTTACTTTGATATATATATATATATATATATATATATATATATATATATATATATATATATATATATATATATATATGGTTGATTTGATATATGAATATATATATGTATATATGTATATATGTATATATATAAATATATATAAACTCCTGAACAATTTAAGTATCGCTTTCTTTTTCAAGCATTCATCCCTAAATAACAGATGCTTTTATTTTTATTTTTATTTTTTATTTCATTTTGTCCTGACGTGTTATTAAATAACACCCACTTAGACTTTACGCTCACACCTCAAAATTAGACTTTTCACCTCTGGCCCTAATTTTGTTCTTTACTTCTACTTTGTTTTACTTTATATAAAATTTTCAAAGTTAATTGTTGCCGACAATATTTATAATCGCATTGTCGGCTTCACAATCCTTTGATGAGAAGAAATGTTTTCTTTGAAAATCCATAGATTAAAGATATGAGGCTCCTCACTCTGAACTTTTGATGTTTTTAATAAATATTGTATCGTTACAATGTTTTATTCTCATCTTTTACCTCTAAAATTAAATATATATATATATATATATATATATATATATATATATATATATATATATATATATATATATATATATATATATATATATATATATATATATAGTTTGTAGTGTGGATCACTAGTCTCCGCTCGTTGTAAAATACCCACCGACTTGGTATTTTCAAAGTTAAAGAGCTCCTTAATTCTCACCTAATTTGTTGTGGTCAACTGCGAATTAGTGGCGATTTGTGATCAGAGGTCGCGCCCACCGACCGTCGGAAATTAACTTCCTGCACTGAGGATTGCGTAAGCATGAAACCTCAATGTCTGTAGGTAATTAATAATTAATATTTATTTATAAATAGTATTAAAAAACCCTTTAATAAGCCGGGCACTCTGAGTGAGTTTAATACCTAGCAGTACTACTAGCTTCATTGCGAGACCCAACACAGGTTGTTGTTGCTGTTGTAGATCACTTTTCACTGCTCGTTGTAAAATAAACGCTGACTTGGTATTCACAAAGTTAAAGACCTCCTTAATTCTAAGTTAATAACGGGAAACGCTCCTGACGGCGAATCAGTGGCGATTTATGATCGGAGTTCGCGCCGGCCGACCGTCGGAAATTAACTTCTTGAACTGAAGATTGCGTAAGCATTAAACATCGATGTCTCTAGGTTATAATATATATATATATATATATATATATATATATATATATATATATATATATATATGATACTGCCAGGTGTAAACTGTTTTCTAGCGTAGTAGAGGGGCCCACTTTCTTTGCAGTAGGCTCGGCAATGCTCTCTATGTATTTGTTCTAATTCATGTTGCCTTTGAATGTTAGACCGATTAACTCTAAGGCAGAGTCTTATAATCTATGATCAGTGGATGAGAAAGTTTATTTTAATTGTAAAAGGATAGCAAGTGCATCTTAGTAGCATTAAATGTTACCATCATGTTACGTCTCACTAAAGACAAGAAGTATTTTCCTTAGGTTTCAGACATTTATATGGTGTTGTATGCAATGTCATTTTTTACCACATGTCTTGTATAGAGCGTGATGTCATCAGCAAATATACCCATCTCAGGCAATTTCATTAGTGAGGTAATT
>OY744520.1:50078727-50188727 GCA_963556195.1 Sepiola atlantica
GATGTGACCCAAGATCGTGTCGGGAAAGTGGGGTTTGAAAAGCCAGTGCCCGAGAAAGTGAGCACTCTGGCCATTAAAAATTGCCTGAGCAGCCGCGTCGGAATTCCCTGGTAGGGGCGCCTTATGGAGTAAGCAATAAACTTACTCCTCCTCAAAGAGGGGAGGCGAAGCCTGGGAGGGTGAACCTCCTTGAACTGGACAGGACCCATAGACCGGCGTAAATCAAGCCCCAAAGGCCAAGACAATACCAGTGTATGGGGGTTAGTATCCATCGGAACAGATACTACACTTTGATCTTGGCCAAAAGGCCAGAATAATGAGTAGATTGGAAAACAATCTGAAGTACAATTAATGTTGTCTTTAAATCTTCCATTGTCTTGGTGAGAGAGCATCTTGTCTTGTTCATTTGTGTCTGTTTTCTACGATATCTACCATCAAACCTACCAATAATGTTACATAATATTCGCTATTGATGTTTATTATTTTCTCAAAGTAACTGATGAATAATATAATTTGTGTATCCTAAAATACGGAGTCCAAAACCTAGCCTGCTGATGTTTTCGTTTTGGGTCGGCTGCCTGCATGTTTTACTCTCTAGTGAAATGCTGGATCTATGTGTCATTCATTATAACATATCAACGCAAAAACTATTTGTGAATCTTTGAAACAGTTGTAAACAATGCACACGTATACGCGTTGTTGCTGTTACTGTATTGTGAGTAAACGCGGCACCCACCTTGAACACAGCTTTCCCATTGCCAAAATAGTGATTGCACTGCTTTGTTCTATCTAATGTAACTTAATTTTACGATCGGCTTAAACAAGTTTGTGGACTATGTTTATGTTTTCCGGGAAACTGCCGAATTTCGGGCGACCTACACGCCCAGCAGGAAGTGTGTCTGTGTGACTCCGTTCAAAGTTTACATACAATCTCTTAACAGTTGTATCCGACGGCGTAGGGTCCCAGTAAACTTATCAAACCAGGTATTACACTTGTCTATGGATGACACTAGAGCTGCTTATACCAACATCACTATTGCCACTACTATCTCTTATCTATATTGCCCATATCCCCTATGTATATATATATATATATATATATATATATATATATATATATATATATATATATATATATATATATATTAGTACTTCATGTGTCCACATAAAATATTATTAGGAGATAATATGCTTGATTGCCATATATATTTTCATTGCTTACTATATATATATATATATACATATATATATATATATATATTTATATATATATATGTGTATATATGTGTGTGTATGTATGTATATATATGTATACATATATATATATAATATATATATATATATATATATATATATATATATATATATATATATATATATATATATATATTATAGTTGTTTCTGTTGCGTAGAAAAAATACAATAGTGTGCTAGATTATGCTATACCGGCGGAATATTTATTTATTTACTAATTTTACAAAAAGTATCAATCTCATGATACCAATGGCTTCACTAAAATACCCAAACCTAGCGAAAAACCTCAGACATTTTCTGGATTAAAGTTAGAATAAAAGAAATGAATCGGGAAACGGATTTACATCCAGGTTTCCGCCAAGCTCTGGTTTATTGGTGAAACAATAGATACAATAAGAGTCAAATTCACAATCACACACACACACACACACACACACACACACACACATATATATATATATATATATATATATATAAAATTATATATTTTCAAATATTTTAATTCCGTACGACGTCATGTTAAGCTTACGGCTCTTATCAGCGCAGGGGAATAACTATCGGTGACGGGACGCGAACCCAGTTCACATAAACCCCTCAATCTGTTAGCGTTCGCTGTTGCCCCATAAGAGATTGTCAGGTGATAACGGAAGAATCATATTATATTTATACTGAAAGCGTTGAGCATAAATATCAAGACATTCAATAGTTTGAATCATTCTATAAATTAATTAGTAAAATAGGAAAGACCGATTTCCAAGTCCGTGTCAGTGAACTATCATGGCCGTCTCGTTTAAGTAGGTTACGTTTTCCGTCTGAATATATTGCCTTTTCCTACTTGGCCTCGGATTAAACCAGGCACCGCTAAGAATTACAACATATATTAGGGCAGGGTCGCATTAAGAAAAAATACAATAAATAATGGTTCATCAGCGTTTCTTGATTACAAATGTAAACAATATTGTCATCATGGCACGTATGAACTGAACTGGACAAGTTTGGATTATCTTCAAGAAACCGACACCGTGTATCGAGCTTGTATACAAAAGAGGAGAAAGAAACTTTGACAGGAATAATTAAACTGGAGTTTAAATAAAGCTAGTTATGTTTACCTGAAATACTGTGTTGAACCTACCGGTGTACTGATGAATTCATTAACCGAGCACTACCATGAAACGTAAGAAAAACGTAGTCATCAAATGTAAAAATCATAAGACAACTAACATCTTTCTTATTCGTATGTTGAGTGATACTATAGCGAGAATTAAATAGAATGACATGTTGGAGGAGTTGAGTGTGTGCATGGATGGGCAATGACCATATAAGTCGATATAGCGTATATGACAATGAAAAGATTTTTGAAGAAGTTCGCCTAAGAAAAGAACCTAAAGAAATTTAGATGAGCATCTGAAACAAAATAGCGAATCTGAACTTATTGTGTAATCATTAGACTGGGTGTTACATAACGGGGCCGTGTTTTAAGGGTAAGAAGTGACCCCATGCGCCAGTCGCTAAACCATGTGATTTCCAGACGGTGATTTTCAGAGATTTTAATCATGACACACATGCATTGAGCGCTGTCTCCAATTATGTGTGAGCGTGCACAATGCCACCTCATGTATCGAGTTGAGCTATCCGTCTATCAATCTATCTGTCTCTCTTTCTCGCTCTTTCTCTCTCTTTCTTTTTCTACGCATACGAAAGTTACATATCTCTGTGATGTTTTCAGTGATTGTTTTTTCCATTTTTAAATAAATCCTTTTATAAACATACATCGGTGTCCGAGTGGTTGTGTATCAACAGAACAGTAACAACATGGATTCACGACGACGACACGGGTGAATAATGGTTTATATACCCATCAGTAATTGAAAATATAACACCGGGAGTTAAAGACAACTAAAACAACGACGGTATTGAATGAGGAAACAATGAACAATAAGGCTCACCGAAAGAGAGTATGTGTTTGTCGGGCGTTTAGAATCACGATTTGAGAGTCGATGGGTAAACGGCGAACTAGGATATTTACGGATGTAGATTACGTGACAGTAACGTGTTTTGCTATTCATAAAAAAACGGATTCGTTAAAAGTCAAGCAGACCGGGTTTACTAATCGAACTGCTACGTGTGTTAATGTATTGTGAGAGAAAGTATCTTTGTCAGAGAATGACCACTGTAGATATTCCACGGTGGCTTACATACCGTTTTTGTCTAACGTAAAATACGTTTCAGCGAATGTATTAAAACATAAAAGTTAATAACTTTTTGTATACAATTACATCTTTGAAAAAATAAATATCCTAGTCATTACAGAAAAGTATCCTTTACTTAAATAAATAAAGCGAATGTTACTTTTAAGTTCACGACTGCAATGACATAATTCTATTTATATCGCTTTATTTGATTTTGGAACGATGTATGTTCTCGTGTGGTTCGTTGTTATATTAAAAGAGGACCGCCTTTTTCTGTGTTGTTATTCCTAATGTACGGCCAATCAAATATAATGTAAACTAAAAACAAATAATCTTTGAGGCGGAATTATTATCCATTAGAAATCACTCGGACGATAAGGACACGTATTTAGTGTCTTACATATTCTCACATTTAAACAAAAGAAGGCATTAATGCATTGTGTCAAGGATACGAACTAGTAAACATTATCTGACGGTTCTTTTACATTTAAATGTGATTAGCTAAATGTAAGAGGCGTAACTTAGTTGAAATTAACAGATTCACGGCTAACATTACCCTCTACTGATAGCACACAGCAGCCATTTTCTAAGACAGGGAAATATTTTCTACATCATTCTGACAGACATGTATGTATAAGATGGAAGACGATGCCTGTTGAGAGAGCGAAGGGGATAAATAAAATACAAATATAAAATACGACGTGCTAATTCATCTAAGTAAATTTTGGTCACTGAAATAGGATGTTATCATGAAGAATAGCAAATGAATGTGGCCATTTTTAATATAACAGCGTAGGACAAGAAAGCATAGGCCGTTCCAAAATCAAATAAGATGACATAGATATGATTTACTCGACGAAGCACTTAAAATAAAATAAAAACACATGTGATAGGAGTGATAAGAAGCCGACTAGGAACAGTAGTAGACACCGTGAGAAGGTGAAAGTTAGCTGTGGAGCCCTGTGAATAAGGAGAACATTACCACAAACGCAAAGCCAACAGAAACAACAGGACAGGGGAGACGAATAAAAGGTAATCTTTTATTTGTCTCTTTCCTCCTCCGTTTCTTCTGTTTAAATGTTTTCTTTTAATTATAGTTGCTGGTCACGCTAATATTTACTTGTCACCAATATTTTGGGTGTCTAGATAAATCCTGCTTAGATAAGTGACAATATATTTAATGCCAACTTCGAATCAATCATAAAGGTTTTTTCTTTAATATTTTAATGACGCGAAGTACAAAAAACTTTTTATATTTCTTGATGATGTGGACACAATTTCTGTTGGTCTTTTCTTCTGAAGAGTTATACTTAGAGAAAATTCAAGATATATAAATGTAATGTCTAAGTGTTAACGAAACGGTCCGTCAAATAATGATCGTATTTTAGAAATAGATAAAGCCATGGCTACGTTCTATTATTTATTTATACATGCTCTGGAGTAAAACCATTAACATATATTGAGCTTAAATCTGGAAAGCATGACTATTATTAATATATATATATATATATATATATATATATATATATATATATATATATATATACATACTATAATATTGTATCTCCTGGGTCACTCATTGATCTAAGGTCATCTTGTTTAAATTAGGCAAAATGACTTTGTAAAAAGCCAGTTAAATAATACAAAGACATCTTAAATTATTTCTATCTTGCTCTCTGGTTTTTTCTCTCTTTTCCACTCAAACTAAGGGGTAAATAGTATTACTACTTGTGTTGCAATTATCTTTGTTTATAATGGATTGTTCCGATATATTTATTTGTTTCTTTCTTTATATTGCTAATTAACAGAGAGAGAGAGAGAGAGAGAGACTGAAGCGAGTACTAGACGTTAAATAACGCAAGGTAAGAAAGAGTGAGAGTGATAGATAGAAAATGAATAAGACATTCATCATTTGGTAAGTTAATTGCAAATTACAGCTAATTTGAACAATAAAATTAAAATGTATTTAAACGTTATTCAATTGACAAACTAAGGAATAGTTTAACATATATCTCGCGGGAGTACGATTCATCGGAAATTGTCTTAGGCAAACAAACTTCGATTAATTTAGCTTTAGTATGATAATAAATCCATATATATATATATATATATATATATATATATATATATATATATATATATATATGTATATATAATATACCGAAGCATATAAATGGCAATGTTTGTGTGTGTTCCCTATTAAAATAAAGGTTAAAGAATCACATAGATACAAAAAAGTGTATTCATATGTTATATTTTCGGGGTTAGACAATGAAATTGCTCCATTATAACATTATAAGTATAGAACATCTTGTTAAAGTTTGTCTATGAAACTTTTAGGGTAGGACAATAAGAGTACTCCTACATCTGTAAGAGGAATATAATATCCGACCCACTTTTAACAGTCCTAATATATCCTATTTTAATTAAATTTGAATAACATGTACACAATTCTCTGAGTAAGAGAATATAATGATCCTAAATTTTTACGTACCCCCACCTCCAAGGCAGAAATAATGTTTTGAAATATAATGTAACAGCACAGTGAAAAGAAGACATAATAGTGAGAAACGGCGAAAGGAAAAGAGTAGGTCAGATATGAAAGGAGAGAGGACATAAAAGTAGTTTAAAATAGTTATGTTTTAAGAATTCATTTTACCAGTACTCGGGACGAGTATTACATTAGTATATATATATATATATATATATATATATATATAAAAGGTTAGAAAGAAAGTAATGTAGTATTTTTCTTTATCACTTTGCAGCCTCCTACGTTTTACACTGTTCTAGATTCTTGCTTTGCCTTTCAAATATAGAAATTAGTTGGAGAATGTTAAGTTTAACGATCTCAGCCGTTAAACAATGGATATTAGTGAGGAGCATCTTAGACATTTCATGCTCTATGAATTCAAAAAAGAAAACTCAGCTGCAGAAGCTACAAGGAATATTGAAACTGTTTATGTGATAAATGTTTTGAATAATCGAAAATGTCAACCGTGGTTTACAAAATTTTCCTCTGTAGACTTTAACCTGTCAGATCGACGACGTTCGGATAGGCCAAAATCAATTGATAAAGACACCATGAAAGACGCCGTGGAGACCAATTACAAGTAAACCAGCAGATAATTCGCTCAACAATTCAATACAACCCTATATCACAATTATTTCATGCCTTCACGAGTTAGGAAAAGTTTCAAAACTTCGACTTTGTGTTCCCCACGACTTGACCGACGCTCAACCAAATCAAAGATTGACTGTTTGCACATCTTTGCTTTCCAGGAATCACCGAGAACCATTTTTGCAAATAATTGTGACTTGAGATGAAAAATAAGTTCTTTACAAAAATACCCAACACAAAAGACAATGGTTAGACATACACCCAATTCCACAGCATGTTCCAAAACAATGACTGAACCCAGAGAAGGCTATGCTCTCTTTATGGTGGGAGATGAGAGGACTGATTCATTATTGGTTAATAGAGCCTAATCAAACAATCACAGCAATAAAATATTGTTTGAAGCTGGATTAGCTAAAAGTTAATGTATAAAAAATACCACCAGCATTACTCAATTGGAAGGCTGTATTGTTGCAGCATTATAACGTGAAACCTCACGCAGCAAAACTCACTTAGGAAAAGGTCATGTGTTTCAATTGGGAAGTTTTGCCTCATCCGCCTTATTCACTTGACATTGCTCCATCCGACTACCATCTTTTCTGGTCGTTGCAGAATCACTTAAACAATAAGATTTATGAAAATGACGACCGACTCAAAAATGACCTAAATGTGTGTTTCTCTAAAAAATAAGAGATTTTTTTGTACTAGGCATCAATAAGCTAGTTGATCGTTGAAAATGAGGAAAATTATTGCAAAGAGTAAAAATGCCATCATGTCAATGTTTCAGATGGAATAAATGTGTTGGACAAACACGACATGACTTTCTTTCCAACCTGATATATATATATATATATATATATATATATATATATATATATATATATATATATATATATATATATATATATATTAAAGAAGGAAAGATGAAGATCAAAAATTGCATAATATTACATAAAATTACATAAAATTGATACAGATGTTATTACATCGAAAGTTCAGATGCAAAGAGTTACATTAATCCTTAAACTATGGATTTTCAAAGATATAACTTTTCTCGTCAGAGGATAAAATTCGGTAATGTGGTATTTATAATAAATAAATATTGCCTAGTTCCTAGATGCCCACAACCAGAAGCAACCCAGTAACTGACAGAATAGCTAACCCTAGGATATATACATACATAGCATCGACCTCACAATCTATGAAATCCGAATCTCCTCCAATACTTACTCATGCAATAACAACACCAATAACAAAACATCTCTAACTGGATTTATCAAAGATTGTAAATCAAATAACACCCAATTTACCCTAAAATGGTCTATACTGAAAAAATCAAAGTTCTACACACCAGGCTCAAAGAATTGTCACCTATGCACATCTGAAGCACTAATGATACTCACATATGTAAGAGAGAAACACCTCATAAATGCAAGAAGTTAGATAATTTCCAAATGCCAACACCAGAGGAGATTTAAATACGCCCAGCTTGTAACCCCAATAGACACCCCCACCCCATAACACATAAATACATATAACCCGACATCGTCTTGCCCCCTAGATATCTAGATCATCCTCACTGCCCTATTAGAGTAACTTTTAATCCAATAGCAAAACATATAGTTAAGTACCCAACCATACGACTTCTTAGCATCGATCTTCCACTACAGATAGACCCTACTGCCCCACCCACCCCTCTCAACAAATATCAACTTAATACTAAAAGCTAACGGCTTAATCATACCCACTGGCGGTCAGATAATTTAATATGATGTAATATAAGTTAATATAATATTAATCTAAGTACATACACCGAATTTCATCCTTTAATCCCACTAGAATCAGTTAACATAATTGAATATATTATTCTGCGCAAAATAATAACCTGCAATGCCTTCAGGATAAAACAGTCACATTGAATTCATAGACTTTACCAATCCCCAACCCCTCCCACTCCTTCACACACACCCTTAAAACATTAGCTGTACGCGTTATTCCAACCGATTTCGGTGGATCCAGTTCTGTTCTCTTTAGTCTGCTAAGCTTCCTACCAAAAGCAGAATATTTAAGATTATATATAAAACTTTTGAAACATCTTTCTGCCCGGGAAGCCAGGTTTTGAAAGCAGATATGAACCTTGCTATATAGTGCCTTTTAACAGACAATCTTCACCTCGGATCTGCCGAATTGGATATTTAAAATATCAGTCCAGGATGTTTACTTCTAACTCTACAGAACTTTACACATAGCGGAGACACCAATCCCAGCGGACCAAGTGAGATATTTTTGAACCCTCTATCTTTCACTTGAAACATTGTAAAAATTGTTAAAACACTTTCTCCTACTCTGCAAACTCTTGCTATTTTTCTATCTGCACCATAGCGTCCCCTTTTGTCTTCGAAAATGGCTACTCAATAGTGCTACCATTACCCTACCGGCCATTTATTTCTTTATCCCCAATCTTTCTATGTTTATTCTTCAATTTTTCAAAGTGAAATGGAACTAGGTAATAATTATTTATTATAAATACCACACTACCGAATTTTATCCTCTGACGAGAAGAGTTTTATCTTTGAAAAACCATGGTTTAAGGATTAATGTAACTTCTTGCTTTTGAACTTTCGATGTGATAACATTTGTATCAATTTCCTGTAATTTTTTGTAATTTTCTGTAATTTGTATCTTCATCTTTCCTTCATTTAAAATTGATTGCTCAACTCAACGTATTGAGCTTTACTTTATCGCGATAGATCACTTTACGATACTTTACTTATCGTTAATTCTATTATCATTAGTATATATATATATATATATATATATATATATATATATATATATATATATATATATATAAGCTGTATACTTAATCTACATGTTGGTATGTTTGTTATGAACCACAAGAAAGAAGTATATCAAATATTAGAGTTCATTTCCAGAAAGTACGATAGTATTTTATGATTGGAGATAAAATAGGTCTAATCGCTTTTTGGCAATTTTCCAGCTCAATGATTTATTGTTGTCAATTTTTTCAAGGCTCTAATTTATTAATGCACACAGTAATCCCCTGTGTGCATTTCTAATTTGCATATCTAAGGAAAATATTTTTATTTTCATTTATGACTTTTGTGATGGGAAATAAATGTTGTCGGTAAATTTACGACTGATTCTTTCTCTTAGAATTTAAGATGAAGACACACTCGTTTGTCTGTCTTTTGTTGGTGCTGAAATAGAGTAGATTTAATGTGCTATTGAAAATGTTTCCATGGAAATATTCAACAAATGTAAAGGTTTTATAATTAAAGAAGAGAAATATGCCAGCGTTTCGGGGATGAAAAATGTATATATATATATATATATATATATATAAATATATATATATATATATATATATATATATATATGATAATTTTAAATACACAGATATGTACAAAATCTGCGACACTGGCATGTCGATGTTATCGATCAACAGTTGCTATAAACTGAGATCTCATCAGTCAGAGTTAGAATCCGATCTTAACCTCAGATCATATTTGGAGAGAATGAAGTGGAGGGATAGAGAGAGAGAAGAAGAAGAAAAGAAATGTAACATTTCAAAAATTAAGGCCGTTAAAAAATTAAAAAATTAAAATTAAAAATTAAAAAATTAAAAATCTAAAAACAAAAAACAAAAAACAAAAAATCTAAAATCTAAAATCTGAAACAAACAGGGCAAATAAATAAATAAATATATAAATAAAAATATAAGGTGGAAAGAGGGACAAATAATTTTTTTTGACACTTGATACGTGCATGTCTACCCCCCTCCTTCCCTCTCGATCTGAATCAACAGACGCCCTCTCTTTCTCCTTCTTTTCCTTTATGTGTCTACCTTCCCACCACCTCTCCCCTCATTATTTGTTCCTCTTTCCACCTTATATTTTTTATTTATTTATTTAATTTATTATTTATTTCTTAAACTGTATTTCTCTTTATCATATTTTTTAAATATTTTTTTATATATTTTTAAAATATATTTTTTTATATTTTTCATTTTCTTTTCTCTTTCCCTTTTTCTCTTTCTTTTTCTTTTTCCTTTTCTTTTTTTCTCTTTCTTTCCTTCTAAATATACAAATACCAACATAACGGCTTTCTTTTCATGATTTCTCCTGATTAAGCGTCATCACGCTTTTTCATTTGAAATTTTCTGCATATAGCGTTTCGTAACGGTTAAAACTGAACAGAGATGTTCCTTGAAGAAATTTCATTATTTACCATTTCAGGCTGTGCTGATGAAGACGAGATTTGAGGGAATCCAACCATTTTCCTGTCAGAAACCGCCGGTCCATATGTCTGATTAAAATCTGTATTTATGAATTAAAAAATTTATATATATATATATATATATATATATATAACTTCTTTGTAGTATAACAGGAAAAATCCTTGCAGAGTGCTCGATTAATTAAGAATAAAAGTTAAACATAAAAAATTAAGAGCGCAATATTTATTTATTTTGGTACATAAAAATTAGTACAACATTCGTAGCGTCAGTTTAAAGCACAGGAGGACTGAGCCATCCGGCTCTCTTCAGCTTCTGTTGTCACTTCTGTCTGAGATGACAACAGAACTGAAGAGAGCCGGATGGCTAAGTCCTTCTGTGCTTTAAACTGACGGTACGAATGGTGTACTAATTTTTCCGTACCAAAATAAATATATATGTGTGGGGGGTGTTTGTGTTTTTAGGTATAATACACATATCTCTTTCTTTCTCTCTCTCTCTCACTCTCTCTCTCTATATATATATATGTATATATATGTATATATATATATATATAAATATATATATATATATATTGTATGTAGAATAGTTTTATTTAAGCAAGCATTATTAAATAAAATGGGGTGTTTTTGTTTGATGAGACTTTTCTATTTTTTCAATATTCTGAATAGTACATTTAGTATTTCGATAAAATTAATGTGTGTAGGTTCCATGAGTTTATTGTTATATTGTTCTTTATTTACTCGCGAGTATTTCCATTTGATTCGTGAAATCATCATAAGGTTGGGTTAGTCTTGGCGTTTTGACAACTATGTCTTTAGTGTTGATTTTCTACTTTACGGCTAGTAATATACGACTTTTAAATGAGCTTCTACAATATTAAGATGCTGGGTGCGAAACGCATGTAACATTCAAACGTATGATTGCCTCACGGCTAATAATTTGTTAATGTTAGTTAATATGCTAGAAAATTTAAAATGCTGGAACTAGTTTCAAAATTCAGATTATTGATTATGGGATGTTTAGTTTTTATTTAAAGGGCTTTAACAACTTTTAATCTTTTGATGTTGGCATTGTGGTGTATTATTTTAGTATTATTTACTAGGATGTCTCTATATTGAAAATGGGGGTAGGATAAATTAATAACACGATTTGTACAAATAAAATTATATAAATGTTATTTCGGAATAGCAGACTGTATATATAATTTGAATGTGTGTTCAACGATAGAGTTCATTAGTTAAAATAAACTAAAAAAGTTGAATGCTCCTGCAGATTGCATGAGTATAAAATGTTCAGTTGTTGTAGATATTTATATCACGAGTTGTTTTTAAGTACTAATTATTTTATATCAGGAGTGTGTATGTTGTTCAAATGGGTATACGTCGTCGTGTATTCTGGTGATGAATGGTTAAATGCTGTGCAGCAGATAGCCTGTGCTTCCAGCAGCTTGGTGCAAAATTCTTAACGGATTCTTTTCATGCTATTAGTGAAAAATATGTTTAGCTCTTTTCATAAGTTGAAGAATAAAGACCATTTCTACTTTATTTTAATTGAATTTGAAACCGAACTTTGTACAACATGTGCAAGTACGTTTTTTTCTCTGTTAGTGTTCGAAGCAAAACAAACGAAAAAATATATACTTTCATATGAATAGAGCATAAAGAAGGGATCCATATTTCTCCATTACAACAGTGAATCTAATAAACTTTGATTCGTCTTATTTTTACATAATCGCTCTGCTTCAACTCCTTATACTCCTCGACAAAATGATCGGTGAGAAGTGTATAGAATCCGCTTTTTAAAAAGCGTTGCTTGTTAGATAATATATTACGATGCATTCACACTCTTAAATATTTCCTTTTTGATGGTTTTTACAGCATGTCACCCATAATCTGGGCATTTTATACCGAGGTTGTAACCTACTGTTGTTTGACTTGTTATTCTACTTAATAAACCTTCTTGAATTAACACAGATAACATAAATAAATTGGCATGACTAAATAGACAAAATTTATTTTCCCATTTGCAAACTTATATCTCTTTCGGCAAGGGCAACTATTTCCATATTTCTTCAAAAAGAGTTACTTGCCTTGGCTGGCATGCCACAGATGACACGTTTACGTATACAATTTATTTGTAGACTAATTTGAATTTGAAGTGATTTCATTTACATAGATCACCTCGTCTTTCCAAATATTGACCCGTTTCATGTTGAAACGGTTAAAAGTGTCTCAACTACGGTGAAATAATAACAACCAGTGTGTCAACGTTACTATAGCCTGTTAGATATGAAATACGTAATATTTAATTTAGTAAAAACATGTTTATTTATGAGACTTCATTCAAATATTACATACACATCTGGTCTTGCAGTTTTCGTCCACTTTTGCACACACTCAACTTGTTAGCATCTACGTTTGCGATAGATCTACACGGAGATGGCTGCTTAGTCGATGTAAACATGAAGTAGAATCAATAAATAGACAATTCCTAATATTTAGTGATAAATCCTATGTTTAAAAACGGATACATTTTAAATTAAACTGAAAGCAACGCCTTGTTTCCTCCGTACGCTAATCTGATATGCGCTATATTTGTAGTTGAATTTTCTTATCAATATTTTTATAATATTTTCATATATATATATATATATATATATATATATATATATATATATATATATATATATATATATGTATATCTATACATCTACATATATATATATATTTATATATACATATATATATATATATATATATATATATATATATGTATATATATATCTACATATATATATATATTTATATATATATATATATGTGTGTGTGTGTTAATATATATTAGAGTAGTATATATATAGGATTATTAAGCGCATTTTCGTTTTATTTCACAGCTATGAGAATTAATCGACATTAAAATAACGTTTTCTTATCTATATATTCCCCTCCTATTTTTTTTTATAAAATTTTACTTATTCTTATTCAATAGAACCAACTGATGAAACCAATTAAACCTATATTTGTTTTTTTATAGACAAAATAACTGAAGGGAATGAAAAGAAATAACAGAATTGATCAAATATACATTATACTATCGAAATAAAATTTAAAGGAAGATAAGAGATAAAAGAACAAAAATCTGCATATCACATTATCTTAAAATAGAATTAAATACTATTACGACATTGACAGTGGGGTTCATTCACATAGGAAGCAACACCGGAATTTGTTTTTAAATTAATAAACAATCGTAGTAAAGTGAAAATCATACGAATGTTCCCATTTTCCTCATAAGACAAATATATTGTTGATTCCCTATATATAAAATAAGCTCACTCATTATTTCGATACACCAAAGAAACAGATGGACACACCTATAGAAAACAAAACAATAGAATAGGAAATAAGATGTATAATCAACCGAACCTGTGGTTGTAAAAAGATACAACGATTGGCTAAGAGAATAAAAAAGAATCTGATTGGTTTACAAGCTAGACTAAACACCACATGTATATATAAAAACACCCGGCAACATAGACTCCATGCATGTTATCCTAGTTACTCCCTACGTTAATGGAAAGAAAAAGCCTCTGTGTAGCTTAGTTCCCATGAATATATTTTCAAAGCTTACTAACTAGTACTACTGCCGTATTGAACACTGATAAGGTAAATATTGAAAATGTATATCTCCTTATCACATTTTATATGGATACATGAAATAATATTAATATATATTTATATATATACATATATATATATATATATATATATATATATATATATATATATATATATATATATATATATATATATATATATATATGTATATATATATATATAAATATTATTTCATGTATCTATATAAAATGTGATAAGGGGATATACATTTTCAATATTTACCTCAACGTATGAATATATATATATATATATATATATATATATATATATATATATATATATATATATATACGTTTCTAAATGTATACGCACACAAGGTAAATTAGGGGGAAGGAATACATATGCATTACCGTCTAGGATAATATAGCAAGATGAAAATATGACATTTTTTAAATAATATTTCTCGAAAACTTTCAGGTTAGGGGTAGGGTTAACACATTCAGACAGATATAAATACAAATATATGTATATATATACATACATATATATATATATACATATATATACATATATATATATATATATATATATGTATATAATAATATATGTGCGTATATACGCATACACACATGTATATATATATATTTATATATATATATATATATATATAAACTACACTTAGATATATACGTTAACACATTCGTATACTCACCCACAAAACTTATATATAAATAAATATAAATATATATATATATATATATATATATATACATATATATATATAAACATATGTATAAACATATATACACACCTAAGCAAATATATATATATATATATATATATATATATATATATACATATATATATATATGAACGTATATTGTTTGAATTTTATTGCTGCTTAATTTATCATCAAATTTCCTAAAGGGATGCATTGTATAGACTATTACACATGCAGCCTCTACTTATAGTTTCAATCATTATGTTAACTATATTAGATTTCTAAACGTTAATTTCCCATATCTCTTTGAGGTTGTAATTTTAATTCTTTAATAATAACTAATTCTATAGATAATTTATCATCTTAGATATATTTCAATTTTCTTGTTTTCCAGTTCTAACCTATTGAAATTAGTTTATAATTGGGATATTTGCTTAACCTTTTGGTCAATATACCTTTTAACGTTTTTCCATTGTTTGATCATGTATGTCAACAATTTCACCTTCTTTGACGTCTATATTCTGTATAAAAGTATATATGTTGTGTTTCTTTCTCGTGATGTGCCAGTTCCAACATGTAATACAGCGCTCTTTACTTTCACCATTGTATCTCCCCTAGACATCCCTAAATAATGTTTCTAATTATTTCTAATTTTTCTGCCTTGGTGTGAGATATACAGGAAATTGCTCCTCTCAACATGTATAAGTTGCTGTATAATTGAGGAGGTTTAATCATGTTCCATTGATGCTGTCTATATGTTTTTAATTATTCGTGTCAATTCCCAGTGCTGAAGATTGTTCTAATATCAATAAAAAATAATTGATCTCTGAAATGATCGTAACCAATCTGCTGTTATTTTTTTCTTAGAGCGAAGATTGATCATGGAATTACATTTATATAGATCTATAATATAAACAGACACACATAAATGTATACATGCATATAGATATATATATACGCATATACAAATACGTACACACGCAAACAAACATGCATATACATACTAATAATTTACCACTAAAGCAAATAGAAATACTACTACTACTACTACTACTACTATAACTACTACTACTACTACTACTACTACTACTACTACTACTACTACTACTAATATATGCTCCCTCCGGTCGCATATTTTTGCTAGGCTGCCGCATCAGAAATGAACGCTCACGCGTAAACCGATGGAGCCCCAGTCATATTTCTGTGGTGGTTAGACATTGATTTTCTGTGTTTATGACCAAGAATATTTTTAGTTGAAAATAAAGAAGGAAAAAAATTCGACCCTACCCCGATTTTTGTTGTACCCTCACCCATACATAGAAATACCTTTAGTTTAAAAAGAAAGAAAGCAATGTTTTGTACCCCCTCAATTTTTTTTATATTACCATTCATAGAAATATCTTTTAGTTAAAAAAGAAAAAAATAAATTTTTTTGACAGCTTTCCCCCAATTTTTTTATCCCCCCCTACATATAAATAGTTAGCGTGGGTCCTAAAATGTGGAAGTACCAAAGAATCAAATACAGTGAACACAGTGTGTGTGTGTGTGTTTGTTTAATGACCTTTTTTTAATTAAACAATTTGATTCTACAATCAGTTGTATAGTTTTCCAGTACAATGTGTTAGTTTATTTTGTTGACATTAAAGAAAAAAAATCATATCTTTTTTTTAATAAATAAAACATGGAATCATAAATTCAGTTGAGGTCGTGTAAAAATGATAATATTGGATATGAAAGTATTAAGAAATCAAATACAGTAAACACGAATAGGTTTTTAATTCTCGGAAAGAAAAAGGTTACCTGAACTGAATTCATTATAGTGTGTGTGTGTGTATGTGTGTGTGTGTGCGTGTGTGCGCGCGTGTTTTTATATAGTAATTTTCAAGTCAATTATTATTTTAAATAAACAATTTGATTTAATAAATTTGTGTTTTAAAACAATAAGATTAAGAACATAAACCAAGTTAGGACGGTTTTTAAAATGGGAAACTGACACGGTGAATGACAGCGTTGTTGTTTGCCACATTAACGACAGCTGTTTAATCAGATCGCCATTTTACCGGAGGGAGGGAGGACACCACTTATTAAACAGCCAATGACTTTGAAAAGGTTTAGAAAACACGCCGGTTATGAAGAAAATGGCTTTAATTAATTGTATGAATAATTTTTATTAATATACCCTTATCGGAAAATATTGTAAATACATATGTAAATTTGATAATAGCAGTTATAAGTGTATATTTGTAAATATTAATTTAATTGAAGGTTTAAGGGAATGACTTATGTAAATAGGAAAATCCATCTGGTGTCTGTACAACTTTTAATGACAGTATATAAAGAATTTCAAAAAGATTAGTTTCAGTAAAATAGTCATACTGGAGTTTCGGCTTCATACAGACAGACAGACAGATACATAACCTCCATTATTAATAGATATACACGTATGTTATTTAAGTGAGTAACCCATTTATAATTCTGCGGAAAGTACCGTGTTAAATCTATACAATATGATTATATTACTGAAAAAATCCTAAAATATATTATTTTCAAAAAATTTAAAATACAAATATATTAAAATATTTATCCCTTATTATAATAAAGGGAGGGAAAAGGGTATCAGATGTCAATCAACGATAAATTAAGATACAATACACATTTTGAGTTAAATAATAATATTATATATTATACATTAAGTATTATATATTAAATATATTAAATATTATATATTAAAATGTCAGGTGTAATAAATTTGAATTAAGATGTAGCACTTATTACAAATCTCTGTCAAAAGCCTTCAAGATCTACACTATATATCAAAGGAACCCTTATTGTAAAAATAGTAATGTTAAAAATAATAATGTTAGAAATTAACAATAAAACTGTTAATAGATAATGATAAATCATATTGATAAATAATAATAATAATAATAATAATAATAATAATAATAATAATAATAATAATAATAATAATAATAATAATAATAATGATAATAATATTAAATGTAACGCTTATTAAAATCTCTGTCAAAATTCGTTAAGATAATATATAAAAAAAATCCCTTATTGAAAAAATAAATGTTAAAATTTAAAAAATGAATAAGTACTAATAATAATACTATTAAAAAATTAAGAATTGGTAATTATTGTGGTAACTTCTTAATTTGATTATGTTATAGAAGTAAGTATAAGATCTCTAAGAGGGAATATAAATGTTATTTAAAAAATAAAAGGTCTATGAATTTAAATTTAAAAGTTGTAAACATTTTAAAATCAAAATTCTAAAACTTAAAAAATTTAAAAAAATTTAAACATTTTTTTTTAAACTTTTAAAAAGTTTCAAAAAATTATTAAATTTTTTTTTAAATTTAAAAAATAAAAAATATAAAAAAAAAAAAAATTTAAAAATTTAAAAATCAAAAAATCAAAAAAATAAAAAAATTAAAAATAAGCATACTTAAAAATTAAAAAATTAAAAACATTTTTTAAATTCATAAAAATTCAAAAAAATTAAAATTCCAAAATACAAAAATCAGAAAATTTAAAAAAGGAGAACATTTAAACTTTTAAAGAGAGTGGTGAAAAGGGGGATTGGTAGAAAGAACCCGAAGGAGAAGATGGAAAAAAGAGGAAAAAGAATTGTAAAAGAATTGTAATCAGGTTCATAGATGAGAAGCATACAGTGGAAATATATAAAGGTCTGAAAATTAATTCCGGGGGTACTCTGCGTAGGTTTAAATCACCTGAGCCATCCAATAATTAACGAGTGCTTATTTACGATGTACGCAACCCTTAAACACCTCATCGCGCACATTTAGACATCTGGTGCATGGGTTCATGATGGCCTTAAAATATGGAACTCTTCAGCATTACACAAATAGCAAACTTTCGATATAGGTGAATGAATTGGTTTTCTCTCTATGATTTTCCAATTCATAGAAAAAGGGGTTCCTTCTGCTTTTAGTTCCCAAATTCGTTTAGCCAATGATGTGTTTGCGCGATCTTTGTTTCTAAAGGAATATAGGTGTGAACAATATCTTTGTTTGAAGAAACCCTGCGTAATGCCGTAGTATACATCTGTGCTATTATCAGGTTGACTCGTAACTTCAGCTTTGTATACAACATTATATATATATATATATATATATATATATATATATATATATATATATATATATATATTGTGGTTATTTTTTGTTCCCCACACACTGGTTTTCATGATTACCGTTGTTTTCAAATTATGAGAATTTTTTAAATAAATTTGTATCACTTACGTATATTTACACGTCGCTCACATGGAAAGTTCTAAACGCATTCACTTGGTTATTGGTACTAGCGCATTTTTACTGACTGATGACAAATAACCACGTCGCTGCCGTCCACTTGTATATAATCTATATTTAGCGACAGGAATTTTACTAAAATGTATTTGTTTTTAATTAAGTGCTTCTTTTCACATCGCATATATAGTGATACTATCTTATTCTTCCCTCCCTACATCTTACTGTCATAGTCACTTCGCTCTATAATTGCCACATTGCAGACGTGTATGTCCTTTTAATTTAGTGATGGAAATGAATTATGTCTATATTTTCTTGACAAGTTTTCCTAATTATTTAGAATCTTTTAACTATTCTTCAAGTACTCTAATAATCTATCTCTGTCGTTATTTCCATGGACGAGGCCTGATTTATCCTTCACTTCTAGTTTGTCTCTGAAAGGCTATACATCACAACACAAACATCTCTTTCTATAACTCTTTATAGGAAGTTTCCTTTCTCCATTGGTGTGCTTAACATCAAACATAATTTCTTATTAACATATTTTTGTCGAAAATTTAACATCTGTGGTACACGTTGCCACAAGATTGGTTCCCTGTTAGCTACAACACGGATGTCTTCAAATCAAATGTCAACAAATACTCGTTATTAACAGTTCTCATAAGTAATGAATTACAGTTTATTCTATTTATCAATTTCAATTCTTTTATAATATAATTTATCATTTAAATAACAACATATCATACTAATTAAACTTCATCCTCTTGTTGCTTTTTGTTTTAGGAAGTAGTGAATAATTAATAAATAAGGAACACTCACACAAATTGTTTGGAAAATTATGTTCTCTATGTGTATATGTGCCAGGAAAATGCTCTTGTAATTTTATAAATAAAATAATCCATATATATATATATATATATATATATATATATATATATATATATATATATATATATATATATATATATTTATATATATATAATTAACTTGTTACAAATATCCAGCGGGTATAAATCCGAAGGAAGTTGAAACCGTGTTTATGAGAGTGCTCAATGAAAATTCAGAGCAAAATATATGTTATTGTTGGTGATTTTATTATTCCATTATTGCAACAAAATATATGTTGTTTCATAAGCGTTCATAATGAACGCCTACTCTTAAAGCGTCAACGGAATCAAACTGCCTAAAATGTTAAATTCAACCCCAACCGGAAATTGAAGATGCATAAGAGGGAGGGGGACAAACATGGGGCTCAGCCTATAGCGAGGACAGGAAAGGGGGAGGGGGAGACCCCAACAGTTGATATTTCAGAAAGATGAGTGGGGTGATATATAGTGTCTGGGCCATCGTGACCTCAATTCCAACCGGAGCAGAGGGCAGGGTGGGTTAAATTTAATAATGAGAATAAAATTATAAAGTTATAACTGTCATTTCTGTTGTAATAAATGATTATCGTGTGGATGAAAATGTTTGATAATTTTAATTTAGGGTATTAATTGCTACTTTTGCATTCTATTTCAATATAATTATTTATGGCTTTTAAAATGAGCTCAGTAACGGTAGTGAATTTTGTTGTGATAATATTTGTAATTATATTATACTAAAATTAATACTAGTGAAATTACTATATACAAGGAGTTTAATGGTGTTACCATCTTTAGTATTAATAAAAACAATCATAATATCAATAATAATAATAAAGCCAATAGTACCTACGATAGTCACAGTGCCAATAGTATCAATAATAATAATAATAATAATAATAATAATAATAATAATAATAATAATAGTAATAGTAATAATAATTATTATAATCCTGTTACTTGTGAAGTCATTGGGCAATAACATCAAATCTCGAAGTATTACCTATAATTCTCAGCCTCAAAAGCCTCTCAGTCATACTACCAATTCTACCAAAATCATCTCCCACCTAAACCCATAACTGTCATAGCTATTAACTCTGATATCACTTAGATTAATCTAATCTCAATTACTTAATCCTTCGATTACTCTCTTGAACATTTAATTATTGACTGGTGCTTAGTCTTTATTATTCGTAGTAGAACTATAAAAGCTTACCATTACTTGTAGACTTATTTCGCCCCTCCCTCTTATGCATCGGTTGGAGTTGAATTTAAAAATTTAGGCAGTTGGATTCCGTTGACGCTTGAAGAGTTCGCGTTCATTATGAACGCTAATGAAACAACATAAATTTTGTCGCAATAATGGAATAATAAAATCACCAACAATAATATATATATAGATATATTTATATATAAATATAAATATAAATATAAATATATATATATATATATATATTTTAGTACGTTTAATTATTGCTGTATTACTCATTTTTTTTTTATTTGCCGTTGATATATTTTGATTTGCCATTGTTCTATTATGCCCGTATTTCTGGCATCTCACAAGATGGTTAAGTTAGTGGTTCTCTGAGGTCAAATAACTGAATTTTGTTAACACTTTCTTCCTGAATAAATTCCGTTTTAAGCAGTACTGCTGGAGAACCCTGAAGTTAATGACTTTTCTTTTTTTAAGTCTTCACAAAAGTTAGATTGAAAACAGCTGATGATATAGTTTTCTATTTTACATATAAGGGATGGGATCCTGCTTATATTTCATAGATAATTTAGATGTAAACCCATCTGGAATGTGAATTTTCTAGCAGTGAAATCATCTCACACATGTTATTTTTTTAAATCTTGTTTTTTCTCCATGTATAGATGGCTAAAAGCTTTTATTTAATATATAGACTAGTATACCCTCCGTCAAAATTGATGGAAAATATGCTAAGCCAGTGTTCGCCTCTCACTATATCTCTACATATATCATTAAAATATCCATAAAAAATCATAATATTACGTCATTAATTGTATTTTTCATGCAGAAAATATTGTTATCATTTCTGACGGCCTAAGGAACGTTCACCGTTGATGTTATTTTATTATGAAATGGAGGATTTACTTCTCAATTCATATCAGACAGCAGTGTAAATCTGAGGTCGTTGTTATTGTTTCTATTTGCTTTCTCGCTTAGAATAGTCTCTTCCGAGGGTTATATTCTGCGTAATTGGATGTAAATACATAGGATGTAAGTAAATAACTTATCTTTTACGAGAGAAACTCTCATAACCTGATGAAAATATACATCACAATTTAAATAAAAGGTTATATCTGAAACAATTTACACTTGCTGAGTCCTGTACTTGAGATTTATTCACTAGTATTACCGTTCTTGTATATAGTTGATATTCAGCCAAGTTCAGCTGATACAGAAAAGGACTTATAGGGACAGCGATTCATTGGTGAATTTATCACTTATGTATCAGGAAAAAATATTAAATATTTCATTATACATCGTAACACTAAATCCAAAATATAATAGATTTTGAAATGATTGGAAAAATGAACAAAGAACCTGGATAGGCAGGATATCGGCCAAATAGCTCACCGTTCTATTCTAGGATAATCACGGAAGATCGAGGGGCCTGTTTATCAAATATATACAAATCACCTGTTTAGTACTTCGTTTAACACAATAAGAATGAGTAGACCTATTTTTTATTCTAGTATATAAGAGGTATTCACCGAAATATCTTTTTATAAAGATGAGAATATTTGTACAGTAGAGGAAATTTGCAAAATGATAAGGTATATGATTACAGTTTTAAGAAAGTTTCTAAAGTCCTTCACAATTTTGTTAAAGCTATCACCCCGATCAAGTCATGGTTGGTTGAGTGTGATAAAGACGGGGGCAGTGATATTCATTATCGAGTAAGAAAGGTTAAGCCCACTACTTGTGTAAACATCAATGAGCAATGAGGGCTTTGTATGTAAGGTAACTCGCCTGACGATATATTAGGAAAAAATAGAGTTTCCTGTGCACAAGCAAAAGTCACACACAAGTGTTCATATCATTTTTTTTAGTTTTAGTAAAGCTGAAAATTGGCGTCTGGATGTCTCATATATGAAGCGTGTGGATTTAAACTATCGTCAGTGGCGGAGAGAATTATCCGCCTTCTCCAAAAATCTTTTGTATCTCCTTAATTAAGTATTATTTATTCCGGTATATATATTGTGAGAAATGCAGTCAGTAACATGAGCACATTACGTACTTTCGTAAATGATAACATTTATGGAGTGCATATATTCATATATATATATATATATATATATATGTATATATATATATATATATATATATATATATATATATATATATATATATATATATATATAAAGTTGTTTATCTTTATTCTTTTTATTTATGAAGCAATCATTATTAATCCCGATTCTATATTCTCGGCAACCCTGTAAGTAACATCAGCACATTTTTTTAAATTTTCTAAACTTTACTATTTACGAAGTGCTCCAACCAAAACACGCACCCGCCCTAAACACAACATTTAGAATAAGTCAGAGACAAAAGAAATATAAAATAATTCATCTACATTAACTTCTAAGTTGTATTCAGTAATACATTTTTAAAAAGACCGGTACGTGCGCGTGAGCGTCAATGATAAGTAGGTTTTTGTAAAATCCTTAATTATTGATTATATAACTATGAATCATGGAATATGTATTCTAGGTAAAACGGTATGTAACGTGGCACCATTATTATTTTGTAAACTATAGTATTTATGGGATGTTATAAAAACCGTAAAACTAATGCTATATATATATATTACTTATACCACTCTTTGGATATGCATTGTACTAGTATATATATATATATATATATATATATATATATATATATCAAAAGATGACATAAGAAACATAACTATACCTAGCTTCTTAACGCTATATATGATTAAACAACAGCGGAAATACTTAAAACCAAAAACGTCAAGTAAATGCATAAATATCGATTTCTTACGCTCCATTAAAAGGACATATAAAATCTACAATCTAAGTACATTAATATATATCGTAGTCAATAGTATGGTAGAAGACAAAAAGAAAGAAAGTACACAATATATGCTATGAGAAAACATCATAGATCACAAGGGAGTTTTAGTTACAGTTCCGTCACTATTTATCGATTATATATAAGTGTGGTCGATCGGTCGGCATATTACGGTAATCATGATTTACGTCGAATCAAATACGTCAAATCCGAGATTTTGTTGGATAATGGTGATAAAAAATGATTCATCACGATTAACGAAGAACGAATGTGGACATAAGAAATACGCTATTTAAGGCCGTACAATTTTTATCGCATTTCCCTGTCGTGTAATTACACTAATAACACTAGTAAAGAAAATAAACAAAATAATAAATGAATCCAATTATTATGAAACGACGCCCAATTTTAAAGTATACTACCTATAAATAAATATTTTATAGATATTTCGGGTAGATTTCCGCTCAGAGTTAGATTTTTTTGCTGGAAATCTTATAGATACGTGAGATATTCTAATGCGATATAAAACCCTTCTCATTCTCGACGATTAGAAAAGTTAGGTGACATATCTTTTCGTATGAAACGTACAATAGTAGTGCTACAAATAATAATATATACGAACTATGTTGACAACTCAGGTATTAAACAGATTGTTGTTGCATTTTGGTGTCAATCTCATTATATATATATATATATATATATATATATATATATATATATATATATATATATATATATATATATATATAAATTCCCGAAACAGTTTTTCATGGTAAACAACTGATGATCCCTTAAAATAGTGTTAGAAACTAACTAATATAATAATTGTAAAAAATAAATTGACTTACATGAGTGATTTTCCACTGGAAGACTTGAGACTATAAGTTTTTTTTGTTTTTTTTTAATATAGTTTTAATGGTTGAGAAACTTCCGAGACTATATATATATATATATATATATATATATATATATATATATATATATATATATATATATATATATATATATGAAATTAAAAATGGAAAAGCGGAAGACCTTTTTCGCTCAACGTTTCGCCCAAATTTCACGTGGGCTTTGTCAAGAGCGGACGAAGAATACAAAAATGACAAAAGACGAGAAAGTCTGTAAATTATCGGGGAATATATATAGTGGTTGGGTTCATGTTGAGATGAAGGGTATGCAAAAAAAAAAAAAAAAATGGAAATAAATATATATATATGCACATAATTGTGATATATATATATATATATATATATATATATAACGCATATACATACATATATATCAAATATACATAGAAGTAGCATTGGAAAAGAAGAGGAGAAAATAAAGAGCAGAAAGGGGTCCAAAGGATATTTAATTTAAAGCTTAGGGAATCATCCGGTGTCTATACTTATCTTGTTTTCACTAATGATTACTTTTGATAGGTTGGGGGAGATATTGTAGAAGCCCATTCTTTGTTTAATTTTATTTGTGGAAAGGGCTATGAGGGCAGATTCAATTATTCGACGTGTGGACTTGTTGTGTATTGTCTTAATTAAAGTGGATTTCTTAAAGTCAAAGTAATGTCCATACTCCATAGTATGAGCACATAAGGCGTTAAGTGTGTTGTTGGTTTTAATCGCTCTTTTATGCTCATAAATCCGCTTGTCCAGATTACGCTGCGTCTCTCCAATGTAGACCTTATTACAGTCTAGACAAGGAATGGAGTATATGCCAGCTTTGACATTGGGTGTCGTGTTCAGTTTAGATGTTTTTATTAAATTTATAATGCTTGCAGAAGTTATTTGGGATATGTTTATGCCTAGTTTATTAAGTTCTGTGTAAATCGGGTTATTGTTGGAATTGGTTGGTAAAGCTATATATCTATTTATTATAGGGCTGGTGGATAAGTTTTTCTGTTTGGAATTTGAGTAAATCTGTAGAGCTTTTCTTTTAGAATTTTGTATAAAATACTTTGGGTACTGTAATGTATTGAGAGAGTGTTCAATGTATTTAAATTCGTCATCTAAATATTCATTGCTGCATATCCTAAGTGCTCTTATATATATATTAGACTATTGGTTGTATTTCTTTCACCGCCCACGTATACGACATGTACAAAACAGATTCATCACCAGAACGAATAATAGATGTAGTTAAAACCAATTACAATCAACACGTTTTTTCTACAGTTCACATCTATAAAGAACAGAAAATTAACATCAGACAACGTATAAGTCACATTAGTCCTCAGTCTCCCCTTAAACATAGGAACGTAGACAATATGAGAATCCATATATTATTCATTCTTTGAGATCAACGTGAAAGGTATCCAGCGCCATGAATTCTGAATACTCTCTGGCATTTTCTGGGTACACCCAAGAGAAACAACCAAGCAATTCAAGAACCGGCGCCCCACCAGGATAGTTTGTTTAGATATGTATGTATTTTACTTTCGTTAGTTCGTATTTTTCACATGGGTCGACTACTGCTATCCATATTGACAATTTCACAAATCAAAAAGTTGTTTATTGAATTGATCAGTATATTGTTGATGAACCATGAGTGGATATTACATTTCGATACATTGAATGGCGATACCTTAGATGCCTACTAGACACTGTTCTCGAGTGTCTATGGTCTCTCTGTATAGGGGTTTGTCAGGCCCACCTTATATGAGGACACTTCCTATTACAATTAAACCTTGACTTAATATTCGAAACACCATAGTGTTCTAAGCCCAATAAACATCCCCTAATTAGGCCTAACCCACATTGGTACAACGAGTAATGGTGCATCGTCTTTGAGTAATGTTCCCTAAAGTAACAGCACTTAGCTGGATACTCCACTAGACTAGATGTATTATTTTTCTGGAATCGGGTAAAACAAACAGACCACAAAAAAAATACTATAGCATAGTAAACTGTCCAATTTGGGAGAGGAACATTAATGCTATTTACTTCTTTACTAACTCAACGTTTAACAGGTAAATAAAACTTTAATGGAATATTCGAATATCTATGTACCTCGTATAGTAATCAAGTGTTAGCCCCAGAAAGGTGCCACTTGATTTCTAAAAAATTCGATTGAAGTTAAATATAAATATATATGTGTGAGTGTGTGTGTGTGATATATGCATCGTGTGTGTATTTATTTTTTACGAATGTGGCACAATTTATGAAAGCTAAAAGCCAATCTTTGATGATAAGGATGAATGGAGCAAACATTTTATTATTTATGAGGAGAGTTTATGACAAGTATTTGTGCACAGTAGATTTGAAAACGACCATATTAAAGTCCGCATGGAAAAACTCTCTCTCTCTCTCGCTCTCTCTCTCTCTCTCTATATATATATATATATATATATATATATATATATATATATATATATATATAAAGATAAATAGAATATGCATGTTTAAATCAAGTGAACCTAAACAGCGTCCTCCGGGATGCAGTGATATAGGTCTAGTTTTTAATTTGCATCTATTCACACATAGTTAAACTTTAAATACACAACATTCCTTGATTTAAAATGAGTTTCGCCCTTGGCTAATTTTATTTTAAGTAATTACTCTAAAATGTGTATTATAAGATGCTGTATAAGCTTAAGCTATTACTATTTAAAAAATAGATTGCAGTATGTGATTGTGTTTCCTATAACATGATAAAACAAAAACAATTGGACGTTTATAAGTCAGTAGCAAATTTGAAAACGATTTCGTTGAAGACATTTCAAGAAAACGATAATGATATAGGCTGATCAGATAAGGTTTGATACTTTTCTGCAGCTTCTAGTAACTGAAAGAATGGTTGACAACTGTAGTTAGTGGTGGCGGAATTTACAAAGCATGTGGCAAAGCTCTCTACATTAAACACATACTCATCTATGAAATAAATTATATATAAGCAGTCAATGTTTATATAAATAGACACGGTACGACTGTAGATGTAATGCCGCCTGTCGCTTCTATGCTTAAGGCAACTGTTTTCAGAACTATGTAAGTGGTTGTCAATGTTTTTATAAATATACCTTGTAGATATCAGTTACAAGCGCCTGTCTTGTAGCATAGTGGTAAAAGATGCCGACTATCAACTAGATGGTCGAAAGTTCGATCCTTGGCTTGGGAGTGGTGCTAATCTAACCGTACTTAAGAACTGTAATACAGCGAAACAGTATGATCATCGATTACTATATATATATATATATATATATATATATATATATATATATATATATATGCTATTGTTTATTATCTATGTACGTATACGTTTCGTCCCTTTTCAATCGATACTCATCAGCATAGAGATATGACTATTTACTACCAGTCGTACGATTCGAAACTCTGCATCACAAGTATGTTTCAACTGAAATCAAACATCGTGTACTGCGCGGCCAATATATATATATATATATATAAGAAAAAAACAAAAAAAAAAAAAACATATGTGTGTTTTGAAAGAGAAAAAAAAACAAAAAAAAAACATAATAAATATATATATTTGTATGTATACAATGTATTAAGGTTGAAACTAATTCATTTGTTCCACCATTATATGTCATATTTGCTCCAACTTGTGTCTATCCGTCACACCTCTGCATTGTATTGCCTTCTAAATATTACATTTCTATATACCAATAAACAATGCTTCAAGCAAACTACATAAACCTCTTATATATATATATATATATATATGTACATATATATATATATATATATATGTACATATATATATATGTACATATATATATATATACATATATATATATATACATATATATATATATATATATATATACATATATATATATATACATATATATATATTGTGTGTATTTATGCAGCATATTTTCATTAAGGCAAACATTATTAAATAACACGGAATGGTTTTGTTTGATGCTACTTTTTTATTTTTTCAATTTTCCGAATTGTCCATCTAATGTTTCGGTCAAATTGATGTACATATGATCCATGGGTTTCTTGTTCCATTCTTTTTTCTTTTTTGCAAGTACTTTCGATTTGAATCGTCAAATCATCTTCAGGCGGTATTAGTTGTAGTGTCTTTACAAATTATGACTTTACTGTTGTGCTCATTTTTGAATTATAACAACAAGTAGTTTATAACTTGAAAAAGCGTCTGTAAAGTTGAAATGCACATGAGAGCGTGATGGCGTTCTACACATATGAGAGATTTAAAAGTTTGACTGTTTAAACCGTTAAGAAATTGATGACGTTAAGGAAAGTGCATACAATTAAAACACATAACTACCTAATGGCTAAGGATTTGGTAATGTTAATTATTATGCGAGACACTTTAAAATGTTGCGACTTGTTTCATAATTGACATTATTAATTGTGGGATGTTTAGTTTTTATGTAGAGAGCTTCGAGTATTTTTAATTTTTTGATATTGGTATCGTGGTGTATTAATTTGGTATTGTTAAAAGGATGTTTCTATATTGGGAGGGGGTGCACTTATGTTTTTTTTAGGTGTTGGCATATAGAGCTAGTGTTGGAGAGATGTAGGGTGAGTCTTCGGGATATTGTTGTAGAAGTGAAACCTATGTAAGAATTAGTTGTTTTATTGTTGTCGGAGATACATTCTCCCATAGGGCATTGGAACTGATATATATATATATATATATATATATATATATATATATATATATATATATATATATATATATATATGTGTGTGTGTGTGTGGGTGTGTATGTGTGTGCTTTCACCAGAAAGATTAGTATAAATTGCAAAATATAATTAAAGAATTGTTCGACGTAAGGTTTCTATAAAATAAAACGTAATGCATAGTCTCCCCATAAAGCTTCACTACCTAATTGAGAAAAAGGCAGTTGTTATATGGTGCTAACAGGTTGTACTGAATTACTAGCTAAAGGCATCTTCAAGGTTATAATTTTTTTTCGAAGATGTTTCGCCGCCCTCCCCCATACTAGACATGATCAACATCGCTTAGCGTAAACTTGCGTGTCAACGTGACTGTATTGTTTAAACATAATAAGAAATGAACTTAACTGACTTTTAGCCATTAACTTATTTTGCTATCATATTTTAAGTGGAAAAAAGTTAAAAAAAAACTAATTAAATGTCTTTATTTATTTGAAGTAAGACAAGAAGAGCATTTTATTAACCAAGCATACACAAAGAAAACATAGGAGATAAGAATTCGCCTCATTTGGTTATATTCGATATAGCCAAACAATCTAGCGACGAAATAATTAGCGAAAACGATGCGTATCGAAAACAAACTGAAGCAGATTTCATTGTTCAGTTTGTGATTATCTGAACACAATCTCCCAATAACATGTTTCTTTTATTCTTTTGTTTAATGAGCGAATCTTCCCAGAATCTCTTATCAATTGTGCGGAAGAACACTTGTTTTATTTTATGACGCAAAGTAAAAAGATAAAAGATAATCTGAGTTGTCAGACTTCAAAATACATCATCATAAAACCATTGGTTGCATAGAAGGTGGCCTATTTATCTTTCCGGGTGTCTCGTACTGATGGTTCAATAGGTGATAGTTTTTATCAACATTGGCTTTAAAAACGACGAGCCAAAGTCAACTATTTTCAAAGCATATTTCTTTCAAACGTTCTTCGTGTCTTTTAACAATCAAATTACTTGATACTCCATTAAATATTCAAATTTAAACTGCGAACTATTGTTTACGTATCTATCAATAACATATAACCTTCCTTTTTTCAGAATTCTCTTATTTAATCATTTTATCTACGTTCACATTCGTCATCTACTCGTTGTGTCTCCAAAAATGTCACCCATGGAATTGTTAATACTCTTCACAATTTTTAGCGTACTCCAATTAATTCTAGTGCATTTATACATCAGCTAATACCTGACCTGCTCAGCCAGTTTCAGTCACAAATTTAAAACTGTTTTTGTTTACTGCTATTTAATAATATGTCCAGTCTATGTAATCGTCTTTAGTTATTTTATCATTGATATGCTAACATACGTTGGGTAATGTTAAAATAAATGCAGTATCCGCAAAGAACACGTCTTTGACATGTTGTATTTGTACACACCTTATGCAATGATCGCAATTTAAACACTGAGTATCCATATTTAGGCCAAGTAACAGTGAGATTTTATGGAATAAAACACAGCATTTTTACTTCAATAATTTATAAATTCTATGATAATATTTGTCAAAATGTTACGTTTTTATGACTTTTTAAATATGTTGTGAGCTTAGAAAACAAGTAGGATATAGACACATATATGATACGTGTTTTATTTTAGAAATCAACCAAAGTAATATTTACTGATGTTTATCTCCCCTTGCATCCTTTCCGCTTTCTGTGAAATATTTTATTCTAATAATTAAAAAAAAGTGATTGTTTCATGCAATCAGGTGTTGAAAGTGGTTAAGTAGTGTAAATAACTTTAGTCTTTTCCTGCATGTGTTGTTCTGTTTTTGTTTTTAATAATGAGATATTGTTTACAAAGGCTATAAACCATCCGGAGATAGAATTTAATGGGATAAATTGATTTAACATTAGGGCAGACCTGACATGAGAGTGAATTAGTATGACATAGTTTTATGTTTGTTAATGTCAATGTCATTTCATTTCTATCATTTGGCAGTTTTGCCTTTCTACTGTTGCCCCTAATAATAATTGATTGATAATCAAAGATCACGTGTAAATAAATAGTATGCTTTAAAATATCAGTTTACGTCACTTGCGTAGACGAAGAGCTATGAAACAGGTCCCAATGAATTGATACCTTTCTCAAAGCTTCACTGAAGAAAGAATACATTTTTGAAGAACTAACAAAGAAACATGCAAGCATAAGCACATATATGCAGAAAATATCAAAAAGTACCAAACATAAAAACGTTATTTTAAAATATAGCTTATTCACAAAAAATATGGTGTCTTAAAGGAATCAACTTGTACAAACCTATTAAATTTAACAAAACGTGTATTAACAGCGCAATACCATCTTATAAGAGACACATACTAATGAACCTGTATAGAAATGTTAATTATCTTGTTAACAAGAAAACCATTGGGACTACTCTCTTCAAAAGAATGGCCTAAATAATATGTTAAACTACATAAAAGAGGCAAAATTATACCAAAATCTAAAAAACCAAAAGAAATCACTCACATGTTATGAATAGTCAAGTTACATACTTTAAAAACACAAAGCAGACACATACTAAAACCTGTCGGATTCGAACAAAAAGTTTGACCTCGGATGACCTTATAATGCTTGAAAGATCGTTAAACACCAACAAACAAACATAGAGCCACAGGAAATTACGATTAACAGACCGGCAATTGTGGCTAAGTAGAAATTAAAAAGAATATTTTACATCGGTTATAGTCATGAATTGATCTAGCCACTCCGCCGAAAAAAATGTAAATGGTGACCCATGTTCACACATCGCAGCCAGATAAAACAATTAAAATATCACGAAAGAGTATTTGACAACTCTAACACGTGCTTCAGGTGATTCAATTCAAAACACAATGCCCTTTGTACACCGTTCTTTAATTAAGAACATTATTTTACTCAAAAGAGGTAAAGTGAGCGATTATATTTTGTATAACGTTATTAGTACGTATTTTAATAAGGGCTGTCTATTTCGTAAACCATGCCGGTGTCTACAATATGGTCCGTGTATTTATTTACAGTGGATAACTATTAAATACACATGTGAATCATAGATCTAAGCTCCACTGTCGCAGGAGACCATCAATAAGATCTTAGTCAGCTTTGGGATGTAAATAATTTATCCTGGTTTCAGATTCTCAAAATATTGATTTCTACAGCTATGCCATTTTCAGGATGCGCTATGTGATATGTTTAGTCTTCAGATTCTGGAATATTTCGACCTTAATAGGATATGAAATGATACGAAATAAAAGTAATTATTTTTGTGTAGAATCGGCATCGATATTATCCATCTGCGTAATACTTCCCTATGCCTGGATCTAATTAATGATAAGCGGTGGATTTTATCATAGGGATCCAGTGATATGAAATTAGAGAATAGGAATTATTTTAGAAGTAAAATATTACATGTTATTGTTCGGTTTGGTGCAGATCTTTTATAAAATTTAGATCATTATAAGCTATGTAATGACAATACATTTATTGGATTAATTAGTCTGTTTATGGCATATCATGCTTTTGGTGCTATTTATTACTGAAACTATATATATATATATATATATATATATATATATATATATATATATATACTTTTGTCCACCCTACCCGAGAAACATTGACCACTGAAGCGTAAGAGGCAACCTTAATGGGTGACCTGGGTAGTGTATTCAGACAAATATGTTTGGTTTAATTACATTTAAATTTCGGCGTGTTGATACGATCAGGGAAACAGGTATCGGGAAGGGAATTGCAAACGCAAGCCATCAGAGGAAAGAAGCTATCTGAGTATAAAATTATACAGAATTTATGGGCTTCTACATAAAGAGGTTACATTTCAACCTGAAACGTTCCATATACTTATATCGTGCGTCTGTTCACTGGCATATCAAACGATTTCGGGTAATTTAATAACGAAACATGATAACTATAATAAACAAGTACTTATTTAATATTAGTTGAACAAATGTGACCGACTTAATCATAGGTTTAATGAACTGGTGTCAAGAATGTATAATTTTGCTAATAGTTGAATGCAATCGATGCGATATTTATATTCAATTCAAGTCGGCCACTGTTATTATTAGTCCTCTCACGAACCCTTATCATTACTACAATAAGTAAAATATAATCAAAATATCATCAAAGTAATTTAAACAGTATATGAGATTATTCGGAAAATACTCGCTTATTTTTCAATTTAGTTATAATAATCTCTGAACATTGCTTTGTCTATTTTATTTTATTAAAACTTTTTTATAATCGATCTGTATTTTTTGATGAGTTGCCAAGGAGTTACTAAAAATGCAATATTACGTCATAAGTTCTTAATAATGAAGTAGAAACAAAAACATTGCGTATTTGTTGCATGCTTTTAGTCATGATACAAATGCTACATTGTATTAATAGAGCTTATAAAAACTAAGGAATATGAAGTTTGAACCAAATTAACACTCACAAGTTTTCGTCCGTCACTAGCAAACATCGTACTGATCGACCTACGATAATTGCAGAAACACTAAAATTGTTGTGGTTGTTGCTTAAAGATGAATAGTTTCTGTTTTTCGAACCCTACTTGCTACGAACTAAAGATTAGTTCACTGCATGCAACCAGCATGTGACGAACATTTCCATTGCTGCATCTTCAAAAATACATCAAACGTAAATGGCAGGCTTTGCTATCTGCATAGCGTTTTTTGACTAACCTGGTGAATCTTACCATCCACGTTTCTCTTCTTTCACCCTTACTAAGAACGGCAAACACTTGAGAACTAGAAACAAATTTGCTGACGACATTACAAACTGTAATATGTCTACGACACTGAGATCGTGTGTGATATAGAAAAGTGGACATTCTGGAGGAGTGTGCTTTGTGCATTGCACCGAACAGCCGCACTGGACCAACAGAGCTGGGCATGTTAACACTTTGAGAGATGCATTCATTACGGTGAGGGTTTCGATTTATGCTGCTATTTTTTAGTCAGATTGATTTTGTTTCATCTTCATACAAGATGTTTTTAAATACCAAAAGTATATTTATTTCCATAGCAGATTCGAGCATATCTACTGATTTCTGTATATGATTGATATCTACTTCGATGTCTTATTCAGCACACTTATCGATATTTGCTTCGATAATTGCCTCGATATTCCCTGCTACATTGCTACCACGATCTACTTATATTTCCCTGGAAAATATATCTATATCTACAACCATACTCTGTCCACCATTGTTATGAATAAATATTTTAATACATATACATATTCATACATAATTGTAAAATCTTCTTATCATAATATTTTACTGTCATTTCTCTTTCTTACGTATAAACGAATTGTACCTAACTGGTCTTCCGCGTATGGCATTATTCTTTTCAATTAATAAAATAAAGTGTTACGCTAAGTACATTTTATCATCTGTTATTATTGATAAAATCCTATCCATTAAGATATCCAACAAATTGTTTCTATAATTATTTCTATCTTAATTCGGTTCGGTTCGGATTATGAGATATTAATTTCATATATATATATATACATATATGAATGAAAACTATGAAATTAAATATCTCAGAATTACTATGGATAAAGTTCAATTCAAATTTTCACATATATTTCTATTTTCACATGTGACGTTATGCTTACATTTTGTCTCATTAAATCCTTTAAAATAGTCCAAAGCAACTGACATTTGGGAAAAAGTGTCTTAATGTAGTATACCTTTATTCATAATGATACATTCCTACCAGTTAGTACTTACTCTTTTAGTGTGCAGAATAGTATATGTTCGTTCTACATGATACCATACGCACATGATTACTTAATCCTTTTTAAGATTGCTAGTAGGAGGCAAGTTTACTATATATCCTGTTGACACGATATCATCCACTCAAGCAATAACTTCCTTTAGTTTTTTTGGGGGGGTTTACTCTGGAGGGAGTAGTATTCATTCGTCAGTAAATAATCAACACAGTCATAACCTTCTTTAGGGACCATTATATTATATGCTTCTTCACCATGGTATAATGCTCCAAGATAGCAAACTATATAGGCCCAGGGGGAGCATGTATGGAATTAATAGATTTTTAAAATATTTTGTTCACAATTATTGTTAAGTCCTACATTACAATGTGTATTACATTTACTCTTGTAACTTCTTGTCTACAACATAATCATTATTTTTTGTATTTTATTTTATTATCATTTCATTACCATTTTCATATGAAGCAAAATGCAAGTTTTTATAGTTCAAACGCGTAAAGACATAGGTAATAAATAACAGAATTCTATGCGCCGGATAATTTGTATCACCCAGTGTGGTTTTATGTTGATTATTGGATCATGTCATTGGAAACTGCCTAATCTTGGGAAAAGAAACAAACAATCAGATTTTAGAAAATTGTGACGAAATCCAACTAACCAGTACTTCCGGAATTAAATACATTGCATGGATATATGACATATTTTACATTTTTAAAATTCTTATCAATTGCTTTGAATATATTTTTGTGTAGTATCGATAAAAACCACATTGTTAAGATTATAAAAAGGTAATTTTGAGAAATGCTTTTTTTATTTTTTTATTTTTATTTATTGTTTTGAATATATTTTTGCTTTATATCGATAAAGTACACATATTTATGATTATAAAAGGTAATTTTGAGAAATGTTTTTTTAACATTTTTTTATTTTTTATTAATTGTTTTGAATATATTTTTGCTTATTATCGATAAAGTACACATATTTATGATTATAAAAGGTAATTTTGAGCAATGTTTTTTTTATATTTTTTAATTTTTTATTAATTGTTTTGAATATATTTTTGCTTATTATCGATAAAGTACACATTTTAAACATTATAAAAGGTAATTTTGAGAAATGCTATTTTTACATTATTCAAAATTTATATTAATTGTTTTAGATATATTTTTGCTTATTATCGATAAAATACAAATTCTTAAGATTATAAGAGATAATTTTTGATAAATGCTTTTTCAAGTATTAGCAGACATTTTGAATTTACGGTAAACTAACGTTGATCGATTTTTCTACCAATATTTATCCAAAATGATGCCGTTTACAAACACCTTTGCAAAATTCCCTGAAAATTGTCTTGTTTACGCTTGATTTACATAGCCAACTAAAATAATATCTAAAACCTGAACATCAACTTAAACAAACTATCATCTAAATGTTTGATCTTCAAACAATATCGTTTATAACTTATACATGTTTTCAATATAAGGCTAATATAAACTACACGATAACTGTCTGTGAAACGTCCATATATAATTTAACCTTAAACAGTTAACTAATAGGTTAAACAATTAAAATCTAGAAATAGTATAATCTAATCAAACACGTTTAGTAATACTTGATGTGATATTCGCTCTAGACATGCATCCTGCTTCCACCAAACGAAGAAGGTTTCTAGGAAATATCGAATTTACATGCAGTCCGTAGCCAAATGTATATCTTGGTCAGAGATAACCTACAACGCCTAGAATGTCCAGATTATAAACGATTAGTTACTAACCAGGCTCAACGTCGCCTAAATTATATGATCTAACAAGAACTGGTGTGTTAACGTGATTATGTCGTATATATTATTCCAAAGAGTTTGAATATATAAATAACGTTTAAAGGATGACGTGTCTTATACGTTTTTAGATGAATAATTATTATACGTCTATCGTATTCAATATGCATCTTCAGGGCAGATTCCAGCTCACAAAGATGGCGACCAAGATCCGGCTCAACGCGGTAATCAAGAATGAATACACCTACACAAACACCAGACAGAAGATCCAACAATGATTGTATACCATGCGTCATGTATTCATTCTTCCAACAGTTTTACATCGCTACAATTCAACCGCTATAGGCGGCCTGTGAATAAAATAGAGGTAAAAGCTGTTAGCAGTATGGCGTTCCCAGGAACTAAATACTATTTCAAACCAATTGTTTGAGTTTTCCATTCCAATGAAAACAATTGTAAGTTTAAACCTATCATTGTCGAGTTGTCTGAGTTAGAAAAAAAGTATATTAATAGAAACATGAGGTGACGATGAAGAAGTAGATAACGACACACACTGATGAACTCGATGTGCCAAGTTCGAATAAACTCACTTCCATAGCTATCCTTTGACTTATAGATGTTTGCAACCTTTTCCACCCGTTGTCACTCTTGTAAATTTAAGAAACAAGCGTGTAAACATATGCCTTCAATAGAATCACACCGTTGAAATGCTGTTTCATATGAATTCACTTTACTTTAATTAATAGACACAAAACACATTTTGATTCAAATAAATTTAAGATAACAGTTTATGGACCCTCCGTTCAAAATCTCGTTCAGTAATTTAACACGTACACGACTAAGAAAATGCACCACCTCAAAAACCTAGGAAAACAGCCGATAAAAAGCGCAAAGCAAAGCACAGACTGTTAAATACCTAGGTTTGGTTGGATTGTTAAAACAATAATAAATATTTTCTATCGCTTGAATCGATTTCATATTTAATCCGAATCAATATTTTATTTTTTATTCGTCATCAATGAAGAAGGGTGGATGAGTTCTAATCCTCAAAGTCAGAAGGCTATACTGCTACCATGATATTCAGGTACAAGTTTAATGAAGTACTTTTTATTTACTCACCCATTAAATTGTCCTTTTCGTTCTTTGGCTGACAGATAGAAGGGAATAAATAAAATGTAATCATGGACAGAGAACGAATAAATGCAAAATGAATGCCGCCTAATGTGCTTTTAATACACATTCGATTGTGAGAAAGAGGTAGATAGAAGAGGGGGAACATTGTTTTGATGGGTCAGCTGGTTAGCACGCTGATGTTAGAGGCGAACGTTATGGGTTCGAACGACACTCGATCATAGATATTTTTACTCTGACTTTGTGTTAACATAAACTTAATATTTTAAATGACAGTATGATGCAGATTGATTCTTACTTTTATATTAACTTTAATCTACGTACTGAGGGAGATTAAGACTCCGGGGGACACCGGCCACGCTAGTTAATAATAGAATGTTACAATTTTAATTTATATATTCTATATATCATAGGGAATATTAGTTTTCAAACTTAGCAATGTTTTTAATATTACTGTTAAAAATTATCTTATTATAGATTTTAAATAAGTGGGTAATGAATAATACTAGTAAAATCTCCAGAACGATGCTGAGAAATCTAGTCATTTGTTTTAAAATTGAAAATCATAGCTATATTTAAAAGAGTATGAATGTCACGGAATGTACGTTTGACTGAGGTTAGCAAGCATGTTAATTGGTTATAGCTAAGTGATTTGAAGTAAGGGGTTGTGCTCTGATGAACTTGCTGCTCTTGTTCCCCTACGACGTAAATTCACTAGACCAACCCGACAATCTGCCAAATCCCATCCATTCACTTTGGAGGTCCCTAGATGCAAAAGGAATTTTTACTCCAGTATTTTCCTTCCTTGTGCTGCTGGACTCTGGAACTTCCTCTCTGCTCCATGTTTTCCTGACGGTACTGACATGCAGAAAGTTAAAACTAATTTAAACATACATCTCGCTGCACAGCTTCCAATTTAGGTTGATCCCCCTAAAAAGCTTTCCCCCTTTTTCGTAATAGCCCCTTACGTCTAAAGTGGTGCCCCGTCTTGTTTGGGGTGAACTATGTTTTTAAAAAAATGCTCGAGCCGGAACAAGCTGGGTTGTATTTTAAAATAGGTATTCTATTGTTCTTAGGATTGCACGGTTTTATTCTTTATTCTGATGAAGCTTGAATTTTGCGTGATTTCGGATGTTGTTTCAAAATATGTTATACATCCAGCCTTCAGGTCGGCTCGTCCTTCTAGCCATTATAGCATTGCATTTCGGCTGAAAAAAAGTAGGGAGAACTCTATTTCTCATTCAACGTTCTTTCTGCAAACTCACTCATGAAATATTTCTACAACTTTATGTCTCTCTTGAGTATTTTGCCCAGGCCTCTTCTCCATAGTTAATACGTGAATGAGATCAAAGACTGACCACTCGAATGGTACATGGTCTATAGGATTTACCACATTACTCAAGAAACTTAACCGTTTCTCCCATGAGCGCCGACGATTACGCAGTGATCTCATTTTTGCATACACTCTCCTCAATGGCCATTACGATATACCTCAGGACCTATTATTCACTCCTGCACCTGAAAGAAGTTTACGCAGACACCACAAATCTATTCCCCGCCGATTTCGATTGAACCGGAGGAGAGCCGACTTCTTAATCAGTATCCATGGACCTTGGAATGGTCTCCCAAGAGAGGAAATAAACGTATAAATTCAAGGTGAATTTAGACAGGTGCTGCGATACTGTATCATCTTCTGTGTAAATTTCTACCACTGTTTTCTTTAAATGACAACTGAAACATGTTTGTTTCATTTTGTTTGCTAAATTAATTGAATTGAATTGAATTGGATGGAATCCGAAAATAAGCTGTGTATTACTTAATTGACTTATTCTGAAAAATCCCACTTTCGTACATGCCTAGTGTGAAAAATAGAATTTAATATTTTACAAATAATAAAACTCGATAACAAATACACACAAACAGATAAATTATAGTAAAGAGGTTTTCGGATAGGTGTTCCTCCTTCTTCATAGAAGGTCAACAGGATTGATTAAGGTCATTCGATTTATTAAAAGCTACACGTTTTCCTTTTGCATAGTCACACTGTTCGCACAATCTCGGATAATCGTCCAACCATAAAATGAAGCATCGTTTTTATTATCAATTTAAAGCCATTTCCCGCTTTAAGCATCTGATATATCAATTTTTATTTTTATTAAAAAAAAAGGCCAATAATTTTGTTCTATATCAAACTTTATATACGTTTACGAGTTTCCAGAAATAGTTTTCGTAATGCAAATTCTGACCTGATGAATATGTTTAATGCATTTTCTCAGGAATTTTCAGATATTATTTCAAATGAAAATGAAAAAATAAAATATATATAGTACGGAAATGTATGAGATGAGGCCATTTTACAAATAAAACTTGAATATTTTCTGCAAAAATATACGAAACAATTACATATCAGTTTGCTCTCGAACCCGCCAACACACATACACACACACACATATATATATATATATATATATATATATATATATATATATATATATACATGAGTGTATGTATGTGTTATTAAACAACCTTACACGATATAGATGTATAGATTACTATTTAAAAAAAGGTTTGGGGAAATCGACAAGTATCGATTGAAGATTAAACTCATTTATTGTATCCGTTGAAATAAAAGAAAGTACTCTATTCGCAAGTAATTCAACACTCTGGTTATTTCCTATTACGCTTAATTACACTATATACACACACATATATATATATATATATATATATATATATATATATATATATATATATATATATATATATATATTAAAGCAAACATTGTTAAACATTACAGAATTATTTTTTTGATTTTACACTTTGATCTTTCGATTTCTGTATAATTCCTTTTGTGTCAAGTATCAGTACAACTTTTGATCCGTCGTCAAATTAACTTTATGTGGCAAAATTAGGCTGGAGAAAACAAGAGGATTTCGTGCATATTTTGGCGTACCGGAATTCTAATTGTAGGCATTTCCTTTTTTCTCCATTTCATTCTTTCCAAATATGATATAAGGTTATTTACTCACGTACACTTATTCCATGGAGAAAAAAAAAACAAAAAAACAATAGGGCTTGAAACAATTGTCAGAGAAAGAAAGAGAGAGTCAACAGATGACGATTAGAACGGAAATGGAACTGCACCAGTTTGCTGACAACTTTACATATGAAGTTCACGCATGTTTTTTATTCTCATATTTTCTCCAGCTATTTTTCAATTGCATCTTGTCAGCTTAAAATAAATGAACGAAGAATGAAAAGTGCTAATAATACTTATGAAACAGTATTTTTTTTTATTCTGACACAGAAAAAGATTATTAGAAGGAGTGAAAACATATTAAAAATGTATAATCAAGCTGAGAAATTCTGGTATGTTAGACAATGTTTGCTTAAATGAAAGAATCATGCCTAAATACACACATGCCGCAACACAGTGATGTGCTATGCACTTTAAAGATAGGTACCGAGGAAATCATATATTGAAACAACAACTTTAAAACAGTTTCAGAAGATTCTCCGGGGCAGCCGTAGAAACAGATTTTCTACTGTCCTTCCGGAGAGTGTTAACATTTATATTTCTATGTTACAAGAGTAGAAAGAAAAAAAATACCACGGAACCACCCTCCTCATTATTTAAATGCGCCACAGGGAGGATAAGTTGAAATCAGTTTTACTCGGCGAACAAGCCTCAGCACAGGTTTTTTTTGTTGCAACCCTCAAGTTCCCGTGTTTCCTTTAAATAGCTAAACATATTGCTTAAATTGCATTAATTTGCAACAACAAAGAGATAAAAACACTTTTATTTTGTTAAACCACGTTTAATCTTCAGAGCGATGACGTGCAGCTTTGGTGCGAGGAGCCAACGCCCATGTAAAACGGTACATCATACCACAATGTCGACCCCAATGCCAAGAAGTTAGACATCAAAAGAGCGATGCCTCTCGATGTTAGAGAGAACACCCATGTGAAAAAAATGTGTCGGTTGATTGTAAATGACCACAAGCAAGAATGAGGTTTATGACATTTTGTCCAAGTTTGGGATTGTGAAAAAAATTGATAAGATTAATGACAAGAATAATGGCAAACAAGCAATTCTGCTTCGTTGGCCTCGACGATTTCGACTCCGTTATCGAGAAAAAACAGCTGTCCGAATAACTGACACCAGGAATGGCCGAGGCAGTACCATTGGAGGCCTCGGTGGGTTCAGCAAAAATTCCAACAATTATGGAGGTAGCTAGAAATAGGGCGGCTTTAATTATGGAGGTTACGGAAACTCTAATGGCGGTGGTTTGTATCAAGGAGGTAATGGCCGCTGCGGCGATTACTACACTAGTAGCGGTAGGAAACGGATTCGGTTCTGACTTTTCAAACAAACCGGTGACGGACCAAAACTCGCAGGGGGATTTTCACAGAGAGCATCGAGCACTTATGATAGGAGCTATAGTACTGGTTCTGGAATAGGTAGTAGCTACTGGCGTTAAAGCAAAACAATTCTTATTACCAAATGTGATCTGAAATATAAGTTCGACTATTCCGCATTCGTTTTTTTATTAATGTATTTTACATGTAAGCCCACGTTTCTAGATTAGCTTCACCTATTTATTGACTTAATGTTTTATAAGCTTAATGTGATTCGAGATACTGCAATAATTTGCATATGTTGTGGGTTAAAGAATATAAAAAACTGTACTTTTTTACTGAAGAGCTGAGTTGAGTTTAGAAGAGAAGAGAGTTAAGATTGGAGAGAGAACTTTCACTATTGAAGATTGCGATTGTCGATGAAGGTGAAAAAAAGCCAATTTTATTTTTTCAAGTTTAGATTACACTTAAAATTATGAAATCTCTAAATGGATATTTTAGATAGTTGAAGGCAGTGGTCCAGGCCACAAAAGGTAAAATGAGGCCAGTGTTAGATTTTCGGGAATTGAACCGTTTTGTAGCATGTCATACGGGAAGCGACCTAATAGATGTGTGTGATGAAAATATGAGAAAATGGAAGCAGTTGGCAAGAGGAACTGCGATTGTGGACCTTAAGTCTGCCTACTTGTAACTACACGTGGCAAAGGAGTTATGGCAGTACGATCTAGTTTGCTATAAAGAAATAACCTACTGTCTGACACGGTAGGGATCCGGGGGTAATGTTGCACCAAAAATTATGGCAGCCGTTCTAAAAACTGTGTTAATGAAAGGAAATAAGATGAAGGAGGCCACCGATTCGCACATTGATGATATAATCGTAGATGTGACAAAAGTATCGACAGAGGAAGTGGTGGAACATATTAAGGGATTAGGGCTGACAGCAAAGCCACCTGAATCCTTGGACGGCGGAGCGGCACTGGGACTTAAATTGATGAAAGGAAAGACGGGTGAGCTGATGTTCAAAAGGGGTAACGAAGTTCCGGAGATGACGGAAGAAGTGTATAGGCGGCAGTTATTCTCTATCTGCGGCAAATTGTTGGGGCACTAACCAGTTGCTGCATGGCTGCGACGAGCATGCAGTTATGTTAAAAGAAGAGCTAGTGGAGTAGACTGGACGAAAATAGTTCATGGCAAAAATGTCAATGTAATACAGGAGATTCTTAACTGATCTTGAGACGTAGGCCTCACTTAGTGGAGCTTGGCACATACCTGAAACACCAATAGGAGTGGTTTGGTGTGATGCAAGCAGTATCGCAACAGACGTGGTTGTAGAGATTTGGTGACGGCAGCATGGCTGAGACAAAAAGATGACTGTAATCACATTAACGTGGCCGAATTAAATGCTGTTTTGAAAGGCGTCAATTTATCTATAAAATGGGGATTGATAGAGATTGAAATAAGGACCGATTCAGCAACGGTACTAAGTTGCGTGAACTCTACAGTTGAGGAGAGTGGAAGAATACGAACCAAGGGTGCTGGAGAAGTGATCGTAAAGCGGAGATCGGGAATACTTGGAGAGTTAATATCCGAATTTGGACTGCGAATAAAGGCAGTGTTTATGCCTTCACAGAGAAACAAAGTAGATGCACTTACCTGAATAAAGAAACGCTGGTTAGTTGAGAAATAAGAGGCCCCGGTATGCTGTTTAGGAACTGGAGAACTAGAAGAGTTGCATTGCATGCACCACATGGGAGTGGATAGAACATTATATTTGGTGCGGAAAGTTGATCCAGTTGTAAGACGGGAGGAAGTTCAGAGAGTGGTCAGGAACTGGGTTCGATGTCAATCAATCGATCCTGCCACGAATATACATTATCCTGGTGAAATTGAAACTTCAAATAATTGGACAAGATCAGCTACTGACATAACACACTATCGTGGGGGCGCATACTTGTCAATGATTAGCTGTGGTCCTGGGAGACTAACAATATGAAGGGAGTTACATGCGGAGACGACAACTGCGGTTACAGAGGAATTAGTAGAGCGACATCATCGGCAGTGAAAGCCATAGCTGAGAGAGGAGGGATATCACCCGAAGAGGCCACATTCTGGCACAACATGGCACCCAAGGTCAGACAGAGGGACGAGACAGTGCCACATAGATCCATTTTTAAATATGAATGGCGACATCCAGGAGATATATCCACAAAAGTCGAAGAGCGAGGACCAGCCAGAATCAGAATAGACGAAGAGATTTGGATTAAGCCACCAAATGCTCGATGTACAACGCAATGGGGAAGAGGACTGATTACTGGAGTGCAATCCCCTAACAACGTGAGCGTCGATGGGATGCCGCGGCATATTTTGGATTTGAGGCGTGTGGTCCAAGTTAACGATGGAGATGTAAGCGCCGGACATGAAGGTGAGGCGGTCGCGAGGCAAAGACCACCGAGAGAACGTAATGCGCCGATTAGGGCACAGGATTATGTGATGGGAAATTATCTTTGAAGATCATGGGGGCGTCTGATTCAAAATACTGCAATAAGTTACATAGAGGTGAGTTAAAGAATATAAAAACTGTACTTTTTGACTGAAGAGTTGAGTTGAGTTTGGAGGAGAAGAGAGTGAATATTAGAGAGAGAACTGTGAATATGGGAGAGAGAACTTGAATGCTAGAGATTGCGATTGTCGGTGAAGGTGAAGAAAGCCAATTTTATTTTTTCAAGTTTGGATTACACTTAAAATTATGAACTCACTAAAAGGGTATTTTTAGATATAATCATCTGATACTTACGTTATTTCTTAAGCTCAAACCTAGAAATAATTTTATCTGACTAACTTATTAAAAATTGAATTGAACTCACTTTTCCCTTCCCTTCTATAAACTCAATTAATTTTATTTTTATAATCCAGCAATTTAATACCGATGAATTATTTCTCGATTATTAAAAAACAAGGTTTCTTAAAGGTTCGCAGTGAGGCTCAAGTAGTGGCTAGTGTCACCGGAAGCCTCGAGTAGGGGTTAGTGTTTCAAGGAGTCCCGAGTAGAGGCTAGTGTCATAGGAAGTATTAAGTAGGAGAAAGTATCACGGGGCGCTTTGAGTTGAGGCTAGTATAACAGAACGCTTTTAGTAAGGGCTGGTGTCACAGGAAGCCTCGAGTAGGGGTTAGTGTTTCAAGGAGTCTCGAGTAGAGGCTAGTGTCATAGGAAGTATTAAGTAGGAGAAAGTATCACGGGGCGCTTTGAGTTGAGGCTAGTATAACAGAACGCTTTTAGTAAGGGCTGGTGTCACAGGAAGCCTCGAGTAGGGGTTAGTGTTTCAAGGAGTCTCGAGTAGAGGCTAGTGTCATAGGAAGTATTAAGTAGGAGAAAGTATCACGGGGCGCTTTGAGTTGAGGCTAGTATAACAGAACGCTTTAAGTAATGGCTGGTGTCACAGGAAGCCTCGAGTAGGGGTTAGTGTTTCAAGGAGTCTCGAGTAGAGGCTAGTGTCATAGGAAGTATTAAGTAGGAGAAAGTATCACGGGGCGCTTTGAGTTGAGGCTAGTATAACAGAACGCTTTTAGTAAGGGCTGGTGTCACAGGAAGCCTCGAGTAGGGGTTAGTGTTTCAAGGAGTCTCGAGTAGAGGCTAGTGTCACAGGAAGTATTAAGTAGGAGAAAGTTTCACGGGGCGCTTTGAGTAGAGGCTAGTATAACAGAACGCTTTTACTAAGGGCTGGTGTCACCGGAAGCCTCGAGTAGGGGTTAGTGTTTCAAAGAAATCCCGAGTAGAGGCTAGTGTCACAGGAAGTATTAAGTAGGAGAAAGTATCACGGGGCGCTTTGAGTAGAGGCTAGTATAACATAACGCTTTAAGTAAGGGCTGGTGTCACAGGAAGCCTCGTGTAGAGGCTGGTGTTATCAGAACGAGCGGACAACACCTCCTAAAAAAGAAACTTTGAAGCAATTCCACGGTTACCGTATTTATTCTACAACTTTTTCTTCTTAAGGCCCACGGCTGCTCCGAGCTTTTGGTCTTTCTCTTGAAGACCTTTCACGTGTCCCTGCTATGGTACTTGTTTTTCCTTTTAACAAGACACAACTCAACCAACGTTATCCTCAAACTTTGACTGATACTCCGTCACTTTTCTATTTTAAATTATGTACGCGATTTACAATTCCTACCGACACACGGACGATTTAGTTTTCATGGAAAATAATGGTTCTGCCTTGTTAACTTAAAACCGCGTCCGTTGGTTATTTTAAATGGTGTTTTAAATTATCCAGTGATGGTAAAACAAATGTTTCTTAGTAAAATTTTAATGTAATGTAATGTTTTCGGAAACTTTTACTTGCAGACTAGATTTAATTTTACGTTGGTTTTTGAATATTATTTAAATATGACTGATTCGTTTTTTCGACTTTATTTCAGAACATAGTCTTTCTGAATGTCAATTGGACATGACAGAGTAGTCGTAATTTAATTATCTAAATCTACTAAAAAAATATAATGCCAACTTTAGTAATGTGTTTAAATAACCATGTAATTTAGCAGCTCCCCATTATATTACTATTCATAAATTCCATACTGTAGTCGTCCCGGATGTATTCCTTTTTGGTATTGCTTGGTCATATATTCATTTTGCTTGTGACACTATTTTGTTAGTCGTTCGGCGCGATAACTAAACATTTAAAACGTTTTTTCTAAGGATAGCAATGAAAAGTGCATGTTAACTGGCATTTCAGTTGTATAAAATGGTCTTTAATTGGCCGGAATATTGTGCGAGATCTAACCATTCTTAAACGTGTAAAATATTTGTACAATATAACCTGAAACATCAGCTGTGCACTGGCAATAAGACTAGATATATTTTAAATGGGACAACAAGTGCGAGTTTGATTTTATTAGAATACACACAGTTGCCCATTTGAATCGATCGCCTTTTCTGTGCCAAGTTTATATTAAAAAAAAAACTATGGAAAATAACAAAGGAACCCTAACACTCTTAAGGAGCGGTTTCTAAGTTATAACTGTATTATTTGAGGAGCAATTAATGTTAGGGGAATTGTAACCATTTCTGTTATTACGCTGTAAAAAGACATAATTTTCAGATGTATGCGAAGCTGGATTTTTTTTTTTATAAAACTGATTTTTTTTGTCTCCCCGGATAATCTTAAAATTAATATTTTAGGGCAACGAGTTTTGGAAGAAAATAAATACCACGTGTCTTTTATAGTCGCGCGATATCTTGGAACCGCTCTCCTCATAGTTAAAATGCCACAGAGGGAGGGGTAGAAAAGAGAACATATTTTACTCAGCGAATAAGCGGAACACAGTGATATTTTTGTTGCAACTCTCAACTTCCAGTGTCGCCTTTGATGGATCAACGTATTGCTAAAATTGATTTAATATATATATATATATATATATATATATATATATATATATATATATATATATATCATTTATATATATATATATATATATATATATATATATATATATATATATATATATATATATATATATATATCATTTATTTAGATACTGGATATCACATTATATTACATATTTCAGCAATGTACCGCGGTTTCATCCAAAAGGGCAGATTTGGATGAAACCGCGGAACATTGCTGAAATATGTAATATACAGTATCTAAATAAATTATATTTGCTCTCTTGTATGATCCAGCACTTTATTTGATTTCTTTCCATATACAACCTGACACACTATATATATATATATATATATATATATATATATATATATATATATATATATATATTGTTTATATATGGTAAGATATTGGTTTGTGATTATGTAATCACATGATCAATATACATATATAGAGAGATAGATAGTGCAAACCTTTCCAGACAAACTTAATAGAGCACTGTTTCATTTCTGATGTTGTTTATATAAACAATTTTTTCTTCCTCGCTTGTTTTTTTAATCCAGTTCATTACCTTCTGATGAGAAGATTATTTTTAATGAAAAATAGGGTATTTAAGGAGCATACATAGACTCACTTCTTATTGTGATTTAAATGTTTTACAAGTATAACAACTTATTTATCAATGTCATTATCTTCACTTTGTTTACATTAAATATATATATATATATATTTGAAATTTTACAAAAACGTTCACAGTATAACACATTTACTTTATAAAATAATATGTGGTACAATGCCGAAATTTGGTGGGGCGGGGTGGAGGCGGCTTTTGTATTTTGTGTCTATTCTCTAAACTAGTTTCAGTCACCAAAATACCACATTCACACTATGCGTGAAACCTATACGTACAGTGTTCGTTTTTTTTGTCTCCCTAAGAGGAGAATAGGACGTCTGGTACAAAGGTTGGAATTGTGGGGATATTCAGCTCTCACAAAATGGCCACTTGCGACAATGTAATTAACGTTTGTTTTATTAAGCCTTTTTTCCCATATACTGTCATAACCAAAAATACATGCTTAAATAGCTTGGTTCTGGGATTGAGTTATGTGTGAGTTATGTGTTTAACTGTTCTAATTGGCTGTAAATAATATTTCACTGAACAGGTCATTACTTTCTCTATAAGCTGTCTATGTATTTCTATCGGCACCTCTTACTCTAGGTTGATTCCACGGTAAAAAAGTAGTGTAGTATCCATATTTTGGGAGGCTCTGCGCATGCGTCAGATTTCATTCATAAAAAGGTCGTAGTGAGTGATTCAAACCAGCGCATGCGCAGAGTGATCGTAGGGAAAGCGCAAAATTCAGTCTGTAATTACAATCAACTCACAATCAACACGTGTTTTTCTCCTTTGCTGACATTTTTGAAGATTTTTGAAGAAGTGTTTTTCTTTTCTGACATTTTTGAAGAAGTGTTTTTCTTTCCTGACATTTTTGAAGAAGTGTTTTTCTTTCCTGACATTTTTTGTTCTCATTCTGTTTACATTTGAATTTTGCGCTTTCCCTACGATCACTCTGCGCATGCGCTGGTTTGAATCACTCACTACGACTTTTATATGAATGAAATGACGCATGCGCAGAGCCTCCCAAGAGCCTCCCAAAATATGGATACTACACTACTTTTTTACCGATTCCACTACTTATTCATATTTCTTGAGCATTCAGAGAAAATGTGACTCTTTTTACAGCGTTTTAATTTGATTTGTATACATGTGTTTGTATACACAAATAACAGTATGAAATTTGATGACAAAATAACAAGCACCTTGGCCTTTATCTTATAAAATAATAAAGAATACTACTACTTTTATATAATAATAATAATAATAATAATAATAATAATAATAATAATAATAATAATAATAATAATAATAATAATATTGAAGTAAATTTACTTATTATTTTTATGGAAGAATATTTGTTTCACATATATGTTAAAGATTATGAATTTCGAAATGACATGACAGAAGTATAACTCGACATGAAAGAAGTATAAATCGTGGAAGTGCTTGTGAGTCAACGTGTTACGGGTACGGGACGACGCAGTTCAATAACGCATTTCGATGATTTGGGTGTTGTGGTCGATCCTGCTTACTCCCACTGCCCAATGAAGTTAGGCGGTAAATAAGGCCTGCACTATGCTGTTTCTCATCCACCGCTTAGGTTGCCATCATGACAGCCGAAATCTACCTACATCTCTGGTGTGACCCATTCTAGAATATGACATCCAAGCTTCATCTCCCTATTTCGGAGCGGGTTCAGAGACTTGCGTCACAGATGGTTCGTGGATTCCACATAACGTCCTATGAATAAGGATTAGGGGTCCTCAATCTCTATTCGCTGAAGAGTAGGCGGTTGCATGGATACCTTATCCACTCTTTTAACATCATTCGCGGCAACTGCAATACGCCTCTCTACCTCTTCTTCACACCCGCTTCGTAGAGAAGGCTTCGTAGAAACTCAGGGAAGTTGTACCTGAGACGAATTCCGCTAAAACAGTTCACAGCTTCACAAGTAAATCACAACTGCTGATCATTGGAAAACTATATCTCACTTAAGCAGCGGAGGATGTGTGAAGACGCGTCTTTTGCGTAAAATATCAAATGTAAATATACCTTTAGAGAAGTTTTACACCCTAGAGACAAGTCATAGTCCTCGCAGAACCCAGCAAATTGTGTACTATAGTCGCTTCCGTCTCTTTAGAAAAAAGTCACTATTCTCTGTCTGTCATTCTGCTTCATTGAACAGTGTAACCGACGTAGTGGTTATGTCAATCATATACAGGATTAAAGTCGCCTTCGACAAAACATTCAGACGGTATATAAATCTTTAAACTGCACATTTACATGGCTTGCTGCACTTTGCTATTTTTTCCCTATTAATGTTATTAGATTGGATATAGTTTCTACGATTATATGTCTATAATACGAGTATAAGGAATATTTAGACGTTTAAAAATGTATATGTTATCGAAATATCCGTTGTTAATTTTTATTTCACTCAACAGGATCCCAAACCCTTTAGATATTAACACGTTTATATAACTCAAAATCAATGACTACATATTTTCTTATAATACACACTTATAGTTATGAGTTGAAAATGAATCTTTTTCCTACAGTTATTTAATCACACCATTTTAGAGATGGGTCCGATATTCTGCGCAACTAACTAGTATACATTGCGTTTCTTTAAAATTATTTATGTCTGCTTCTGGGAATAACGCCATCTTCATTCATTAAATATTACATATATTTTCTTTCCATACTGTGCTTTAACTGTCAAGGGAGACGTCTGATAATACTGTCGATTGCAATAATAAATAATAATGATTCCGTATTCGTATCCGTGGACATTTCAGAAACAGAAACTTGGAGATAGACATATATATTTGAAGATTCGGTAGATAGCTCGAGAAGAATAAATAATCAACGTATAATGGATGTTTGTTGTAAGAATGTTACCAAAACTACGTCATATTTCTGAAGGATTTTACGTTATATTCTTGAAATGAAACTTGAAAATTTAAGAATTTTCTTAACTTGGCATCGTTGAGAAAACATGTACCTATTTGGTATTGTTATGATTCAATTAAATATTTAGTTTCTATAATTGATTAATATAAATAGTCCTTGTTTTATAAATACCCTAAGTGTAAGTTTAGAACTAAACAGCATTCAAATAGACAATGTGATACTTATTCAAACAATTTTAGAATTGAAACAATCCATTCAATTACTACGTATGTGTTACTACTTCCAAGATGATAATAATATACCATTTAAAAGTATTATTATTATAGTTATTATTATTATTATTATTATTATTATTATTATTATTATTATTATTATTATTGTTATTATTATTATTATTATTATTATTATTATTATTATTATTCTCCTTCTTGTTTTTCTTCATCTTATTATAAACTAAGATTTCTCACACGGGTAACTATCAGTGATTGCTCACTGATAATAACCGGTGGTATTCTTCGGTGTCTGAGTGACAACAAATCTCCCCATATTTTCTATTAATGTCCTCCTCCATTTGTTACTATTAGGAATGATTTTGCATTATCGCAACATCCCCTTACCATTGATTACTCGCTGGCAAAGAGCATTTGTATTTTCTTGGATTTGAGTGATAATAAGCCTCCCCCAAGGTTCCAGTACTCTTCGCCCCCTTTTCAATGGAGGTCTGGTTTGAGCTCTCCCTTCCCGGCCTTTCTAAACGACCACGTGCGGCCCTTCAACAATCGCCACAAATCCCAACGTTGTGTGTGCCGTAGTTTTCTTCTATTCTTCTTCATCTATCGTTCTGGCCATGTCGTCTATTCAACTGTTGAATCATCGAAGGCACAGCACTGGTTTACAAGTTTATAAAGCAAAACAACGCCATTCACAACGAATTAACACAAACTCAGATACATTGTGTAAAAGGCCATTGAAACTGAGTGGGTGTACCACCGTCGCGAACGGTCGAGGCCTCTATTGTGGGTACTCAAAGTCGTCATTTCATCTCGTATCAGTCCTATCTTCTCTCCCTCGAAGTTGACGTCAAACTTAATGGCTTTTCCCGAGTTGCAACTCGTCAACTGTGTGTTAAACTGTAGCCTACCATAAAAGTAAATTAAATTGCCTTAAACTAACTTACTGTCGCTAAAAACTCCCACTCAAAATATATTTTGTCATATTGGAAATACTAAATCACTTCGGACACTCCCACCCATTCTGTTTTCAATAGGTGTTTTTTGAGTGGTGAATCATTTACCCCTATTGTCTTTCAACCCATCCTACATCCGACTGCACCGCTTTCCCGTAAGTCATTTCCCATCATAGTTCGGGGATTGGCTTCCGCGTTGTCAATAGTATCACCCACCTCCGCTGGCCAACCTGTCACTTACTACATAAACACAAATATTATTATGTGAGTTAAGAAACGGCAGACATGACATACAAATACAAATAACTAAAACAACCTACTAAGTGATCTCCTAATTAGAATCACAAGGGTGCATTGTAGCCTTTCACCTGATCAAGGGTATTAAGCAAAATACAACAAAGCAATTTGTTTTCGGGAACGCACCTACTCACTGGTATATGCTTCCCATACAAGACAGAGGAAATGCACCTCACCCTTCATTGAGGAAGACAAAAACAGGAGAAATGTTAAACTGACCTCTCACAAAAAGACATTTGACACAGTTTCTACCAAGAGGAGTTTCAAATAACCTCTAATATAAACAGGCGTTTTGCTATTTTTATTTCCCCCTCCACCTAAAAAACATATCACGAGGATCTTCTTTACATCCTCCCAAGAGGGCTTAATCTACACCTCTCATATAAATAGGCATCCGCCATTTTACTTTCTTCCCTATCTCTAAAAAATCTGGAGGATATTATTCACTTCCTCAACTCTTTTAGCCTTTTTTACTCTCAACTTTTTTAGCCTTGTGCCAATTTTTTTACCAATAATTAAAATAGCGTCTTAACACAATTCTACACGGATAAATAGGAAACAGGGTCTCTTTGTAACAACAAATGCCTTGTCGTTTCTATATTTTTAACAGCACATAAACATATATCGATCAAAACAATAAAACCTACAACCTGAAAACACATAGCTACAATATATAACACAGATAAGTCTCTTTTTTGTTTTTTCTGATTGTCTCTCGCTTTTTCATTTTCCTTTTTACAACACATAAATAATGTTAGTCAGGACAATGAATTCCATATCCTGCAGCAAATACAGCTGCAACATACAGCACTTATACTTATCTTTTCGTTTTATTCTAATTGTTTTTTTTTCTATTTACAAGTGAGGGGTTTCTCTCGCTCCTTCCTCTGATGAAATCATCGGCTTGCCCCTCTTATTTTAACGGCTTCTACCACATGTATCATAGACCAGCTTAGATGAGAACATCATCAACATTACAACTCTCAGATTGCTGACTTATCCCAGCTAACATCTATTCCAATCACCCACTGATCTAACTTAATACTAAACAATTACACAATCTCTAACCCTTAACTATCCCCAATTATGCTTCACATTTAACCATTTATCGGTTATTGTCTCATACACCCTTCTCTACTTTCTATTCCTAAACACAATGTTATCGGTCGTTGTCCGTTTGCCATTAGGTCACACAATCGATTGCACATCTCCCACGTACAGGGGTTAACATATCTTATATTGGATATCCCGGATACCTCTTTTCCCAGTAACCGACAGCAATACACGACTCGGTGTTCTACCAAATTCAATCACAATGACTTTGATGCTGATACCCATTGCATTATTCGTATCTTTCCGTCCAATATCTATTAACTACCCATACGTTATACACAACCGGACAGCGAGCCCGCACAACTGTTGAAGATCTCGTGAGTTCCTAAACAAATCACGCAATACCTTCATCATAAATCCTGCTATTCTCTTTGGAATTCAAATCTGTGACCCCTTTTGACGGTCAAACGGAGAGTTACATCATCTCATGGATGAAAACATGACATTAAACATGCTTGTAAGATTACAATCTGAACATGAATGGATACAGTCTGAACATGAATGGATACAATCTTAACATGAATGGATACAATCTGAACATGAATGGATACAGTCTGAACATGCATTGTTATAACATATTTTCTTTTCATTAAATGTTAACCAATTTGAAAAGTAAAGATAAAGCAATTTCGATGAAATCACTGTAAACATTAGATTTATTTTATAATAATATTTACTACATGATTAACTCTTCAGTAAAAAAAAATAAAGCTAATTCAAAATAAGTTATGTTTCTTATGCATATGCTATATCAGTCGCAAGGTTTGCTAATTTGCATATTGATTTAAAAAAAAAACATGCATCAATTAATATCTGTTATTATTTTTTTATTATTCAATGATTGTTTCATTTACTTTTTGTCTTTAGAGAGATTGACTTGATGTTTAACAAGTTGTGATCTATTACTGAATTGAAGGTGAATATGTAACTTGATTCCTGTCTTCTTCCAAACTTAATATACGCAATTCAATTTAAAACAGTCAGAAAAGTTGTAATAAACCGTTATCATATGAATGAGAAACAAAACAAAACAAAACTTTTTTTACTACTGTTGTTGTCGGCCATCTTTTTCTTTCTCATTTATGTTTATCCTAACCTTTCTCCTTCTTTTACTCTCATCGCCGTCGCTCAGACTTTTCCCAAACCTCGAAATATTCAAAGGGTTAAGCTGTTTTAACGCCCTTTACCTGTAAATCCAATTGCCTTCCGAATACTTCGACTAGCACCTACTCCGATTTACTAGTGCTCTCTCTTTTGTCTTTAGTGTATAGCTTTTTTAGAGAGTCATTATCGACCTCTACGAAGCAATAGTAAAATAAACAGCTACAATTATACAAATTAAAACCACAAACATTCATGAAGGAGCGAGCTATAATTATACAAATTAAAACCACAAACATTCATGAAGGCGCAATTTAAAAAGAATAATAAAATACGACTTTTTGTGCAGAGTTTTGAGAAAATAACAGAAATCCTCTGTCACGTACCTGTGCGTTTTTTGTCCTTTCTTCTCGTTTCTGTGATTTTTGTTTTTGTCTTTCTATTTTATTTCCTTTGTTATTGCTTGTGTCCGTGATCTCTACTTATTTTCATTTTCGTTCTAAATTTTTTACTGTTAGTTTTCTTTGTTACATTTTTCTTGAGAGCTGTTTCATTTTTCTTTTTTGTGTCTCTATTTCTTTTTTTACTTTCATTTTCCCTTCCATGTGCGCTTCTGCGCTTGTTCTTTCGCTCTGTTTTAGTTTGTTTTCTCTTTTCCTTCCAATTTCTAGTAAAAGTCAAATCCTAGGCCACGTCACCATTTGATGAACCACGTATGTTGATCTTTCACGAATATTTTTTATGGTATCATACGAGAATAGAGTAATGACTTTTTTGTGCGGGAAGTGTATGAGATTTGTTGCAGTGTCAGTTCCCTCGTATCCAGGTGGTCTTACTTCCATGTCTTTATTTTATTTCCGTTGCAATTTTCGTGGGTGTATCATTCGTAGTTTATGTTGGTGGTAATTATTATTACTAGTAGTAGTAGTAGCAGTAGTAGTAGTAGTAATGGTTGTAGTAGTTATAGTAGTTTTCACACAAGTCATTTCCAGGGAGCAATACCGGTTGTTGCTCACTTGCAATAACAAGTGGTGCTCTCTCTGGTTTCAACACGCCTCTCTGTTTTATTTATACTGTGCTGAATAGGATAGGGATAGCACTTATATATACACATATATCTTATTTTCGACAGGCAATCATGTTGTTTCTTTTGCCAGGTTCGTGTCTATGTCGAGTACGTGTATTTCTGCAATGTTAAATACGTTGATTCCTACGAGGAATTATTATTATTATTATTATTATTATTATTATTATTATTATTATTATTATTATTATTATTATTATTATTATTAATACGATAGCGTGTGTGTTCGTGTGTCACGCTTTCGGCAAAAGCTCTGCGCATGCGTGCCGCACCTAGATTTTGAAAAACATTCAACTCGCCTAATTTTCGAAACATTTTCAAATATTTCCCTTTGGCGCAACGGTTAGTGACGTAGTATTTTTTTACTTCGGCCCGACTTGTTTATAGTTCGATCCCAACAAACGTCTAAGATTTTTTTCTACGTTTCGAGGGGAAAGGGAAGGAGAAATGAGGTAGGTAGGGGACGACCGAGAAAGCACATATTAATACAATAGCGTGTGTGATTTTGTGTGTCATGCTTACATCAAAAGCAATGACCTTCCGAATCTTTGTATGCTACTCATGAATTGGCTTAGCCTTTTGGCTAAGATCAAAGTGTAGTATCTGTTCCGATGGATATGCACTCCATAGACTGGTATTGTCTTGACCTTCGAGGCTTGATTTACGCCGGTTTATGTGGCTGTCCTGTGCAGTTCTAGGAGGTCCACCTTCCCAGGCTTCGCACCCCCCCTCTTTGGGGTGGAGTAAGTTTATTGCTTACTGCCTGGGGCACTTCTACCGGGGAATGTCAACGGGGCTGCCCAGGCAATTATTAATGGCCAGAGTGCTCACCTTCTCGAGCGCTGGCTTTTCGAACCCCACTTTCCCGACCCGATCTTGGGTCACATCTTACTTGTGGGAGTAAGATAAAAACTGGCCTTGTGCCTAACTCCTGCAGAGGAGTAAATAAATATTCATGAATTGGAGCCAAATTTAATTTAATCGAAAACATTTACAAAGTAAGATTTAGTCGTCGAAATATTACCTTCACTAGAAATATAGTATATACAGAAGTTTTGTAAATTGTTTCATGTATTGTTTATTTTTTAAAAATAAATATACAAGTCCAAATCTTATATTTTATTCAAACAGGTTAGGAACAAGATAATTAGTATTAAAAACATAATTTCGTGTAACAGCAAATTGCGTTAGATTTCCATTACGCGTCGATATTTTGAGAGATGGTCGTGGTGATGTATATACCGGCATGTCTGACAACACAAATTATCGTTTTTGTATCATGTCGGAATCATAGCATCATTTTAACTATAGATGTTGACAATCTCAACGTGCCCCCTTTCTGTGAGTAACCGTTTAAAAATAAATCGGGGAAACAATGCCTACAAAATATGAAGAAATTAAACAAACGAATATGCTGATTCATACGAAAAGAAGAATACCGCTACTTTCCATCAATATTGCAACAAACGTTTTATCGCTTAAGCCATTTATCATGGAGTTTTCTCTGAGGAAATCCGTTTGTTTTCTCTGGAATATGAGCCATAATAATGATTCCAGGATCATAATTCTTGGTAAAACTGCTGTTAGTGGCATTGCGTTTATGGAGTTGCTTAGATCAGATTTAATATTTTCCAAACATTCGTTTGTAGTTTGCAAGTGTCAACTGTTTAAAGTACACCTCGATATTGATTCCACTGCGTTTTAATTATAGGCGAGACCTCCTCTCATTGTATTTTGTTATGAATAAAGTTTTCTACAGAAATACCTATCTATTTTTTTAATTTTTAACTGTATTGGTACGTAAGCATTTCTTTTACTTTATGTCATTTTTGAAAGTGGAAATCGTATATTTTCTATACCATTTTTAACTTAAAGAACCAATCGGAGTTGATTAAGTATATGCGCCAATGTATGCCGTTCACTCTCTGAAAGATTATCAAAGTGCATTGGGTTCCATGAAGAGCACAATAAACTTTAATAAATGTTTGAGTAAATAGAAGGCTTTGTAGTACAAATTAATTATGTGTGCTCGTCGTTAGTTTCTCTATTGCAGTTTCATATTTCGTCAATGTTACATATATTATACTGAAACAACACTTATAGCGAACCCTATATATATATATATATATATATATATATATATATATATATATATATATATATATATATATGTGTGTGTGTGTGTGTGTGGGTATGTGTGTGTGCGTGTGTGTATGTATTTAGGCAGCAAGTTATTACTCAAACAGACTTTGTTGAACAACACGAAATTTTCGCGTTTGCTTAACTTATTTAAAAGGTTTACAAGGCGTCGAGCAATCTTTCGGGTATTAGGCGGCAGTTCATATAATATTTCGCCGATTGTTTTTGAATTTTGCAATTTCTTTAATTCTTTCGCCCTTTTGATCGTCCTCAGGAGTAGTTTTTTTTTTAATAAGAAGGCTTGATTTATTGTTTTTAAATATATCGTGAAGGGTGAATGTGTAAGATAATTAAGAGTGGGAAGAGTGAATCGTTGACAAGTACATTGTCGGTGGCACGCCGAGAAAGAAAAAAAGCGACTTGATAACTGTTAAAAAAGAAGAAGGTTTCTGCAGTGCAAGCGAGAATTGAAAGGCGGCACTTTCAGAAACGCGAAGACCCGGAGGACTTGGTGATCGGATTATCAAAGTACCGGAAGAATTGGAGTTTACCGATGTTTATGAAACCGATGAAGCTTTATTGGCTATAGTACCCAAGCCCATCTTACTGTTAGACTTTCGTGTCCTCTGACAAAATTGCGACTAATAAGCAAGTTGGTTTGTGAAAGAATCCCCTTACTTGTATTTCATCAAACAGACAATTGGAAGTGCCTGTGGAACAATTGCTTCAGTTCACGCCCGGATAGACAATGCAGAGCAAATTGCTTTCCAATCGGATGTATATATGAACGAGTTTCTAGCGGAAATCAAGTCTTTGACCTCAGCAAGTAAAAGATTTCCTGAGACAAAAGTATGTGAAAAGATGTTTTTATATGTGTGTGTGCGTAGCCGGCGTAAACCATCCGGTGATTGGAAATAAAGAAAACCAAAGTGTTTCTGTATACGTTCTGTTCTTTGTTATTCTTGTTGATCTTACCGAAGAACGGGTAATGCAACAAATGAAGGAAAAGAGATAGGGTGTGGTTGAGTTGATTATTATTTTATATTTATTTTTGCCTTGTTATATTGTATTGTATTTGTTTGTCAGTTTGTTTATTTGGTTATATATATAAATATGTATATATATATATATGTATATATATATATATATATATATATATATATATATATATATACATATATATATGTATATATGTATAATAGGACAGAAGAATATATATATATATATATATACAGGGTGTTTCAAAAGTCTTGGGAACATTACAAATGCGTATATCTCATGAACTATTCCAGGTAGAAAAATGAAACTGGTGCCATTTTAAAGCTTGCTTAATCAAGTTTTTGGTCATACTAATGATTTTCGTGTTATCTTTCCAGGTGCAGTAATGGCGTTCTCAAAACAAGACAAGGCATTTTGCGTCCTCCAATTTGCAAAGACTGAATCGTGGACATGTGTTCAGCGTGCATTTCGCAGGAAATTTAAAAAAGAAGCCCCTGAAATGAAAATCCATTGTCAGATGGCATGCTAAATTTGTGAAAGATGGGTGTTTGTGCCCAAGTAAGCGAACAGGTCGCCCTTCAACTTCAGAAGATGCAGTTGAGCAAGTTCGGACAGCCTTTCAGTGGAGCCCCCGTAAATCAGTGAGAAGAGCCAGCAGGGAACTTCAGCTTGCTCCAGCAACTGTCTGGCGTGTCTTAAGGAAACGACTGCAAATGGTACCTTACAAGCTCAAGTTGGTCCAAAAGTTGAAGGACACTGATAAGCCACTTCGCCGTGACTTTTGCATATCAATGCAAGAGAAGTTGGAAGATAACGGCTTTGATGACCGGCTTGTTTTTAGCGATGAGGCGACCTTCCATCTGAATGGCAAAGTTAACAAGCTTAACACTCGCATATGGGGTACTGAGAATCCTCATGAACTTCTTGAGCACGAGCGAGATTCACCAAAAGTGAACGTGTTTTGTGCAATTTCCAAGAAAGGTGTCTATGGACCGTTCTTCTTTGAAGAGGCAACTATCACTGGTGAATCCTATCTCAACATGCTGGAAGACTGGTTAATGGCTCAGTTGGAACAAGCAGAATCTGATGACTTCATTTTTCAACAAGATGGTGCACCACCACACTGGAGTCTTAGAGTAAGGCAGTTTCTTAACACAAGGCTGCCTGGTAGATGGATTGGGAGATCTGGGCGAGGTGATGACGTTCTCATGCCCTGGCCTCCTAGGTCTCCAGATCTTACCCCGTGTGACTTTTTCCTTTGGGGCTTTGTCAAGCAACAAGTCTATGTGCCGCCCCTTCCAAGAGATATTGACGAACTAAAGGCTCGAGTAACGGCAGTTGTGGGAACCATTGACGTCAAGATGCTGGAACGCGTTTGGCAGGAAATGGACTATCGATATGATGTCTGCCGTGTGACGAATGGTGCTCATATTGAGCAACTTTGAAGATTCCCCACAAAACATGAAACTTTAAGCTTTCCAACGGTACCAATTTCATTTTTCAACTCCTAATAGTTTTTGAGTTATTAAAAATCGTTATGTTCCCAAGACTTTTGAAACACCCTGTATATATATATATATATATATATATATATATATATATATATATATAGTCATCCACATACAGACTGTTTCGCTGTTTCACAGCTCATCGGTGCGGGATCGAAACGCAACTGTCGAGCGGACAGTACACCCACCCACACACACACACATATATATATATATATATATATATATATATATAGAGAGAGAGAGAGAGAGAGAGAGAGAGAGTAAGCAATGAAACACGGGAGCCTCTGTGTAGCTTGATTGCCATATATATTTTCATTGCTTACTACCTAGCTCTACTTACGTATCGAGCACTGTTGAAGTAAATACTGAAAACTGACACATAAAAAATTATATCTCCTTATAATATTTTATGTGGATGCATGAAGTACTGATATATATATATATATATATATATATATATATATATATATATATAGGTGTGTGTGTGTGTGTGTGTATTCGACAATACTTTACTTATTAATGATTTACAGCACTGTCACTTCATATTGCGACCTGAATCAGAATAGTTTGGGAATAGTCTTTACTGAATATCTAAACACTTTTCTTTATTTCGGTACACACACTACATGAATATTGATAACATGAAAGATATAACGATTATGCTGGCGCTGATAGTGCTGATGTGTATAAGACAATGTCATTTACGATAATAAGAGTAACAATAATAACAGGAAAATAATATTTAGTCTTTAGATGATATTAATATTAATCGATGTCTAATATTATCATGTAATTAACTATACATATCATAACACAGATTATAATGCTGATTATTACGATTAGATTAATAATACTGATAACTATATGAATCACATTACAGAGTATGATGATAATACCACTCATTATGTTAACATACTCATTTAATAATTATGATTAAGACTAATAAGATAATGTGATTAAAACACTATGGATGCTTATTATGGAGGTGATATTAAATATGATGAGAAGATTAATAATAATAATAATAATAATAATAATAATAATAATAATAATAATAATAATAATAATAATGTTGACCATAATGATACTGAGTAAAATAGTGCAAATATTAAGATTAGATCATTAATACTTTATAAACCTACAATAATAATTATAACGAACATTGTGTTGAAAATAATGATTAGATATATAATGCTAATGATAATGTTGTATTATGAAGAACCCTGAAAAGAGAATAGGTTTACTAATATTGATTGTGACCGGTGTGTGTAGTTCGATTCAGTGTACATTGAGTAGTCATTTGTCTTCAGAGAAAAAACAAGGAAATTTAGTCAGAGGAATAATTCACGCGTTTTGTGATCTGACCATAGACTTTGGGAAAAAAAAATTTCAATCAAAGGTCAAAAGGGCATGACTCACAAATAATTGTCAAAAAGTTGGGATTAAATTACCAACGAAAATAAAGACAATTCTTTTTTAGAGATTCCTTGGATAAGTGCAGAAAAAAGAATTAAAACTGCATATGTAAACAACAGGTGTCATCAAAGGAATTAATTACGCAGTGAAAATTTTTCTGAAAAATGATTTCATGTGGAGTGTAGAAAATATAAATAAGGATTTGTTCGGACGCTGACCTGTTACAAGATAAGGTCAAACAATGATTAACGGAAATGGACTGATATTAAAGGCAAAAGGAAAAATCAAAACTGTATATGAAAACATAAAAATTAAAACTGTATATGAAAACAAAGGAGAGAAATTGATGACGCAGAAAAAATAATTCTAAAAGAGAATGTCATGTGCGTAGAGGGGAGAAGGGCGCATGGAGCGTCGTCGTTCACAGAGAGAGAGAGAGAGAGAGAGAGAGGGAGGAAGGGAGCGGCGAACGGACGACGAGAACGACAGGGGAGGAGATGCGAAGAGGAGTAGTTTAAAAACAGTTGCGGTCGAAATTCAAGAGAGTTTTTTGGTTGGACGTTCCTAGGGACGGAGATACAGGGAGAGATCCAATGTAACGGACTCTGGTTTTCTTTCTTTGAACATTACGGATTTTAAAGATATTTCGCCAAGAAAGAAACACTTTCGTTGATAAGTTTTAACCGCTGAACGTTTCTCTCTAAGACACTCTTTTTTCCACAGGTCCGTAAAACAAGAGAGGAAAATAAAGATAACACTTTTTTCCTATAACTTTGTTCACGTTTTTGTAACTTGTTTTCTGTCCCCACCTGCCCTGAGCGAAAGCGTACTGTAACAATAATAGTAATAATTCTTATGATAATCAAAATGATGATTACTATGATAATAAGATTACTAAAACTAATGAAACTAGATATGATCATGAGGATAATAAATATGGTTATAATTGTTATGATTTATTTAATAATACTAATATCATAACTGATTGTGAATTCACGTAAATGAGTATGTTAGTAAATAGTGAGAATGATAATAGGATAGGTTATAATTGATATAGTAATATATATATAATGGCGACATAAATAATACTAATAATACTGATAATAATATTGATCATGGTAATAATAAACTTTATATGACTCAAAGATATTGATCTTATATCAAAAGTAAAGTCAGTTTTCTTTATTTTACTGATCCCAATGCGTTGATAAAACAATTTGTTTCGTCAAACGTATATGCTAAATATTGGTACGTGTTTTAAAATGAGCATTCTAATTTTCACCGGATTTAATCGATGTTGATATTTAATCCTGGTCGGTATTTCTTTTTTTCACTCATACATACAGGAAGGCGAAAGGATTTTTACGCTTTAACAAACATCTACCCTAACCCCCGTCATAAACATCGAAGGACAGATTCATAAGATACACTTTCTACTTATACATTATATTCCAAACGTTTTCACTTGATTTCTATTATCCATGAGGCATTCAGGAATAGAACATCTTCAAAGATTTAACGAGTGCGTCGGTTCTTTAACTTTTTCAAAGATAAAAACGCGTTTCTTTTTTTTTCTTTGTAAAATGTTCCTTGCATAATTTTACTATTTTAAAATCGTCGTAAACATACGACCGTCGATTACTCATGGTAAATTATCATTAACTTATTTTTTTTCTATGAAAATAAAATTACGTACACGAATAGCCTGTATTAAACAAAAGCTGCCATTTAAAACGACATGGTTAAAAAGGTAAAAAGGCAAAATTGAGATTAAATATACAGTATTTTACTGTTTACGTAAGTGACCGATAAAAGATTGCTTTATTTTTTTTCTCTCGTGGAATTCAAGATTTGTGATTCTTCAGTAGAAAACAAATTAATTTAATTTTCAATAAAACACCATTAAACCGAAAAATGCCTTCATTTTAATGATGAAATAAAATAAATATGTTTATATATATATATATATATATATATATATATATATATATATATATATATATATAAATATATATATGCACATGGTTATTTGAATATAATATGAACCTTACTTGTATCTGTTCTGTTGCCACTAAGTGACACTCATCGAGCTGAATCGTTTAAGGTAACTGCAAAATAAAATTATATTATATGCTAATATGTATATTGCCATTAATAATTATATATATATATATATATATATATATATATATATATATACTTTAATTCATCCCAAACAAGGCATATTGCCACTGAGACATAAGGGGCTACTGTGAATTAGAAACCATACCTACAGAGATATTGTTAACCCACTTAAAGTATGCAACTAGATGTGTGTTCACATTACTTGTTTATTTAAGCATGTTGGTACAGTCAGGGAGATAAGGAGCAGGGAGGGAATCCCAAACGCTGGCAGTTAGAGGAAATACACGTCTAGAGTAGAAATCATTCCGGTATCTGGGGACCTCCACATTGAAGGGGTGTGATTTTGCCGATTATCGGGTTGCTCGGCGGAATGTACGTTGAAAGGGTACAAGTGCTGCAACTTCGGCGGACCACATTTCATTAAAATACTTGTAAAACAAGCACAGGATGCAACATTGCGGCAATATAGCAGAAGGTTGGAGCTTTGTTATCAGTGTGAGACCTATTCGATTAGCGGCTCTTTTTAAAATCCTGTCTAAGAGGGAAAGACTACTGACTGATGTATCAGCCCAGATGTAGCAACAATGCTCCATGCATAGGCGAGTGGTGGCTTTGTAGAAATATAGGATATTGACAGATCTGAGAAGTTTTCTAGCACGAAAATCGGATTCCACCTTTTTTTGATAAACACACATTTTAAATAAATTAAGATCGAAGAATGGGTTAACCTAATTTTGTTTACGTAAATAGTGCCGTTGTCAATTTCTCTTACATGTGTAAGATTTTTCGATTTTTTCGCGTATTCACAAAAATATTCTGTATTCGGTTTTTACCGTGTAAGATAACCCCCCTCCTACCCTTCAGAATTATGCATTCTGGATCGTTAGAAATAAACAATACATTAATTCCCATTTCACCCAGCTACAAAGAAATAGTTTGAGCATTGTCATTGCCAGCTTATTTTTAAGTACTCTTATAAATTATGAATAAAACACTTTAAAAATGGTTATCTTAATGTATATAAAGTTAGGTATTTATATATGTTTATATATTTGTAAGTAGACGATTCACACTTTAACTAATAGACTAATCATTGTGGTTTCTGGAACACAGCTGCTATACGTAAGGGTGGAAATAGAAGCTACATATAGTTCTATTTAGTTCATGCAAAATGGACAAGGAAGTTTTTTTGGGAAAATTCAGATACCTCTGATATTTGTCGAAATTTTTACATTAATTATTTTGCATAAATTAACAAATATACTCCAAGTTTCAGTTTCTTTTAGGTATTTACAAAGGATATGGGCACCAGATCCTATTTGGAAATTCAAATATTAAGGATGCTCATTGAATTTGTCCATAGTTATTAAGCACTATTTTAACCATATTCACTGAATTGTAATTTCTTCTGTGGATCCTGTAAGCTTATGACTGAAATTTTAAACATTTTCAAGAATCAACATCCCATAATTGATTTTCATTAGACTTATGAAAAGGGATTCAAGACATACGGTTTAGTTGTGTAATGTCTTGATTTTAATTTTCCTAACGGGACATTAAAGCTGTGCAAAACTCTACTGCTCAGTGAATTTATTTTCCATGTTCTGTGAAGGGTTTTCTTTTGATTCTTTTTGTTTACTCAGTTCTCTCCCAAACAAGGCCAGTTGCCACTGTAGACGTAAGTGTTACTGAGAATTAAGGCGAAAGTTTTAGAAGTCATCCTAAATTGGGGACTGTGCCGAGAGTCTTGTTTTAAATTTGTGCATGTCGGTACAATAGTGGAAATAGGGAGCAGTAAAGGAGTTATAAAGGCCGATAGCTGGAAGAAAATAAGGTATTGGAGTAGAAGGCTCTCGGCATCTGGGGACATCCACAGTGAATGGATGGGATTTTAATGATTGTTGGGTTGGTCAAGTGAATTTATGTCGAGGGGCACCAGAACAGCAAGTTCATTGGAGCACATTCCATTGAAGTATTTGTAAAACAAGCACACGGATGCAACAGTGTAGCGATGGGGTAGGGGCTGGTGTTTTGTGGATAGTGAGGGACCTATTAGATTATATACTCTTTTTCCGACCTTATCTAAGTAGATAGTACATCAGCCCAGATGTGACAACAAAACTCCATGCGTAAGAAGCTTTTTAGCACCATAGAGGGATCACACTTTCGTTGTAGCAGCCTTGGCAATGTCGTCTATGTATTTGTTCCAATTTATGTTACCTATGTCTCTAAGGATTCAGCAATTGCTTCACATACGTGCGCGTCCGTTTTACCCCCATGGCGAGATCAGAGAGTGGTTCCCTCAGCAAATATACCCATCTAAAACACAATGTAATCAGATAGGGTGTTTATTGAAATTAGGAACAATAAAGGTTCAAGGATCGATTCCTGGTGTACACCTGCATTTATGTGATGTTGTTTGGATGAACGGCCATCGGGGACAACCTGAATCTTTTTTTGGATAGGAAGGATCTAATTATATTAAATAGTCATCCAGTAAAAGCATATGAATATTTTTCATGAGAAAACATTTATGCAAGACCTTGTCAAATGTTTTGGATATATCAAGCGCTACCGCGCTAGCTTAATTTGCCTTGTCAAGTGTATGATATATTCGTTCAGAGATTACCGTTAGGATATCCGCAGTAGACTGTCCTTGCTTAAATTCATACTGATGGTCAGAAAGGATTTTAGCATTAACTAGGTGACGGACTATCACTAGATTGATTTACCATTCAAAGATTTTAGCTAAGTGTGGGAGTAGTGATGGGTGATACTTCTGAGGTCAGTTCTTATCTTCAGAATTCTTGAAAACTGGTAGCACAAGCACACTTTTCCAGCTATAAGGGAAACAAGATTCAACATAGTACAGTTTAGAAAGGACAGATCATAGTGCAGTTTAGAGAGGACAGATCATTTTTTTATTACTATTACTGGTATAAAATAAGACCCACACGCTTTGAAGGTGTCTAGGTTTTTTATGATGTCTCGGAGATAAGAGTGGATGTGGCTTCAGTTCGCAATGGGACATTTGGGAGGAAATGGTTTGTGGAGTTCAAAGTGGATTTTAAAGCAAAACGCTGAGCAAGTAGTTCAGCCTCATCAGTTGCCGTGCAAACGACATCGTTGTAGTTAAGTAGCGGGGGAATTGTTGATTTGCCATTGTTTACCAACCTATTGAAGATTTTCCAGAAATTACAAGTACCTTTTCTCTGTGACTGAATGCGTATTCTGTTCATCTTTGTATACCTTTAATTTGCTGTAGCTATAACAGTCTTACAATGATTTCCTGACACTATAAGTTTATGTCTATTTGTACTTGACTTATGGCGGTGGAATCGTCGGAATGCTTACTGTTTCTGAGCAGTAGCAGCTGCACAGTTTGAAGTGAACCATTGCGGTGAGTGGGTCTTGCTGTAGAAATTCCGCATGAAGACATATGCTTTGATGCCTTTGTTACCCCATTTAGTTAACTCATTCATAAGAATTAAGTTCTTTTATTTAATCACCGAAAGGTACAATATTTTAAAATAAGATTAAACTATGCTACTAATTTTATAGCAAAAATAAACAGCATAGTTAAAAAGTGCACTGTTGCTGGATAACGCCAGCACTTACAGGTTGTATTTAATAATTTAGAAGTTTAATTTCTAACCATTGTTAAAGTAAAAGAGTCAAAACATAATAAAGATAGTTAATTTATGAAAACGAGGCTATTTCTTTTACTGACAATCTACCACTTATCAAAGCCAAAAGCCATTCGAGGTGAACGGATTGTTGGTTCAATGATTTAAAATATTATGAGAGGATTAAAAAATGATTAATGCAATAAGCAAAGTTTTATTATGTATGGGAACGGTTTATAACAAGTGTTTTTTTTACATTTATTTGAAGTTTTTGTTGTAGTTTGCAAGGAAGCAATCCCATGGTAGTATGTTTCACATATGGTACGTTTTTCGAAATACACTTTGTTGATGGAGATTCCGCCTGGCGCAAGACACACGGATGGAGAAAGGGACGTTCTTTTCAGTTATGGTACAAAAACGAGTCCTTGCTGTGAAGGTGTTACAATATATACAGATTATAATAAGAAAGGACAGCATATAGAATATTTTATGAGATACGTGTAGGTATATTTCATTAAAAGAATTTATAGCAGATCAGAAATGTATGGAATGGACGGGCATTGAAGGAAATAGCTAGCATATATTAGTTACCCCTTTTTCTTGATATGCCAGTTCTTCCAATCAATTTTTGATCCGCCATACTATTATCCCACGAGTAAGCGGAGCTAAGCAATACCCTAGTTTTTGTACTATCCTTACTTTTGCTTTCTCATTATTCTCATACCTATATATATATTCTTCTATGTTATTATAATTTGTTGCACTGCAAAATAGTTATTAAAAATAAATGAATTCTTTATTTTTCTTCCGTGTAACTTTTCTTCATGATCTTGACTCAAGTTTTACTAGTAATTTATTTATCGACTTTGTCTTAATATTTTCCTCGTTAGTTGGACACCCATCTACCATTGCTTTCTTAGTAGCTCTAGTCTTGTCGTTTTTGCTAGTTGATTCTATATAATGTGTTAACCTATTTATTGGTACGTAGGTATACGTATCATTGCTTATATCGTTTTGAAAATGTTTAGCTGATCCAGTTACAACTTTATTAGGACCTGAATAAGACGCTTTGAATAGTTTTCTCACTCGATCGACAGAGGAAAGTAGAGTTTTTGTTATGAAGGGTTTTGTATTTGATGTCCTTTATCGCAGTTGAATGCTTTAAATTGGTACATTGATTCACACTAATTACGTATGTATTTCTGATTTATATGGGTTTCGTTTCATGCGCCCTGTCTGTGTACTAACTGCTGAGGGATCAATATTGGTGTTCTAGTAAGAGAAGTAAAAGGTGAAACGCCTGATTCATTAGGGGTACTGCGTATACCAAGTAGAGTTATAAGTATCGATTTCGTCTATGATTCTTTTCGAGCCATTATCCCTTCTTTTAACGAACGATGTTCTATTTCAATCAATCCGTTGTTTTTAGGATGATACGCAGTCGTCCTCAGCCGGTAAAAACCTATCAACTTGGCTAATTTCTGAAACAATTCGCTCTCAACTTGACTACCTCGATCAGTTACAACATGTAGCGAAACCTCCAATCTAGATATCCACGACTTAATAAATACCTCTGCTACTGACTGTACAGTTATTTCAGTCGTAGGCTGTATCTTAACTCAGCGAGTTGCACGATCGATACGGGTAAATATATCTAAGATACTTGTCAGGATCATTACACATTAAGGGTAATGGGCTGAAAATATCGATATGCACTGTTTGGAAACGTGCAAATGGCAATTCCACATTTTTACAGCAGATTTAGCGTGTCTGTTTATATTAGCTTGTTAACATATAACACATTCTGCACATAATTACTTGATAGTTTTATCTAAACTCGGCTCAACATATCTGGGCTTTACCAATTTTATTGACGCCCCCCTTCCCGGATGCGCTAAACAGTGTAGGCTATCAGAAATAGCTTTACGAAGATGTTGGGGATAAACGGTCTGGGGTACGCAATAGAAGTATCACATAGGACTAGACCTACTTCGTTTGATATTAAATAGTCTTTTAAGTCTGCGTATGATTTTAGTTAATTATCTCCCATTAGTGACAAAGCTATTTCTGTCAAATTACAGGCATCTACTTCCACAGCTTATAAAATTTGAGACGGACAGTTCGCAACTACATTTTGATCACCATTAATATATGCTATGTCACTAATATGTTATGGAAGTACTGACAAGTGTCGTTGCCGTCGATCCAATTTTGCCGGTGTCTCACTATAAAAGGTTCCACTCATCAGAGAACAATGTTACGTGACGACCTTCTATTAGGTGGCGGCATTGTACCACCGGGAAATAAGGTGCCAGTAGCTCTCCGTCAAATGTTAAATATTCAATTTGAGCTTGACAGCATTTCTTAGGAAATAATCCTATAGGTACATGTTTTTTATCTATCAGCTGATGTAATGCGGCGCAAGCTGCGTATAGACAATTATCCGTAACAATGTGACACTCAGTGACTGAAGACTGTGGATGAGCTAATGTCGTAATTTCTGACAATTTACTGATTAAAGTTCTGAAAGCGTCAGTTTCTTTCTCATTCACTCCGAGCTTTGACTTAGGGTCCAAACCCATTCGTTCGGATAGTCGTAATACTATAGATGCATGATTAGGAATTAATTTACGGTAACAACCTGCCATCCCTGAAAACCTACGTTAACTCTTCGAGTCTTTTATTACGGGAAGCCCTCCAGTTCTTTAATTTTCTTTGAAGTAGGTAACAAGATTTCTTTGTTTACGTGATAACCTAGGAAATCTAAATTTGCTACATTGAATATATTCTTAGCTAAGGAGATCTTCAAGTTATTATCACTAAGGATTTTAAATACTTTATCTAAGTCTTCCACGTGTTATTTTTCACTGTCACTTCAAATCCATATACCGTCCAGGTAGAGGAATACATCATCTATTCTGGCCATATATCGCTGGAATGTAGCAGCAGCATTTTTCAAATCTAATGGCATGTAATTAAATTCAAACAAGCACAAACGGGTTGCGACAGCTGTCTTAGGCACGTCGTCTGGATGTACCTTTATCTTGTGATATGCAGAAGCCAAATCTATTTTCGAAAAACAGCATTTGTTAGCTAACATTGAGCTGAAAAAATTATTCTGAGTATCGGATAGCGGTTTATTTTGGTAATACTATTCAGCGTGCGGAAATCACTGCGAGCTCGATATGCATCATCTTTTTATTTTATAGTTTATTATCCACGTTTATAAATTTATTAATTTATACACGTGGATAATGAACGATTATATAAAATTCATAATAGAACGTAAACGAACTGTGTATGTCTATCATCAGGCGTTGTGATGATAGTAACTACTTTTTAAAAAATGATGACGATAATTAAGTACAGTGTGAAATAAATGCTTTGCCTGCCATGGTTTTTCATTACTTTACTTTATTTTGTATACGACACTGACGATGACCATACCTGGGAATAAGTCTACTGAAATTTTTATGAGTATTTTATGAAATATGTGGATTTTCACATTCTTACATTTTGTTGTGGTTTAAAATTAAATAAACAATATATATATATATATATATATATATATATATATATATATATGTGTGTGTGTGTGTGTGTGTGTGTGTGCGTGCGTGTGTGCGTGTTTGTATTTTAAGCTGTTTGCGTTTCTTCCAATTCTTCGCCGAATTATTGTTATTATTATGTTATTTTTTACAATATATATATATATATATATATATATATATATATATATATATGTATGTGTGTGTGTGTGTGTGTTTTGTGCTTGCTGATAGTATCGGAAGGTTGTTTATATGTTCGACATCGGAATTCACGAATTTGTGATGCCTTAGTACCCGGCTTCAGATCGGGGTAATTTAGATGACGATCGCGTCTTTAGCGATTTTCAAGCACCGCACCAATAATTAATATAAGGGTAGCTAAATTGGCGAATGAACCAGATCGATAAAAACACATATAGGTTTTTAATTGATCACCATTTAGCAAGTGTCCAATTTTATCAACAGAATTGTGTTAATAACACAGTGATAAAATGTAAGTTAAAGAATTTAACATTTATATAACAACAATTTTACAAAGATGTAAAATATACAATATTAAAGTTAGTTAAAAGTTGAACATTTCCCGAATAGGAAAAATATACAAGCGTTAGGTGTGTGCTCAAGTACCGTCGTGTGTGCGTGTGATTACCTACTTAGGTAAAACTGTTATATGGAAGACAGCAGCCGTGCTTAAAGTGGATCTTCGGTTTGGCACTTCAAGTCGATGGGTGTTTCTTATTGGTGTTGCTGCTTTCATTGAAAGCCGAGGTGCGTCTTGTTATGTCGCCAAAAATAACTCTGATATCATTGACCAGTTCAGCTTTTTATATATGTGTTACATTTAATACATACTTGTTACAATCAAATTAAAACCACGTGTGTACACTTTTCACTGAGTTGGCCCTCTGTGCCAAACTCTCTATGTACTTATATTATTAGCAAATGACCTCGGTGATTTCCTCTTCAAAAGTAAATAAATAAATGAAAAGGAAATAGTAAGCCGAACGAACCTAGAAAAATGTTTAACTAATACAAGCTAACAATTTCTTTCAATGCCCGTCCGTCTCATCGATTTCTGATCTGTTATATATTTTTGTTTCTCTACTGTTTTTAAACGTTAATTTTACGAATTTCTAATTGTTCGGAATATGACGGATACATTGTAGTATATATTTATTTACTACCGGGACCTCACAGCGTTGCCCATGGGGTAGAATCGAATTTAATGTTATCAATAGCAATTTATGTCCTAGTGTTGTCATACGCGACGTAAATCTTGGTGTAAAAAAACAAACAACTAATCGACGTAAAATTAACAAAAAATGCAAGACTTTATTCTTATTTAATATACAAATACACAAGTAAAATTTTACAAAAAAATACACGCTATAAGATTTATTAAAAAAGACAACCTAATCCTTCTGTCTCTCTTTCTTTATCTGTCTCTCCTGGATCAGTAAATATGCCATCTGGGTGTCCGTAGATTAATTCCTATTTTAGTCACGAAAATATTAAGAACAAGGGAATAGTGTTGTGCGTCTATTAAAAATAAAAGCAATTATTTCTTTAAATTGTCATCAGTTATTAAGATTAAGCCTACTTCTTTTGCTCATAAAATAAAATTCGCATACATAATTATTCTTTCATTTCTGTATTATTATATATGTTATTTATATAAAGTGTAAGCCCGTTCTCCTTTCTTCATAAAATAAATGTGTATACGGTATTATGGAAACAAAACGGAGGCAGGCACGTTTACTTTCATTATACTGTCAATAAACTCATATCAACTATAAACATAAATATATCACATATTATATAATATGCATATAAAGCTATAATCATTAGATAAATATTAAATAGTGTCGTACTTCACCGTCAGAACATTATGGAGTTACGTTCAGAGGACAGAGTCTGGGTAAGTATGTAAGGCTAATGTATTACCCATGCAGCATACTGCCTTCTCTACCCCATTTGAATTGCCCATTAGATAGTCAAGCGATTATACACATATTTACAGTGACATCACAAGAAATGCAATGGCATTATTGTATACATACTCGGACTGCCTTGGCGACTCTGAGTGACGAGTTTTTCCTTGGAGTTTACTTTCAAAGCCATACCCGTCGTCAGACAGTAGAGCTTTGAAATCAGTTTTCCTTTTCTTAGAGGATATGTATTCCCAGAATATATAAATCTCATCTAATTGAAGCACTGGTTTTGAATATACGCCAATGTACTACAGACAATAATATAATAAAATAGTTATGGATATAATTATGGCTTCAGAAGATGATGATGAATATGATGATGCTATTACTTATCCTTTATTCTATAATAAAGACCTATGTTTCTTATTGGCATATAAATAAAGATAAGTATTTTCAACTCGTCACGTAAAAGTCAGCGAGTAAAAACTGCCTTTTCCTAACTCTTGGACGAAACTATTTAAAATATTTATTGTTTTAAAACAGTATTAATTGTTACATATTTTCAGTAAATAACAAACAGACATATTTGTTTCATATATTCAAATTATATTGAACTGATAATAGCAATTATTTTTACGGAAAAAAGAGACTATGTTTAGCATTATTAAACCTTACATAAAAAAATGTCGAACCAATAACTTTTAATGCTAATAATCTTTAAAGAGTCAATTATGCAGATAGAGGTCAACGTGGAATGTTCACAAGATCACGTTAGTACGAAAATAATATTTTAAGCAATTATGTATAAAAGGATTTTATTGACAAAGAAGAAGAAAAGGAAGAAGAAAAAAGGATAGAGATGATTTATGATGTTTTTTAAGATTTCCTGTTATCTAACTCTTTAACGATTAGTGCTACTACGATGTTTTAAAGCATTTCCATGTTAATTCATTTTTGTTCAATATTTTTTGTAAATTATTTACAGTGTTTTTAAACACTGTAAATAATTTACAAAAAATATTTCCAGATTCTAATTAATCTACGATTCTAGGACAACGGCTATATAGACACTTTCCGCGAGATGACAGTTTAATAACGCCCTTTTTCCAAAGTATTAAATAGTCCGAGGGCGTAGCGGCTGCATCTCAGTTATACATGATACAATATGTCTTGGTCTGACGAGGCTAGGTGAGGCCCATTCCTATTCAGACCAACAAATAGCGCCTGCTATTCCCAAATGGTTACCCATCTACTAATGACACGGCTAAACGTCGCTTAACTTACCTGATCTAACCAGAACTGGTTTGTGAACGTTATAATGCCGTAAGTTTTTTTTAATTTAAAATAGTTAAAAATGCAAACAGTGATCCAATTTATTTCAATGCTATTGGCGAACTGCTGTTTCGTCAACATCCTATGCCGAGTATATTACATTTTTATTCAAAATATCATATGTATATAAAATATATTTTATTTAATAGTATATATATATATATATATATATATATATATATATACATACTAGAAGCACGCTTTACCCGTTGGGTCACAAGCACTAACATTTTTTGTTAAACTATAATTTTCCTCGAAAATTCATAAAATGTGATGTGTATGTTGTATTTCTATATAATCCTTATGAATAAAATAAAAGTAAACATTCCTCTGATTTTTCTATCTGATGTACATATCTGTTTATGGTTGAATCAACATATAGTTAAAGCATAAAGATATACGCATAGCTAAGAGAGAAGGAGGGAGAAAAAGAGAGAGATTGTGATGAGTGACTGGTTCAGAAAATTCAAATTTATGACTAAATAAGTAATCAAGGTGTTATTTTCTTCATGCATAGCTTAATCCTAGAATTAAGGATTTTATTTTAGATTAAGTGTGTGTTATTACAATCTATAAGAAAACAAATTATCCTCATCTAAAACAAATCCGAAAAATGAAATGTTGATTAACTCAGCTGTAGGATAATAATAGATTATATATTTTTACTTGCATACAAAAAATACTAACTATAATGAATATTATGAATATACAAACAATGTAAAATTATACAAACATATCGACACGTTTTTCGTTAAGCGGGATTCATCGATGCACACGAAGTTCACCTGCCCGGCTAAAAAAGCTAGAGTGCATTTAAATATTCATTTACATTTTATTTTTATTTTTTATTTTTCATATATAATTTTCTAATTTGTCAATCATATTATTCTAAGGAAGGGTTATTTCAGGGAGCGTATATAGCAAGCATTAAATAAGCTAATTTCCGATGTTGTCTTTTTATTTGTTAAAAATGTCAACTGGCTTTAGAATGAACTTCATACTGATTCAAAACATTTAACACGAACTGAATGAGGCATCCACCAGCTAAGATTTTTTTTGTATAATTATCAAATATATACGTATATGTATTTTAAAATAAAAATAAGTGTTATACTCTATAGATAACAAACAAAAATAAAACCGTTGTATATTGAGAGACGCGAAAAGGATGGACATTTGAAATGTCTCCTTCTCCAACTTTAGATAGAATGTAAGTTGAGCGTTCTCGTAAGATACCGCCGTTCTTCGAGAGGTTAATGTACTTCATAATGGCTTACTTTTTTTTCTCTGGCCAGGGATAAATATAAGAGTATATATTGTATTTAAAACAACACTCTTATACGATCATCTGATTTCACATTTCAAGCTGGTGAATACCCCCGTATGCCATTGTTTCAGATCGAAACGAATTTAAAGGATTGACGCGTGGCGATCAAAGAACGTAATACACTCTATAATAAAAGAAAATGTCTATGAAAGCAATCGTCAGACAATATCACAAAATGTGGACTTTAGTTCAAGGTTTATATTATTTTGATTATTCGAACTACGGTTCTAATCTTGGATCTTATTCTCATAACGTTTCGGCCGATGTAACTTCAAACCTTCTTCAGATGTATCTTGTAGAACTCGTGAATTTAGAACAGAACCCTTTATTTAATCCATAGGGGTAGCTTGCTCTCGTTTCGTCAGCCATGACCTGGTACAATCTTAAGTGATCTGTAATTGTATTTTTAATATAAATACTTAGAACTGATTATTACTTGACACTTCATTTGTTACGCAACTGATCCTTGCCGACAAATTACTTAAGACTTATAGTTGGTCATTTCCGTTCGAAAGTCCGTACATATTCCCGAGATCGGCAAGATACACCCGAAGAAGGTTGGTGGTTACATTGGCCGAAATCATGTTAGAATAACATCTAAGGTGAAAACAGTAGTAAGAATATTCAACATAATTCAAATCTAACGCTGGAGTACAATATAGAGGATTTATTTGTTTTCTGTATACTTTTCCTAGTAAAAAATGCTCGCATTAAAAACGTTTGAGAGTTCATACATATTTGCTGTGCCATTTTCTGAAATATAAAGTCTATCGAGGCAGGTGCTCGAAACGTGAAACTGCTTTGACACACAACCATTGCACGGACGCAATACCCTCGCATCCGCACGCCCTTACACGTATTGTCACACATCGCATTTCAAACGTATCAACATTAAGAAAGAAGATCTCGATAGAGAATCGCAAGTTGATAGACAGATTAAGACATTCTGGAAGATGAAGATGGCAAACACATCAATAATTGATGAAGACACAGGAAACCATTCGTGGATCCATGATAAAAGAGAAATGACACCAGATTGAGAATAGAGATAAGAAGGGTGAAGTCGTTACAAAAATTAGAAAGAATTCTACAATGAGGGACAAAAGTAAGAATCTCATTAGTTGATCATCATTATAACTGTGTTTCATATTCATAGAAAGGGGTCAGCTGATGATCTGGAGTACCAAGTTCGAATTATGTCGGTTCCATACACAACCTTCACTATGGGTGTTGGCAACATTCACGTAGTCTCTTCTGTAAGTACCTGATTCACAAATAATTGGCGAAACCAATGTCATCTACAGAATCGAAAGATCAAACGGGCATAGGAAACTAATTCCTACGAATAAATATGTATATCAATGGTCAGGGTTACCGTGTGAAACTCTTCATTTTGACGTCACCTTAATTAGAGGATACTAACCCTTTTACTAGTGAGGCAATGAGAGTTGAGAAGGGCAACACTGATTAAGTTAATATCGATAAACTCGAAAGACAACAATATTGCAGAGATCGTATTTTGGTAGAAATCAGAGAACTTATACTTTTGAACCCAGAAAAATAAAGATTAACATACTGTGTTATGTTTAGTTTTCTACCGATCCCCCTGCCAGAAAGTGTTTTAAAACACAAGGTGTGTGAGAGATGATAGTGTTCCACGAAAGTTTTATGTGAATAATGAGATAAGACGAATTGATAAAGAATCAGCAGATATTTCAGCAGCAATAACAACGACCAGAACTTAAATGATATAGAGTGGAACGCAAATATTCTCGATCACCAAGCAGAACATATAACAAATAACGACATTATCGAAATTAAAGAAATAGAAAAGCAAATGTAAATAAAATAAACAACTTTCGTAATGATATAAAAAGTAAATTGGTGGACCATAGTCGAGGGCGACTTGAAGGCTCCATTTTCATTATCTACTACAGGAAGATGTATTATATCGAGGTATCAAAGTAGCGAATTTGTGAAGACCACTAAGCCAACGGATTAAACGAGCTGTAACATAGAAAGAAGGGAATAGATCACAGAATTCTAAAGAACACAAGCCATAATAGTATGTATAGAAAAGACTGAGACTAGCACCACCACGCCTATGGGAGAAGGGGTGCAGGGAAGAAGAAAAGATAAGGTTAATAAAATTACAAATACGCTTATGAACCTCATCAAAAACCCTCAAATTGGACAGAGATTCACCAGCTGAAATATGAAAAGAGTACTCTATACAAGGTCTGATAGTAGATTTGTAGAGAGAGAATAGACTTAGGTGTGAGTAAGCGTTTCAAGCGATGGAAAGAACTGAATTTACGAGAAGCAGAAAGAGCAATAGTTCAAAGATTGTATGAGAAAGACCAAGAAGTTTCAGAGTCGATTTCTCAAGAAAATAGCTATAAATGAGAATCTTAGGAAGAAAAGGGACACACCTACGATTGAAAGACACGAGACTAGTCTTAACAGGATTAAACACATTTAATACTTTAATCCACAATAGAACTTTAGTAAACTTCTCGATCAACTGCATATTCAAACTGATCCCCGTAGAAGAGGACGCGACTCCTTTCCTGGGATTAGGGATTACTCCGCTTACTCTTGATTATCGCCTTATACTGTTGAGTAGTTCGCAAAGTGACATCAAGTACCATTTTCAAGTCTTTAGTATGACATAACAAAAGATTGAAGCCTGATTCCCCCGCCCATTTGCGAAAACACCTACCATTAAGCCAAATGAGCCGGTAAATACTTCACTTCATTTAACTTTCCTATAATAATCCTTTATTTAAATATCATAGTAAGTTTCAACTCCTTATGACCCTAACAATATCATCTCGAACGCCAGTATGCCCTTGAAATATATATATTTCTTATCTCTCTCTCTCTCTCTCTCTCTCTCTCTCTCTCTATATATATATATATATATATATATATATATATATATGTAGAGAGAGAGAGAGAGTGTGTGTGATAGAGAGAGAGAGAGAGATTCGTAGTTACAAATTTAAAAAATATCTAGTATTGGCGAAGTAGTCATAATTGCTGAGAACGAGGTCTACAATCCAGCCAATCTATGTTTAACAAGTTTCTTACTTAGTTCTAATACAAACAAAACATGAATAATTCAAAAAAATTCTCATAGTAGCTGGCAGCATTGATTATACCCTAATGCTCTAAGTAGAAGAATACTAGAAGAATCGAATACGTTATCTTAACTTTTTTTTTTTTGTTACCAAAGTAATTAAATTATCAATTCCCTGATATGTGGTTATCGTGGACGACCATACCGACATTGGGAGGATGCATATCAGCCGTTTCAATAGATACAAAGATAATTTCTGAATTATTTCGTGAAAAGGAAACCTATATTTGGCGGAATTACTCATTGTTTTCTTGTTTAGGGTAACGATTTTCGTTTGTATTAACACCAATGAAGAAACATTTTAAACGTACATTGATTACACCCTCAACAAAAAATCTATCATGCAATGAAGTGGAAACGGTTATATAAAGAAAGTATATAAATAAAATGTGTCCTAAAACAAAACACTCGGACTATATTTTTTCAGTATTATTATACAGTGCGCCCGGGTACTATAGGTATTATTGAGTTTGTAACTTACTTTCTGTGTGATCTTAAAGTATTAAAATAATATACATATATATATATATATATATATATATATATATATATAATTATATATATATATATATATATATATATATATACACATATATATAGTACATTATATTTGCTTCATAAATCCTATGAAACTCTAGTATTTATAAAAAAATAGTATAAATTTTTATTTATGCAAACATTTTTGGTTACATATTTGCCTGCCTGTTGCATCTGCGAAATCTTTCGAGAGTGAACTTACTCAGCCTTTTAGAAAAAAATGAAAACCTAATTTCCCTTTTTCTAAAGGTCCGAGAAAGTTTGCCTTCGCAGATGTATATACATATGTAACCAACAATATTTGTATAAATAATATATATATATATATATATATATATATATATATATATATATATATATATATATATATTTCTGTATCTACATGAAAGAGGATATAATTTTCTATGTGTCAATTATAGCATTTATAGGCAATTTAGCATGAAGATTTCCTGGAGATTAAACCCGGAAGCCTCTGTGTAGCTTAATTGCCATAAACATATTTTTATAACTTACTATATATATATATATATATATATATATATATATATATATATTATATATATGTATATATATATATATGGGGCTAGTGTATAAGACAAGCATTCTATATATGTCTACAAACATATACGTTGATGAAACATACCCCAAATTTACATTTCTACCCATGACTTAAATTTTATTTAAACCATTTCAATAAAAACATTAAATAGGTTCATTTATCTTCAGACCTCACACAAACTTATTTTTTTAACCCATAACTTAAGTCGTGTTGTATCTATGTTCACATACGTTCCGTGATAGCAATATCTTTGATTTCATTGAAGTATTTTTAGTTTAGGTTTTTTTATCCCCATTCTTCATGCGTCTCACTTTTACATCAATTAACTTTGCTTAATAATATTCAAGCATCAAAATTCTATGAAGACATTTTAGTCATCCAAACACACTTTCATAGCATACATAATCTCATCATTATTTGCACAGGTCGCAATATGTAGTTGGATTTGAGTTTAGAAAAAACGCGGTGGGGCAGATAGATCAAAATCTAGTTACTAATGAGTTTTAGGTAGCAATTCAAAGCTATAATTGAGTGATCCAGCTCGTAACCTCATCCGTTTGAACGGGCGCATAATCATGGAGCGAGAGTACATCTGTGCTCAGCTTCCCTCATCTTTTCGATTGCTTTTTTCAGTTATCTTGATTATGATACATAGTATTGTCTATTAATAGTCTCTTAATTTGTAAGTTAGTGTATTATGATTCCGTTTTTGGAATTCCTAAACTGATAAGTAGTTACTTTACCAAAATACGGTGCATGCATGAAATTCTTCTTGTTCGAAACCATTGCTTTCTTTGCATTTCTGATTCAGCTTCGAATTATTGAATCTAGTTTTTATCATGTTAATAATCTGCGTTGGAATTACTAAAGGGTCATTTGTAAGGGAATCATAAGTGTGGTAGAAGTATCATTTTTTGTCCACATTATTTGATTTATCTTTCAGACAGCTAGATCATCCGCTACCTCTCATATAAAACAGTGTTTACTAAATAAAACCACTGAATGTGTACTTAGCTATATTATTAAAAGTAAGAAGTATGTCATCCCAAACTATTACATCATTTGTGCCGCTTTTATTATCCAGTACTTTACATACGAAAGTGAGTTTTCAGCGTGTATAGCTTCCATGTCTTTATAGATTTTCTTGGAAATTGGAGTGTTTTTATTCAGATATGTTATGACTGTTTAGGCCTCTATACTATCGATTGTTTTTTTTTACAGTATTAATCTAACCTAAACAGAAAAGAATATAAATATCTGTATTAGATTTTTGGAGATTAATTTAAAAAAATGCAGAATGTTTTTGAAACGGGTGTTTTCATTTTCGAATTACCCTCAAAGATGTATCCAATGAAAAAGGAAAAACATCACTGTATACATCACATTTATAACGAATAATAATTAAGAAATACATTATCTCCCTTTCTCTCCCCCTCCTTCTCTCTCTCTCTCACACACACATATATATATATTAATATATTTTTGTCAGTTGATGAACAGATAAAAACATTCTTGAATATGAGCATGGCCAACGTATTAATAATTAATATGGTACAGGAAAGCATTCGTGCAGTCATTTATAAAAGGGAAAATACGATAGGAAACACAGTAACAATATAAAAATATAAATAAAGATTCTGTAGTTAAATTCTAGATGTGCACATTAAAAGAATCTTCCTACTGTGGTAAAACATCTTGTTTCTCTTGATTTGAGACACATGATACAGAAACAGTCCGTAAACAATGTGTTCCTTGCTGACATATAAAGAGAGATACGGCAGTGAAAGTTCTATAGCTGAGCTAAACATTTACTTGGATCGGATTCTAAAGTTTGCTGTGAATATGTCTCTTAATAATAAAGATTAAATTGTTCTACACCACAATAATTATATTCGGATAGATATAAGCGACTGACCTCAGAAATATAAGGCGCGATCATACAAAGTGCCCGAAATACCTTGCGACTTAACGTAGATTAAAATAAAAGCTTCCGGGAAAAAATATTTTATAACAAGTAGCTTAACTATATTTTCTTACATGGTATATAACAAACTATTGTCTTAATCTTATTTCTGATCAAATGTCTCTATCTTTGTCCTTCTTATCTTGTTTTACCGTTCAGTCAACTAGACGAACACGTTCGAATGAATTATCTTTTCTGACCGACGTTTTGTGTTGATTAATACTGAAACATACAACTGCTGCGGGATTGTCCACATTCAGTCAAGTTTACTACGTTACGCTTGGACTTCGAAACGCCATTAAACAAATAGACGAAATATTTTAAAAATTAAGTTAGAACTGTTGATTTTATAAATGACTAAAATATAGTAAGAAAACAACTTTGATCTCTAACAGATTCTGATCTGGTGACGTGATATCTAAAATGTTTTCATAAAAAAGTGTTGTTTTTTTTAGAATGATTTCACGTATTCTGATATTCATACCCCTTAAAATCATTGAAGGGTTTATGTGTGGTTTGACAAAAGTTTACGTGCATAATCCCGAAAGGGTTATCGGGTTGCATGCGGTTGTATTTCTATAATACGTTAGGACTTGGAAGGCAAGAATGTGCCAGAAAGTTAAACATTTCATAATATGTGTGATTTACTGCAATTAAAATATACAGGTCTGTCTTGTCAGCGACAAAAAAATTATAATCCTTGTTTAAAATACGTTTTTTTTTAATTTAGTATATCCAGGTATCTTTTACTAGTAAAATGCCTGGTCACATATTCTTTGAAATAATCTTCATATACGTCTTTTACCTGTGCATGTGAGTCACTGTGTCTGTGTCTGTTATGTTTAGGTTTCCAGGAATTTGTTGGTGAATCAGGAGAGTCGCTTTTCATTATACGAATTCTCTGTACAGATGATAGCTGCTATTAGAAGATGAATGCTTCATTCCCTTTGAAACATTTATTATACCGTCTCTTATTTTGCCGAATCGTATTAGTGATTTTATTTTCTTCCGTTTGTCTTCTTTTTCTTTGTTCTATCTTTCTCCTCGGCGTTCTCGAACGCTGAACATGATTATGTTTTCATAAAAGTGTGCCAGTATGATTAAGCTGTTCTGCGGTGGGTATTTTCGCTAGTACGAATTCACCAATAATCGCGTAAGCCAACTCGTATTTAGCATTGAGTTAATGTATGCACATAATTAAAGAAATATGTCGGATAACAGTGTGTAAATAAAAGGCGATAATGAGAGGAAGATAAACAATGTAGATAAAAACGTATCGTAAAGCAAACGGCAAAGATTAAAATAGTGTAAAATTAACAAATCGCGAGAAAAAATAAAATCTGATAATTAACAAATAATGAAATATAATAAATGAAAAAGTGATTGAAAATAGGACGAATGCATTTCAAAATATCAAAAACCAATCAATGAGAAGTGAAAATAAAAACTAAGGAAATGAAAGAAAAATGAACCATGAAATTGAAAACATAAACTAAAAACTAAATAAACTAAAATGAATAAAAATGGAAATAAAAAAGTAAAGTAACACAATTCTTAAGCAATAAAGAAGAAAAATCAAGGAGAATGAATAAAAAATGACAGAAACAATGATCAACAGGCGAGAATAGTAAATAAATGCGAAAAATAAAAAAAAGTAAATTCAAAGAGAATAAATAAAATATGACAGGAAATAAAATGAAAACAAGGCACGGAAAAATACAAATGCGAACAAAAAAAGTATTCGGGGAAAATCAAAAATAAAATAAAATAAATGCGTCAGAATTTAAAGGTTATTAAGAAAATATATAACGAAAATGAGAATTAAATAACATATTTAAATAAGAAAAATATAAAAATTCCAAAAACAAACATGAATACAACGAAGAAAAATATAAAACCAATATTTGACGGTATATTAGTGAGATGAATGCGACGAGAAGTCCAACGTATATTTAAGTTTTTAGAACATTTGGAGGGAAGGGGGAACATACGCCTCAGTGAAGGATGTGTTCGACAGTGTATTATTGACTTGTTTGAAAATGGCCGAGTATCTTCAAATACCTTCGAACAACCGTTGACATCTATTTTGCATAATTCCATCAAATTCCACTTTATGAAATTCCGAGGCTGTAAAAATTGGATTGGAAAAGTGTTCGTCTAAATAAATATCTTTCATCTCACTTAGCTGAAAAATAAACCACATATTTTATTTAAAGAAAGTATAATTATAATTCGTATTCCTTTGGCATGCTATTCCTTTTCTGCTAAAATGTAATCGGTGATGTTGCACCAAAGAGAGTTAACTTCTTTTTTTCTCGATTGTCTAAGCAAATTCGATTTCGCCTAGAATTAGTAGGATGCGCTTGAAAAATGTATTCAAGTTGAAACACAGATCTAAGAAACGAAAGTCAGTGTCCAGTAATTATATTGAAAATTAAAACATGATTAATTGAAAAATATTAATTATGGTTTCATAGTTTTAAATAATATATTTGAGAAAAATGGATGCAGTATCCGTTATATATATATATATGTTAATTAATTAATAAAATAGCATTCACCACTGATACTCACGTCCTATCAGTCTTTAACAATTAATACATAATAATAATATACGTAAAAAATATGTAAAAAAAATAAATATATATATATATATATATATATATATATATATATATGTGTGTGTGTGTGTGTGCATACATATGTAAATTAATAGATATATAACTAATAATAAAACTATAAATACGGCTTTTAGTAATAATATAACACAGGGAAGACCTCCTAGAACTGCACAGGACAGACCCATAGACCGGCGTAAATCCAGCCCCAAGTCCAAGATAATACCAGTCTATGGGGTACAGTGTGCATCGGAACATATACTACACTTTGATATTGGGCAAAAGGCCAAGTAGCCGTTCTTCTTTGGTCTGTCCTGTGCAGTTCTAGGAGATCCACCATCCCAGGCTTTGCCTCTCCTCTTTAATGTGGAGTAAGTTTATCGCTTACTGCCTGAGGCGCGCTTACCGGGGAATGACGACGGGGCTGCACGGGCAATTTTTAATGGTCAGAGTGCTCACCTTCTCGGGCGCTGGCTTTTAAAATCCCACTTTCCGACCTTGTTTCACATACTCCTATTGTGGGTAGGTGTTGAATACACCCCCCATAGACCAGTATCGTCTTGCCCACTACACCCTATAGACCGGAATCGTCTTGGCTTTCGGGCCTTGATTTCGCCGGACTGTGGGTTTGTCCTCTGCAGTTCTAAGAGGTTCACCCTCCGAGGCTTTGCCTCTTCTCTTTGGGAAGGAGTAAGTTTATTGCTTACTGCCTGAGGCGCCTCTACCGGGGAATGCCGACGGGGCTGCACAGGCATTTGTTGTAGGCCAGAGTGCTCACCTTCTTGGGCGCTGGCTTTTCAAATCCCATTTTCCCGACCTTGTGTCACATCTTACGTTGTAGGAGGAAGATAAATAAAACGGCTTCTTGGTCTTTTGGCCAAGATCAAAGTGTAGTATCTGTTTTGCTGGATCCTACACCTTATAAACCGGTATGGTCTTGGCTTTGTTTACGCTGGTCTATGGATTTGTCATGTTCAGTTCTTGGCGGTCCACCCTCCGAGGCTTTGCCCCCTCTCTTTGGGGAGAAGTAAGTTTATTGCGTACTGTCTGAGACGCCACGACCGAAGAATGCCGACGGGGCTTCCCAGGCATTTTTTGTAGGCCAGAGTGCTCCCATTATCGGGCGCTGGCTTTTCAAATCCCACTTTCCCGACCTTGTGTCACATAGTCCTGTTGTGGGAGGAGTTGAACATCGCCTCATGAAAACGGTCGAAAGACCGAAAGCGCTAGAAAAGCGCTAGAAAGGCGACAAATCGCTGGCCGAGTCGAGAAATTAAGAAGACCGTTAAGAGAGAAAACATAGTGGTCTTTAATGACGCTTGCATAAGAAATGGCTGTCTGCCGAACTACACACACACACACACATTATATATATATATATATATATATATATATATATATATATATATATATATATATATATATATATATATGTATATATATATTACTCAACTATAATTAGATTTATGTTATAAGTAATTCTCCCTCATTCTAATATCAGAATTCTGGAGTTAATAAATGCATCAATTGAAACAGAAAATACAACTACTGTATAGCATGTGGACTAACCTTCATACGGCAATGAAACACAACAAAACCAACTCAGGCCTTTAGATATCACAATAAACGCTTTGCATTTTGTCAGATAACACTTGAATTAACAACAAGAAATAATATTTTGCTTGCAGCGTTTCGTATACCATAAGATTTCCGATCCAAAAATTAGCAGAGTTGCATGCATTGATACAAACCTTACATGCGGATACGTTCCAGATGTACATGTCTTTAAAAAATTCAGAGCAATTACAATAAAAACAGGAATATCAGTTTCTTCAGCATGGAAAAAGCAAACCCATAAATGTCACCATTGCAATTACTCGGTAAAATTAATAAAAAAATGTGTACATACAATACCTGTTAAAAATGTTTGGACACAATATTATAATTTCTAGTCTCAGGTGCTTCACAGTTTTAAAGACACTATGGGATACGGACCAATAGTTTCGTAATATACATAAAATCTACTATTACAATAAAGTTGAGTTAGTCAAGTATGTGCCCCTACGTTTTTTTTACCTGTATATATTAAGCACACACCATCCATGCTAAAATAGTAATTGAAAAATGATCCTTATATTACTACGTTTCAATATATCATTTTAATCCTCTCTCACTGTACGCTTTTGCCCTGCTCCCCAAATAGTTTTATATGCTCGCCTTTCTGACACTTTTCTGAATCTCTCTCTCTCTTTCCCTCTCTCCTTTTTCATTATCAATCATAAGATAATCAATTTCTCTCAGTGACTATTTTTGTTAAATCTCCAATTCGTAAACTTCCTCCAATTTCTATTTGCAAAGATAGACAGCGAGAAAATATTACATCTATTTAATCCGTATAGAACAAAGATTAATTATTAATTTTATCTTTTCATTTAAATAAAAATATCGGGTTATACAAACTCTCTTTCTAAGACCAGCCGAGGAAATTCTTGACATCATACTACCAAGGGACTATCTTGTCTCATGACATACCCTTTTTATTTCAAAGAGTTTTATGCTTTTATTTACACCTAAGAGTCCATTCATAGAGTACTTGTCTCCTTCTTCGAGAGATAATTGAGTATATTACCTTCGCCTTAGGCTCTCTTACAATGGAATGCCGACAAGTCCGTTCATGGTTATTTGTTTACTCTTTCAGAGTGCGCCCGTTATTTCGGGGTGATTCTTTCTAAGCCGCTGGCCGTTCCCCACAATAATTATTTTAATGATTCAAACAATCTAATCCGAATCCAATTTATGGTCCAGCGTGTCACATTTTTATAGTAGCATATACGAGTTTTCTTAGCCTAAAACTATCTTTGTATATTTAAAAAATGTTTTTAGAAGTTAATTAATGAATAGAATATTACCACATTTTTAGTATATAAGCTCAAACATTTTTTTTGTATTTGAAAACAATTTCATTCCATTTGCTATACAGATGAGGTACTACTTACTTTTTTTCTCATCCTAAAATCCCCAATGACGCATGCAATGTTAGGCTTTATATTATTTTCGAACAATTACTAAATTAATGTTACAACCTCTATAAAACTGGTTTAGTGCTTGCTTAAATATTCAACATTATATGTGCAGCACAATTATTTATTAAAATAGGATAGTACGTATTACAGAAACTAATTCAGGTCAGAAGCACAGCACAAGATTGCTTCGTACACGTATGAGCAAGGTGTTTGACTCGACTCCACCGATGACTACCACTATTTTCCCAGCTTTGTTTACATTTTGTATGCAATATACCCCAACCCCTATCAACTACACAACCTCTTTCTCACTCCGACTCTTTCACTCTTTCTCTTGCTCTCTCTACCCTTAGCCGTGCTATATCTTACACAAACATGCATCCAATAGTTATATCTTAAATATGTAATGTTCGAGAATTTGTAATAATCCACGAGCTTTCCATACACTCCGGTCCATTCTGATTCGGATAATAATAGTTCTTATTTTCAATATAATATATCACAGGAAAAATATGTGACCAGTTGAGTAACCCATTGTTCTTGGTTAGAATAGTTTGAATCAAGAAAAGATGGGTTTGAAAAGCCAGTCAAATATAAAACATATATAAAAAGAAAATAAACAATTACACTTTTGTTGCTTGCTGGGTCTTCCTTCTGCTTCTTTCACTCCTTCGAACTCTGTTGTGTTTTTCTCTTATTTCCTGTAGCTACGGGTCAAATAGTATTATTACCTGTCGTGATATTTCTTTCTGTTGATAATAGACTTATTTATATCTGTTTCTTTTTTCGTTTATGTAGTACATTAGACTATTAGCTCTCGGGTGCTTCTGTGACTTGCACGATCGTTGCCGCCGAGCAGTCACAGAAATTAGGCGTTTCATCTGGAGTAGTACTGATTATTAATACACAGAGAGATAGGCGGAAGCTAGAGAGAAAGAGAGAGAGAGAAAGAGAGAGAGAGAGAGGGGGTGGCGTATAAAATAAGAGCTGCGGTCTAAACAACATACAGTTAGATAAGGTTAGAGTGATAGATCGAACTTCAGTCAGAGATTGGTGACTTCTTGAGTTAATTGCAAATTGTGGCTGATAAGAGAATTCAAATGGAAGTTTAGTTTTCAAACATAACTCAATTCTAAAACAAAGTAATATTTCAGCATATATTTTGTGGGATTAGAATATATTGGAAAAGAGTAGAAAATATATATTTAAATACCTCTGATTTTGTGAAATTTTAACAATAGGTATTCGACATCATTAATATTCACTAAATGACCGGTTCTCTTGAGTATTTTAAAGGATTTTGAGTCATAATATGTGCATCATTTATGATGTGAAAATTCAAATATTTCAGATTTGCATTAAATATATTCATCGGCATTATACACTAATTACGTCAGATTCTTTGAATGTCAGATTTTTCTTAAGATGCCTTAAGCGTAAGCAATAAATCCCATACATTTTCTAGAATCAAACTCATGTAATGGATTGTGATCCAAATTAGAATAAGGTTTCTACTCATGAGATTTAGTATAATTATATCTTGATTTTAATTTTCATAATGTAATATAAAAGTGGTGGAAGACTATTCTGTTCCTGTAATTTATTTTACCCGTCCTGAGACTTGTATTTTTCTAGTACATATATATATATATATATATATATATATATATATATATATATATATATATTATTACATATATATATATCTTTAATGATTTTGTTAGCTTTTTATTTTGCTAATTTTACACTTTTTTTACAGAATGCTTAACCAAAACTTTACGTGAACTTGTAGGTCTGAGAATGATTGTTTATACGACAACTTGTGAAAATATTTATCAGACAATTTCACGATGAATATTTATCGTAATACTTTTATTTTAATCTCACATGAAAAAGGTGCAAACCATGAGGTTATCCTTTGAGAGTGACGATTGGAGAACTTCGATGCGATAAGACAAATCAATACGTTTCTCTTACCGGTGCTATTTAGTCAGTTTCTATCAAGAGTAAGTTGGTCATGAACCTACGTGGCATTACGCAGAGGACACTTACTTACCAGGAGAGCCTATCTTAGTGAAAATATTTATTTCCCATCACACAATGGCAAACTATCAAACACGCCCTTTTTTGAAAGAGACATTGTAAACCTTTAAAAAAAATTTAGATTTAATTATCTAAAACTTGGATCATACAATTTAAAGTATGGTAGATCAAACTAAGTATCACACTTAGTATACAACTAAGTATCAAACTTAGTATCAAACTTAGTATCAAACTATGTATGTAAACTATGTATGTAACCTCATATTATATACAAGCTGAATGAGGATTATTTAATCTATGTACCCGTTGACTGATTATATTTAATGCATGAGTGTTCAAATGAATCCATCAAGAGAATAATTAAATCTAATGCATTTTGGTTCAAATCATGTGCAACAAAATTGAAATATTTAATACATGCTGATCAAAAATCGCTAATAATATTACGTTAGGTATTTGCATATATTTATATATTTTTATGTAGAGGATTCACACCTGAACTTATAGACAGATTATTATGAATTTAAAAACCTAGTTACTTTCAATATGATGGATTACATAAACGTGATATTACAAAACAGTTTAAAAATCACAGATTGCTTTGAATTTTAGTATGTGTGGTATTTATTCTGTTATTTCAACATCGTCATTTCGTTAATTTTGTGTATCAATATAAGTTGTAAATGTTTCAACCACTATGCAATACATATAACAACTCCAGTCTTAGAACATTCGAACCCTCATGCATTAACTAAGATAATTCAAGTCGTAAAATATGTTAACCTCGATGCATTAAATGTGCTCAGTCAGGTTTTATATAACTTGAACCACCGTGCATTAAATACAATAATTGAAGCTATACATAATTTGAAACAGTATGGGTTGAATGTCATTAGTCATACTGTATATAATATTAAAAGTCATGCATCTATATATATTTGAAGCAAAGTTGTTTGTATATGTGTATGCGTATAACGGCATCACTTTTAAACGGTTTATCGAAGAGCAAAACTAACCGCAGATTTTAAAATTACTTATTCCAAATTAATTGTACGCTCAAATAACTTAAGAAGAAAATGTGACACTTTTAGCTTTTCTTTTTAGTCGGTCGAGCGACGACGTTTTGTTTACTTTGAAGAATATATATAAATATATATATATATATATATATATATATATATATGTATATATATATATAATAATAATAATAATAATAATAATAATAATAATAATAATAATAATAATAATAATAATAATAATAATAATCAAAAAAACACATCCACAGGGTAGTAATCCAAAGAATGTTAACCGGGTTTATAAAAAGTGCTCAATATCAAATAGAGCTTTTATATGTGATTATTTTTATTTACACATACATGTACACTATCTGCGACACTGGCATGTCGATGTTATCGATCAATAGCTATTACAAACTGAAATCTCAGTTTGTAATAGCTATTGATCGATAACATCGACATGCCAGTGTCGCAAGTTTTGTACATGTCTGTGTAAATGAAAATAATTATATATATATATATATATATATATATATAATATCATATTCGAGATGGATAAAGAATATTTGATTAATGTTAACTTATATATTTTTACTTATTTTATATTTATGTTTCTTTACGTTTCTTTGTTTATCTTAGACAATCGACTGTTTTCTATTTTTGTTCTATGCAAAGCGATATCTAAATTAAACTCCTAAACAATATAATTAGGTTAAATACGGTGTATGTTCGTATGTTCGGTGGGCGAGTAGTTAACGCGTTTGCCTTCAGTGTCAATATCTTATGAATCACTCAGCGTTCGAATCTCACACTAGACTATTATGTTTTTTTATAGGGCTCCTTTTTTATTAGTTCCCTGCTGATAACGAACATCGTCATAACCAGAATAATATGTTAACTTGTTTTCATTTTATTGCGATTTAAATTAAACAATAAACAAACAAAGAACTTCATCATTTGAACTGACGTGAAGAATAGAAAGGTTTGATAAACCCGGCACTGACGGATACTTAATCAAGTTAAATATTTTTCAAGTGTTATAAAATCTTAACGGCAATGAGTTAAATGAGATACTATAAACTGTACATAATTTCAACAAACAGTACATTAACTAGAATAATTACATTATTGAAATTTTAACAGCAATAAATTCAATATTATGATTAAAGTGATACGCAATTTAAAACGCAATGCATTAAGTGTGACAATTCAGCTAATACATGAGTTTAAACGCAATAAATTACATGTGATAATTAAAGTGGAACGCAATACGAACCATCATGAATTATATATGGCATTCCACGTTGTATATAATTTCAAGCATCATGGATTTAAGATAATAATTCAAATTCGTATTATTCGGATTATTCGGGCTATTGTTTTTATCATGATGATTATTCGTAAAACGTTTTAGCCGATGTAACCCTCGACTTTCTTCGGGTGTATCCTTTCGAACTCGGGAATATTTCTTTCGAACTCGGGAATTTGTACAAAATTTCGAACGGAACACTTTATTTAAGCCATGGATGTAGCTTGCTATCGTTCCATCAACCATGGGGGGCGGGTAGAAATCTTAAGTGATTTGCAATTGTATTATTAGTATCGCCCGCACTGAGCATTAGATTATCAACATCTTGAAGAGTGTCATTTAAAACTGATTTTTCTATTACGAATTTCAGAGACCTTTAAATTATGCTTGTTTTTAGATGTTTAGTCTTACTACTTATCACTATAGACCACTAATTCAAATTTACCATAATTTAAATTACCATGAAGAGTTAAATATTATTATTAAAATAGTACATAACGTGACCAACCAGGCATTAAATACGATGACTGTTACATAATTTGAACCATTGTGTGAATTTAATATATTTAAAGTTATATATAATTCGAACGACAAGGTACTAAATATGATATTTCAAGTGTTACACAAGATGTATTACATATGTTAATTAAAGTTGTACATGATTCGAATTATTTGGCATTACATATTATAATCCAAGTACTACATAATTGAAATAATTATAAATTAAATACGATCAATAACCTGATAGATAGGTTTAACAAATATGTTATATAGTCTACAGTAAAATATTACCGGGAGCATGGTTGTTGTCATACATATACCCAGGCTATTAGTTAATCTGATTCAATAGCTCAAGTCAATAACTAATGTACTATTATCATATTATATGCCATAGTTTTCAGCGATATCATATTTGGAACACTGGAATTAAGCAAGTATCAGCCTTGTGATCATTTCAGAATAAGCAGGTGTTGGAATCTGAGAATTAGAAGGGGATCCATGGGACACGTGGTTTCCTTAGTTAGAACTAACATGGTCCGTTCTTTATGAAAGGTATTTTATCAAAAATCTTCCCCACTCAGCTGTATAGATATGTATAAGCTTGTGTGTAAAAATGACAACAGGCAAATAAAATTCCTCACCCCATATTAGTGTATATACGGGTATCTACAACAGTGTAGCGTCATTTCCTGGAGATAATATACGTCATCTTCTCATTCGATTAGCGCTATAGATACTTAATATAATTATCGCTTCTATGAATATGCATGACGAAACAAAGATAATAGTCTAACAGAACGCTTTAAAAATAGTGGCTGAGTGGAAAACGTACTTATTTATTAAAAACAAAAGGAATTGGTAAAAATAAATAACAATGGAAAGGCAACACTTTTATATGGCAGTTTGCTGACAGTTTAAGTTTTTCTCATCAGTGGAAGAAACGTGTGACCAGTTATTTGAAACATCGGTTTCAAGACAGCTATTCACCCAGGCTTTTTTTGTTAATAAGAGTAAACATTCATACCTGCCTTTGGAATACACGTATAGAAATTGTTTCGGTATTCCTCGCAGGACCGGGATGTATGAAACTGATAAAGAAAACGAGAGTCTGTCTCTTAGCTATTTACACATGCATTTATTCTATGGAGAGGTTTGTGTTCAATTTGAAACTGTTTATATTGATGATTTTTCCGGTTGAAAAAACTAACGAGTTACGCTTAATAAAGTGTTTCCCACCGTACAATGAAATCGAAAGCACCGTACATTGAGGTGAATAAGACACGCTCTCTGAAGTTGGCAAGCCATTGTTTTTTCAGGTGCATGATATGCCAAATATCAGCGATAAACCCTTGCACTATATTCATAGCTAGACATATGCCTGCTTATGTAAGCCCCTCATCATAGCTGGGTAATCTCATCCTACACGTAATCCTGTTACAAATTAAGAATGTTGATAAATAAAATGGTTCACAATTTTTTTTCGCTCGCTTCTATGGCGCTGTACATTATTTTATATCTAAGAAGGAAATTGACTGGAAATAAAAGTTTTCATCCAAAATGCTAAGCTTTTATCTACGATACAAATACTATTTGTAAAAGGTTATTTCTAAGGGCGAATACTCACTGACTTATTTGATTAGTCGCAATATGTGTGGATTTGAAGGGACTTTTTTATTACAATTATCAAAAAATAAAATGTCTTACTTGCGTAGGAACAAAAACAAATACATAATGCTGCACTTTCATTTCATAATTAGATTACAGCTGTGTGTTTATTCAGTGACTCTGGGTGTTAGGCAGGGACATAATTTACTATCTAGGACAAGAGCGCAACATCCAGGAGTAAAAACAAAATTAAGACTCTTTTTTTTTACACACAAAATTCTGAGTTTCTATCTACAATATAAAAATATATCCACCAATAAATCGCGTTTTAATGAAAAGAAAACAATAATTATATTACAAAACATTAAGAACTAATAATAAATTACTGCGATTTATTTTGTCAAAGAAATATGTCAATTAGTTTAACATTAAGACGTAGATTGCATACACCTGTTTTATTAGAAATCTATAGTTCGTCTATTTTGCATATTAATTTTAGATTGCTATCCCAGTATCAGTATAATAAATGACTCAACTTTACTAATGCACATTATTTTCATTATAAACATCATCCATGAGTAAGCGCTGTTAAACGAATAGATTCTTAGTAAATCAGTTATATGTAGTAATTAAAATAATGATAAACACTATATCCTTCTAAGATAGAATACTGTTGTAATCTTTCTTGCCTTGACAAAGAACAAAATCGACTTTTAAATCTAGTGGGGATCTGCTCTCTATTCTTTCATACTCCTCTTTTATCACAGAAGAGATGTTGCTGGCTTTTCTCTACCCTACCGTTATCGCCATGAAAGGTACTCGACTGAGCTCTAATCTTTGATTTTCTTTTTGTAGCATATTCACATAAAAAACTCGTCTTCTACCACACCGGAAACATATTTTACTTTCTCTCTCGACATGTGCCTAGCGTCTGGTGTAATTTCCATAGACAACGATTCTTTTCAAGGGCTTCCCGTATGTGGAACACATTATTACCACGGGAATGCGTTTCTGCTTATTAACACATGGTTGTATTCAAACCCCATATCAACAGAAACCACTGTAAGTAATCAAACGCATTTTACTGGCGCCATATTGCCCCCCCCCTTCTCTAGCTGGCAATAATTCGCTATCATAGACCCGTACCCTCGAGTGGCTATTGGCCTTGATGAGTGATGAACCAGTAATAAAACAAAACTTACCCGGGTTTATTTTTATTAAAATATCTTATGAGAACACTCATTAAATCGAATCTGCATATGCTTCTTATCATTCTTCTAAACGTCATAAAATAAATATCTTAGTCAGTTTGTTCAAATAAATCTTGCATGCTAAAATTAATAGCCGAAAAAAAATGGCACTTTATGAGCCAATAAATAGTTACGGTTAAATAAAATATTCTACTTCAAAGGATAGCTTAACAATGCCATACATCTCATAGAAACTCGTTCTGAACTAACCTTTTATAAACCCTTTTAAAAATAAACTGACATACGAAGTGGTGTCAATATTAAAATATTACAGTTAATACATGTTATTATTGAGTTTTTTTATTCTAAATTTGAATGCAAACTATTGATATGAACTATGTTTCTCTGGAAACAGCTTTTCAATAGCCTAGTGTTATTACAGAATAATTTAACTCAACTGTATTCTTTACTTAACGAAACTAACACTCTTTGTGTTTTTAAAGAAACAAATGTACTAGAATTAAATGTGGGTGTGTTACATTGGTATTAAAACATATTTTCCACATAAAGCTTGGGTAAGGAGAACTCAGAAAATTACCATTATAATTTTAACAGTAGAATTAGATCTACGTGTCAAGATATGACGTCGTGTCGAAGAAGTACAAAGTGAGAAGTGGCGATTGAGCAACATCTTTCTCCATTATGACGACAACCTCTGTCACTAATACTGTTAGATGGTACTACTTATTGACTCGCCTACTCACAATGGGTCAACTAGACGATTTCTGTTTCTGTAAAAGAGACCCTGCTGACCAGCTGTTTACAATGGTGAAAATAATTGGTTGATGATAATGTTGCAACTGACTTATTAGTGGCAAGTCAAGCTACATTAGCAAACCAGCTTTATTTTTGCTTCTCAAATAAGACATTTTTAACCGTGCATTCAGACGTAGCGATACGGATAGCATCATTGTTCTCTTTGGAAGGCGTGCTGGTTGAATTCGGACGTATTTTTCGAAACTCTATTGTTGTTTCCCTCCCACTCCCTAGAGTGGCAAGGAGAGACTTACGTAATATGTATGCCATCTTACCTATAACAAACATTTGGACTCTTCCATTCTCAATAAATACTGGAACTATATGCTTCTCAGTGTTAAGTCGACCTAAGCCCGTTCAGTATTTTCATTAACTTCGGTTGATTGAGGATTTCGGGATGGGGCAATACCAGTCGAGGATGCGTTCTCGACAATCAGTTCGGAAGTAACTTGGCCATTTTGGTGGCCTTTTATCAGTCAGGCTGAGGTATTGGTCCTGGGGTTTTCTAGGAGGTGGACCCTCCCAAGCCTTGCCGCCCCTATTTGGGGTTGAGTAAGTTTATTGCTTACTGCCCGAGGCGCCTTGAACGAGGGATGCCGACGGGGTTGCCCAGGCTATTTTTGCTAGGCCATAGTGCTATTTCTCTAGGGCCGCTGGCTTTTCTCTCCCCGACTTTCCAACCTGGTGTCACATATTCCTGCAGTAGGAAAGAATTTGATAGCTGACTCGACCCAAGCCGGTCGGTTTTTCTGTAACGTTAGTTGCTTTGAGCTTTCGGACTAGGTAATACCAGTCAAGTATTCGTTCTCGACAATCAGTCCGGCAAGAACTGGGCCATTTCGGTGGCTTTTTTTCTATCGGGCTGAGCTATTAGTCTTTGGTAGTTCTAAGAGGTCCACCCTCCCAGGCCTTGCCTCCTCTCTTTCAGGTGGAGTAAATTTATTGCTTACAATCTGAGGCGCCTAAACCGGGGATTGCCGACGGGGTTACCCAAACAATTTATAATAGGCTAGAGCGTCCCTTCTTTTAGGGTGCTGGCTTGATTCTCCCTAGATTTCTTGTGCCACACCTTCCTGGGGTGGGAAGGTAGTCAATACCGAGTCGACCCTTGCTGGCCGGTCTTTCTGTAACGTCAGTTGCTTAGAGACTTTGGACTAGGTAATTCGAGTCGGAGATTTGTTCTCGACAATCAATCAAGCAGGAACTGGGCCATTTCAGCGGCATTTCATCTGTCAAGCTGAGGTATTAGTCCTGGGTAGTTCTAGGAGGTCCACCCTTCCAGGCCTTGCTTTGGGGGCGCTGGTTTGATTCTCCCTACCTTCCAGCTTTGTGCCACATCTTTCGTGCGGAGGGAAGGAAGTAAATACCGAGTAAACCTCAGTCTACACTGGCAATCAATACTGACGTACCACTACTCTTGTTACTTTGTTGTACTATACTTGTCTTCAATATACTTGTTTTGCTAACCCTCGTATTCGTGTTTTCATTCCGGACCCTAAGTATGGTCACAAGAGTAACTTACATTACTTTAAACAATAAAACACCAAAAACATGATGCCATCCAGTAAATATGCTGTTTGTGTTTTTCAGCGTTATGTTATTACAACTATACAGGAAATGAAGACGGCGGCTGTTAAAACAATGGAAAATACCTTCTGTTACAATACTATGGAGATCAACGCTGTAACTATTACAAGGTGACACCTCTGTTCGTTGAGCCGACTACGTACGACATGTTAACTAGTGAACTGATGTATCTGTCAATAAGCCGACGCTCAGCTGTTTACAATGACAGAATAATTTAGTCGAGCGTAATGTTACTAATTAATGACACGTAACGCTACACGAATAAGCAAATTAAATGTATGCTTCTAAATTAAAAATGTTTTGTTTTAAATCGGGAATTCAGAAGATAAATAAGTTTCAATAGTTTTTTGTATGAGATAATATAACAAGATTTTCATTCTGGTAGTATTAACAGTCATTAGTGTATATCCGAGACGCCCTTTTATAATTCTTTTTTATAGAAATTGCTCCAGACAAAGGATACAGACACTTTCTGTAAGGAGCTAAACAAATACTACTTTAAGGTAAAAAACTAGCCAACGATAAGTGTTAGATGTATATATTTTGACCCAGAAAACAGCAATGCTTCCCCCTTCGTCAGAAAAATCGCTGATGGAATGTAAGGACTAACATCAAAATAAAAGAGAGCAACAGTTACAAGGCTGTCGAAACTAAACCAAAGTTCCACTTTCTACTTTCCTTAACTTTACAAAAAAATATTCCGTAATGGTAAATGAAAGCAAATACTCCACAAAATACAAGTACAGATTATTAAAAAAATAATAATTCATTCGGTAATACTTTTTGTGTATTAACCCTGGACGGGCATACAGTGTCCACCTAAAGAAGGCGTTTCTAGTAAATATCTAATTCACATGCGGCTCCCAGTCGCATGTATATAGCGGTCTTTGGAGATGACATACATTGCATAATGCTTCCAAATTGCAACTTATAAGAGACTGACCAGTTTCAACGTCACTTAACCTCAGGTGGCTTATGAGAATGAGGATATCAACGTAAGTATTCCGTACTAAACATTATTACATTTTGTTAACTTTAAAAAAAGTAATGACAACATGTTTAATGAAATTATGCTATGATCATTTTTTACTATCAAAGAAACATATACGAAGACTAAAAAAACACTTGAGTATAAGGGTTAATGAGATGGATAGATTGACAGTTGAATGATGAATGATAATAATAATAAACGACAGCTGCCTAGAAATGAAGCCTTCTACGTTTGCCAGACCTATCACTCGTGGAATGTAAGAATTGAAGACACAATAGGCGGATGCGAGAATTATGAGTCCGGCGAAAGTATATCCAAACTTTCTACTCTCCATCATTACATTATTACTAACTTATCTAAACAAGGTCACTAAAATAATACAATAAATAATGATTTACTCTCTACTACTGTTTCTGTTAAACATATTTATAACATTAAAGTAAATGCAATTATGTGTTATTAGATCTAATGTTGTTCATCTAATTAACTTATTCTCTACACTATCACTATTTCCATGGAAGGTGCCCTACTGAGCACTATTGTCCCTCCCTGTAGATATTCACAGCAATACCTCCTCTCACTATCACGATGAAACAAACACTTTCTCCATACATGTGCCTAGTGCGGAACAGAGCTTCCTTGCAGGGGCATCCCACATGTGGAACATACTGATTATGATTTGATCGTTTTCAAATCCAATCTCATCAAAGTATTGTCATAATCCGCCTCATAAGTTATCAAACACATAACATTGATCAATGTTAGTTCATAATCATTCGGATCACAAACATTCAGTCTCATTAAACCTTATCTAAAAGTGGGTATCGGGTTTAATAAATGACTATTCCACCCACTAGTAAAACAGAAACAGGATCAAGTAGCTTAACTATAAAAAAGTATAATGAGCAACAGCTTAGAGTTAATAAATCTTTTCGCCATCTGTAGTAAAACCTCCTGTCCCGTCGGTCCTCCTGGGAATGTGCATTATTTACATTTTGAGTACGCCAGGCATGTATGTATGTATTGGTTTAGTTAGATGCAATAATCTGTTATTTGGGACCATGTTCATTTTAAATAGTATCACTAGTTGTGATTTGAAATTTTTATTATAGTAAATGTGATACAAGAAGTGAATATGAATGAATTACTTGTATAGTTAGAGTATAATGGCATTCCGATTCTTACTGGTTTATTAAGTAGAAAACAGTAAGAATCGGAATGCGATATTTATTAATTATTCTTTTGTTTACAAATAACGAACGATTACAGTTTATTCCCGTGTAGCAGCATTAATAGGATTACGATATATTTTCTTTTGCCATAGTTTAGCCACATTTGCGAAGTGATTGATCCATGGTCCAGTCAGAAAACCTTTGTTCTAGAAGTACTTCCGCCTAACCTTTTAATATCCATTTTCCCACTTTTTTAACACAGTCGCTTTTTAAGCGTCAATGAGACAAGGCGACCTATTCTTGTCTTGTTCCTAAGCACCGATTTTGTCTACGTGAGATAAATGATAAATACTCAATCAAATGTATCTAGTACATGTGCATCTACCGACTCAACATATTTTTATATTCTTGGCTACCATACCTGTTGATTAAACTATGACTGCAATTAATTTAAATTAGAATGGGAAAGTCTGTCTTTATAACAAACATATGGTAACACATTTTTTTCTTAACCAGCAAGGTGTAGAGGATGGATATCTATGGAACAATAATTTCCTCAGACACTGCACGACTCTTCTATATCCAACACGATCATCAACCGATGCGGACAACTCTTACCGTTTCTCTCTATCTCTTTTCGTATTTTTAATTCTTGTGTCGTTTTAACATATTTAAAATTTGCAAGTTATCTTCTCTCCCTCTCACTCTTCCTCTTTGTCTCTCTCCCTTTCCCCTTCTATCTTTTTCTGTCTCTATATATCGCCCCGTCGCTCTCTCGTAACCAAGCAATCAACACAAAGCCAAACGTAAGACAAACACCACAGAAATGCGCGTGTAATTGCCCCCATTACTCTGTAGAATATAACTGAGTCGAATACGAAGCAGCTCGATGAATTCGATAGTAATCTATTTCCCATGAGTCCCGGTGAGAATAGTTTTTTTGAAAGATAGATTTAAATTGTTGATTTTCAGTGTACATACACGGTCCCTCCCTCTTGGATTCCAAACGCCATGTAGTCTCACTTTTGAACAGAATATCACTGTATACTAGCAAACATATCAGGATTAAGCCGGGTACAAAGTTCGTGTCGAATTAAGACCGTCAGAATAAGCGAATAACTTATTGCCAATATAAAATATTTTGATTTTAATCGCTGTTCATGCATTGTGTAATTTTCATACGTGATATTGCTTTCAAATTTCTAAATTATTATTAACTATATGTATCAATCCGGCGTTGACCAGAATGCATTGAAGGCATTTCATTAATGTTTTTAATTTATTTTCACATTTTAACCGTATTATTAGAAAGTTAATAAATTTCAGGTGTACGGTTTATGGTTAAGGTTAGGGTTGTACGGGTGACATTCTCTTATAATCTTTCAATCCTATTTTGTAGAGCAATTGATTTTGTTTGTTTGTCGAGTTATAGTGTGTACAAGGCGATCTTTCTACCATTGAATATTTAATAAAATCCATTATCATTTATGCAATCCAACCATTATTGTACAGACTATGTCTAACTGGTCCATATACTTTCATTCATGAATATTCAACAGTGTTTTGTGTTATCACCGTTCAATGATAAGTCGGCCTTGATACGACGTGCAAACCTATCAATAACTCTGCCACACTACTCCCATGGTACTGCCCTAATTTTGGGTCGTATGACCCTCTTTATGAAAGGCATAAAATAGTTTTGGGATTGTTTCGATAGAAATTGTCTTTCAGATAACGGCACAGATTAATATCTAATGAGGTTCAGGTCCAGTGATGCAGATTCAGGATAACACATCCCACTGATAAGACTATAAGCAAATACTCCGCAATGTAATTAAAAGGAAATAAAATGAAGACTGTTTGACACTCATAACTGAAACTTGCTGGACAAATCAGACATATACTAAAGTTTATTTGTATGAAATGTAGTGTAATTGCATGATGTTAAATAGTAAGGGTACGTCAGCTATCGCGTATTTAATGATTCAAATTGGCAGGTGAAACGTTAGCATGTAAACAAAAAATAAAAGTGGAACGAGATAAGTTAACTGGTCTTTAGGGGCGGGTGCTAATTGTGAGAACACGCACTAGAGGAAATAACGTAACACAGAATAAGATAGGCACAAAAAGTGGGTAGTATGAATCTTTAAGCGACGAGGCATGATTAGAAATGCCAAGCCCCAGAAATCTGTAGTCTGATATTTCTTTTTTCGTGCACTAGCAGAGAACACGGCAAAGTCCACATCTTAATGATATTTCTCTAAATTCGGGATCTAGTTCTTTCCTTTGTGTTGTTGTACCAACTTAGATTTCAGAGCGAGACGAAACTAAGGTGAGGTAACAATTAGAATACGACGATAGACGATCTTGCATGAAGTATCCCGGTTTCGGAAATCTGCTGTGATTGATCAGTAAATAGACGACGTATGATGTAATTGTATTGTGTATTATTTCTGTATTTGCCTTCCATAACAAACCTACATTTTATTTCATAATGACATACAAAACATTAGACTTCACTTGAACGGATGGTGATGAAACAGTAACGGACTGTGTATTTTATTAACGATTTCATGAGTGACAGTTTTAGCTTACTCTGTGAATTGCAGGGATATTATTTATTTTTTTAATAAAATCTTACTTCTGTTGGATAATACCCTTATGAGAATGGACGTATCTGTTGGAAATCGTTGGTTTGACTTGCGTGAATTTGCGCGGGGTGGACCGGCAGTCGAGTGCAGAATTGGGCCTGTTCTCACAGTCAGTAATCACAGACGTGACAGGTTAACCGTGTGACGAGTCCCCAGATCAAGGGTCAATGTGCACCTGCGAGAGGCCGTGACGTCACGGGCCCTTGCCTGGGAAACAGAGGGATCCGTGATGTTACTCGTTCTTCGTGAGAAGCGAGTTTCGTCGGTCTGGGTTTTGGAGGCAAACCGATGAGACGTAAATGTAATTTACAACAGATAAGGGAAGTATTTATTCTCGAAAAAAATACAAGCGAAGGATATCCTTCCCCCTTCCACGAGTGATTAGGGAAATAATTGTTAGGTAACTACGATAAAGTAGTAATTTGCTCTCTCTCTCTCTCTCTCTCTCTCTCTCTCTCTCGGCGCAGTGAATATCTCCCATTTGATTTGATAACTAACGCTTGAAATAACAACTGAAGTTCAAAGTTAAAAGGATTGTGTGTCTTTGGAATCCGACGCGATCATGGAGATTTATTGCAGTGGCGAGGAAGCACGGCAGTGCGGAAGAGAAGAAAGAATTAAACCATTAGACGACACGACCCTCTACACGGCGAGGGAGACAACTAAAGGTATGCAAACAATATATGAACTATGTGATTTATGATGTTTTACAATGACGAGTATTAAATGTGAACTGCCACGGTCTTTTCAGAGACGAGTATACGAAACGAGTAAAGCCACGGCCTTTTGAGAATGATGAGATATGAAATGCGTACTGCCGCTGTCTCGGAGGAGTGGTCCATGTAACACTTCTATCATGAATTCAAAAATGTCGTACAATCAACTCACTTATAATGTTAGGAAGAATTCCATTAAAATAAATAGATTTCACCAACATTTGCCTGTTGTAAATAGAATACGACATACAACACATAATAAAGGATCTTCTTTAAATGACTGCGTTATATCTGGCTCATGTGGCATCAGACAACATCGGCTTCCTCCTTTTCACTCTTCTATAATTCTGGGGATGGCTACATTTTTATTATTATATTCTTCGTGCAGCAATCTCAAAGAGTTTGCAATTTATGTGTTGTGACATTTTCAATTATTGGTTTTAGATCCACACGCGGGATTTTTATTTTGATAAGCTTTTTTGTTCTCACGAATGTCGATATGGTTCCGTATCCAACAGAGAACAAAACCAAATATTGCCTTTAGAGTTGACCTTTGATTTTCAAAAAAAACAGCAAATAGTCAGAAAAAGTAAAACAAACTAAAAAATATATTTTCATGATGAAAGTTAAATGATACCATATTGAATGGCATGATGCTGGAATATGCTAGTTTTGGTGTACGTAGTTTTAGAAGAGATCACAATTTGGTCCTAGTGATTTGATACAACAAATAAATGATTTTTGCATGCGTAACATATCAGCACACCACATCTCGAATTCCGATAGTCTAGAAAATTGAAAGAATGAAAATTCGCCTGTCGGAGCACTCCGAAATGAAAAAAAAGTGAGGAGATAAACTAATTGAGATTTAAAGTCTTCTAGGTTAACTTTCTCCTGCACATTTTCATAAGGATCTAAGAATAGAATTCTGAAAATAAGGTTGTTTAATACAGTTAATATATATATATATATATATATATATATATATATATATATATATATATATATACTGTCTTTAACAACTCTTGAACATACCTAATACTAGCTCAGTAGGTGACCCAGCGTGTCACATTTTCGTCTAGTATATATATATATATATATATATATATATATATATATATATATATATATATATATATATATATATACACACTAAAGAGAATCGGAGGATGAGGCCGTAAATAAAGTTTTTCAATATAATTTGATATTCTTATACGTGAAGGAATAAGATATACACAAAACTATAAACACTTCCATTTGTATATCAATTCCAACTCTCTCTCTCTTTCTCTCTCTCTCTCTCTCTCTCTCTATATATATATATATATATATATATATATATATATATATATGTCAAATAAAAATGTGACTTGTTTGGTCACCCATTGAGCTCGTGTCAGATTGTTTCAAAGAAAAAATGGTGATTTTGCAAAGACAGTTAAATATAAAAATATAAAGACAAATCGAAAGTAACTCTCTTTTTCTCGTTAAATTTTACCTTACAGTTGTCGTTCTATCTCTCCCTCTACAACTATGGGTTATAGAGTGTTACTACTGGTTGTGATATTCGATTCTGTTTGTAATGGCCTACTGCACTCTGTTGGTTCTTTTTTTTTTCTTAATACCTTGATCGTTAATAATCAGAAAGAGAGGTACAGACATAGAGAGAAAGAGGGAGTGTGTTTGTGTGTGTGCGTGAGTGTGTGTGTGCGTGGGTATGTGGGTTTATTTGTGTCTGTATGTGCCGGCTCCGGGAGTAATGAATAACGTATGAAATAAGAGCTGGTATCATATTTCCGACAATCTATATTCTACTAAATGTTTTATGCTGTTGTCAACGTGTTTTTTCTGGTTACTTATTACTGTGCACATATCATCTGAAGTCGTGAGAGAAATGGAATTACGGAAATAAGTTTAAAAGAGAGCGAATAACGAGAGATAAGATGAAGTGAGATTGGGAGGGGGGATGTTATATTATGATATAGAGAGATATAGAGGTGAGAGAAAATAGGAGAGAGAGAGAGAGTGCAACGAGGGAAGACATCTATTATGACATCATAATGTATTCTGGCTTCTAATTTGACTTTGAAAAAATGATTATTATCAAATTAAAAGGAATATTTCATGGTTAAATGAAAGTGATTTTCCCCTATCCAATTGACCACTCTCGCTTTCGAACCACAAGTTGCATATTGTAAGTTCCAGCCACTTATGCTAATTCCTGATGTGTGTTTTTACAAAATATGCATTTGTTTTGTTCTCTTTGAAATTAGCTTACATATTCTCTAACTCAGTGGCTTCTCCTAACATAGTTATTCACACATGAGGTTAAATGCATTTTCACTCTCACGCTAATATCTACGCTGACACTCCAATGTCAGCGGTACTGTTCTAATAGCTTAATTATTTACATCTATCGCCGGCATTATTTAATACCTTTATTTTTACTATTGTTTATATAGTACAGTACGTTTTCAATCTTAATAGGGTCGCTCTATTTAAGCACTAGTTCCAATTAATGAGTGTATTAAAAAATGATAGAATAGAGAAATAGCTTTGATAAATGCAGAGCGTGAGCAGGTATCTTTGGTACTTTGAAATATCCTTTTTTCTTGTTAACATTTTTCACATCATATGATGCATATAACTCAGAAAAATTCCTCCCCGAGTCGCAATGTAAACATTTACTATGTATTTTCATCTTTATGTATTTGATATTCGCTATTTACTCCGTAAGGTGCATGTGCAACATAGTCGCCTCTTTTTGATTCTATTCGTTTCCATAATCATATTTTTCTTGTTACATTTCCATTAACAAGATGATATTTTGTACTTCATATTTGGACTGACATCAGCTATAAAGACAACACCTGTCAAATGTAACGACTTCATACAATTTTGACATCAGTCAACAATAAAACGTGTAATGTTTACATATCTGTTAAGAATACAAGAATACATAACTCACAAAAATAGGTCGGAGTTTACATCAGCCGAAACGTTGTAATTATAGCAACTAAGAAGACAATTAGTTGTCCCAATAATCCAAATAATCAATAGATCAAAATAATTTTTTTACGCTTGCTTCTTTTGACTTTTAGGAAATTGACTTTTAAGGGGCCGCCTTCTTATCTAAGCAAACGATGTCCTTTGTTAATACAAGCACTAACGTTAAGTCTGGGTTGACAATTAAACTTCCCCAGTAATTCAGGGTGGTTAGCTGCCCCCCCCCCCATCTTCCCAAATAGCTGTTTTACATAAACATTATCGAGTCTGCGTTCGCACCGGGCAACGATCGACACAGATAATTTAATAGATACAGGTTGGGACATTGCATTTCTTAATGTAATCAACTTTATCGGGCAACGGCGGGACACGGGTCAGCTAATAAGTAATTGGACTAACAATAAGAAGCTTGTCTAGTACAAGTAAACACCATTTGTTTCAGTTCGGTTAACGTGCAGATGACGAACATTTTCTAAATATGGAAGGAAGATGGGTGGCTCAGCTAATATTCGTCAAAGTGTGTATTGTGTTTGTTCTTAGTTACTGACAAACTCTATATTTTACAATTGTATTAGTTGTCATGACAATTTGCTGATTACTTTCATTTTTTAAAGATTATCTGCTTTTGCAAATATTTAATGATTCAATTTTAACAATCAGCAAAACAAAAAATGTGTATGATTTTTCTAAAAGATTTTTGGCGCATTTTAAAACATCTTAGATTTGTACCAAACTATATATATATATATATATATATATATATATATATATATATATATATATATATATATATATATATATATATATGAATTTATTTATACAGACATTATTGGTTTCAGCCGAAACATGTATGCACATATGTAACCAATAATGTTTGCATGAATAAATTCATACTAAAGAACAGCTATACTTTTTTATTGAGCACTTTAATAAACACTGGAGTTTCAACGGATTTACATCTACTGAAACTAATACTTTACGTGTACCATATATATATATATATATATATATATATATATATATATATATATATATATATATATACTAATCAATAATCGGGAAATTGAGCACGATGAATGAGGAGTCTTTTGCGTCGAGCCCATAGCATCATATTACATTCGTTATTCCTATTTTTACATGCTATGATTTCAAGTTTAGGAGTAGAGCCGAAGAGTCTACTTAGTATTCTTTCGATTCGATGGGTGTAAGTGAAGTGGCATTACTTGAAATAGATTTCGCTACATTATTGAAACTGCATCGGGGCACATATCTTGTATTTCCTTTTTATGGATGGTAAGCACTAGCTAAGACTCTATGATAATGTTGTACTCAGTTTATCAATCGGATATATACTCATCCAAATAGAGTCGTTAATTTAGTTTAAAGATCTATCCGCTTATGACATTTCTAAAACTATAGGATCATTTCGTTACAAAACAAACAAAAATAAACTATCTGATAGGAACTATAACTTGACTATATCGATTTATAAAAATATAAGTCCGATTAAATAAAAAAATGAGAAATCGAAGTCCTTCACACTGTTGTTTAATTTTGTGTTCTTCTGATGTTTTTTTTATATATCGGGGTTACAATTATTAACATGAGAAACTATAATATCTATACACTTAGTAATTTAAAATTATGTTTGAAAAGTCAATACCTTGAATGCCTTATTTAGCAGAATTTTAATTCTGCTAAATAAGGGATGTAAAGTATACAAGTGCGTGTAAATAATGTCTGGTCTTATTTATTTACAAACTTCATATCAACGATTAAAAAACATTAATAAACATACAACATTAAATTAAATAAATGTATATTTTCGTTAAGCAATTTTATTAAGAAGGATTAAAGGAAGGTGTGAAAATAATGTTAAAACGGTATTTTTTCACATGAGGCTAGAGCAAAAAAGTTTAGTGCAGTGGAACATTCCATTATATGTTAGGTCGCAGGATATGACGCCATGATAGTATGTAGGGGAGAGAAGGGATAATTGTGTTTGCCGTTTTTGGTGGTATACGACGTCAAGGTGACTAGACGTCTACGTGAGTGCGTCAGTATATTGCAGCTCATCTTAATATACATTGCTGTAAATAGATGACAAAAAGTAAACAAGAACTCAAAAGCTAATACTGCCGTTATTAGTTGTTGTTCAGTAGTACAACTACCAGACAGTAAGAATAAACAGAAGCTAAGAGATGTAAATATATGCAGGGCAACTTTAAATAGAAGGTCGGCATAGGTTGTTTTTTGCCGTTTCAGATGGAAGAGCACACAACATACTTTTACACTTGTGTGAATGACAAGGCTAAGACAGATTAACGTTGGTTGAACGAGAATTTGACGGTATAATTACGTTGACCCAAACGTGTTCTCCTTAAATCACCGAAGTCAATCGACGTTGAGCCTGCCCAATACCAGATACCTGATTATTAATAATATTGCAATCTTCCCTGACCGCGATATACATTCGACTGGGTACCACTTGTGAATTTACTTTTCCCTTGAAACTTTATCTTTTAGAGAAAATCTACTCAATCCGTCAAGAGCGAACTTCGCACTAGGTATCAGGCCCAGCCACGTTTTGCCTGGTCACTACCAGAGGCGTGACCATTCAATAATAGGAGGCGCTGAATCTGGGAGCACAGAGATACCTCCCTGCAAAAAAAGCTGAAAAAGCTAACACTTTCATCTTTCCTGACCGCGATATACATTCGACTGAAGACCGCTTGTGAATTTGATGTTCCTAAGAAATGTCATTCTTCGAAAAAAAAGCCGCCTCACCCCGCCAATTGCGAATGCCTCACTAGGTATCAGGTGCAATTACAAGAACTTGCAGCCTAAATAGATGAAATAAATGAATTCGTTATTTAA
>OY744520.1:50193727-50208727 GCA_963556195.1 Sepiola atlantica
TCAATTTCTTCCGAAAATGTCCTGGTAGGTCACGTTGTCACTCCCTTACGAATGAGATTACAGCAGGCGATAAGCAATAAACCAATTCCCTCTCTGAAAGAGGTCGTAATTCTTGATAGCATTTCCACCAGTTATCTTCAAAAATTGTGGTGAATTCGAAGTAAGACAAAAGTGTTCCTTTGTATCTGACCAGTAACTGTTAAATCTGGGTGGCAATATAAGAAAATGTTAGATAAGATGAAGACAGAAACTGCGCGTGCGTAGTAGGCGTACCGGAACAGTGACAGTCAATTGATAGTCGAAGGAACCAATATAAAAACAATTTCGTCCTAAAATGTCTTGGTTAAACCCGTCGACACACCCTTGCAGATTATACATTTCAATCGATAGGTGATAAATCTGCCCTATTCGAAAAGAAACAATTAATTATTCTAAGAAATATATCCCGTGATTATGGCGACAATTATGTAGTACAACATTTATTTAAAGAAATAATTCATCAAATTGTCTGACACACTCAGTAATTGTTGCGTCTGTATATGATATGGATGAATGTTAAAACTGAAAAAAAAACGACAAGGTTCTAATCGTAGGTTATGTCCTAACCAAAAGTGGTTTTCGTCATCATAACGATAGACAGCAACACTGCTAGTTTTTCGGCGCTGGTACAGCAGGCAAAAACTGATCGTATGAAGTATATTCAGTTATTACAAGAATTAAAAATGCTATCGTCTACGTTCGATTCCAAATTACCGTGATATTTGTACGGCTGCAAAAAGCATAATTAGTCGTAAATTATGACCGGTGTTGTCCGGGAAGCAAAATTTTGTAATTATGCTAAACATATTAAATAAATGTAAATTTAAAAAAATGAAAATAAGATTATCTTTGTAAGATTGCTTACTATGTACATAACGCTGAAATGAACATTCTGCTATACCGCCGATCTCGTGAAAATCGATACGTGAAAATAAAAAATACAAAGTTCAATAATTAGCTTAATGTTACTGGGATGGCCTTGGAATCAATTGTATTTTACATATATCATATAATTTGAAAAATATTTAAAGTAATTTAATAGAAATAAAATGAATAGTGAAAAATATAAATAAGATAAGCGAGTTCTTAAAAAGGATTATCGTATTGACTCCAATCTGTTATTCGTTTATTCCATTAATCTATAATGTGAAATGCAGTATTCGAAATAGCAAATAAAAATCCCCCACTTAACGGAAAAAATAGAGAAGTGTACATATAGGTAACATTCCATATTTAGGTAACAGACAATAGCAACATCATAAAAATGAAATAACGGTGCGAGAAAAAAAATGTTATTCTATGAAGAAGACTTCCCGATGTGCAGTAAAAAAAATCTGAGCGTGTAGGGAAAATTAATTCGAACTCCTGTCCGTTAAGAGAAGTTGTTATTGAGCCGGAATAATGTAAACATTATTGAAAACAGATGAAAAAAATAACGACCGCATATTTTCCGATAACACTAGACAATTGATGCCAAAGAATATACCACATGCACCTTAAGGATAGAAAGCTATAATCGACAATAGAATAGGGGAAACCACTTTAATTTCTTATAAAACGAAAGGAAAATGAGAACATACATTTCACTATAAGGAACTATCATTTTAGAAAAAAAGTATATCAGCTGTAGAATATATTAAAGATTAAATAGTGATTTAATATCGAGTTCTGTTTTAAATTTGAGATAAAATATGACCAGTAGTTTTGGAATCTATCGTAAATTTTATTTTCAAGATTTGGATTATTTTCTTGAAGAAATTGGGGAAAGAAAATTTAAGTTGAATCATATAGAACAATTTTAACATTACCGAAAACTCGATTTTTTCATCACACGTTCGCAAGTAAACCAAATAGAATTTATATTGATGTATTACAAACACAGTAAAGTTTTAGGTTATAATCACGTCCAGTAGATGGGGGATATTTTCTAGATTTTGCATCCAATTGAGTTAGAATCGAAGCCATTTTACAAAATATTTCTTTATTCGCGATGAAAAAAAAATATAGCTTTATAGCTTCTATGAATTGCTAATATAAGATTACATTTTTTAAAATAAAATGAAATCAAAAGCCTTTACGGAGTTGAGAAGAGAAATGTTCACTTCATAAAAATTCAAAATGTAATTATTAAGTTACGTGAATTAAACTAAAATAAAAAAATACGTACTTGATTTTCACTACAAATAAAACTAGTATGTATTCATCAGAAGATAACTTGCTATTTCCACACACACATACATTGAATTACCTACTAAAAAGTTTGAATTACTTACTTGACACTTTGAATTACATACAAGGCAACATCTTCGAATGTCTTCGGTCTCTCTGTACAAGCGTTTGTCAGGACAACCATACATGATTTTATTTAACCCTACAAGTAAAACCTTGCAAAATATTAAAAATAACATATTATTCGAAGCCAAAATAGGAACCACTGGACACATATATAAATATATATATATATATATATATATATATATATATATATATATATATATATATATATATATAATATATATATATATATACTGACTAATACAAAGAATGGTGCATCCTCTTCTAGTGATGCTACCTCAAATAACAACACTTAGCTCGATACTCCACCAGACTAGATGAATTCGTGTTCGGAAGTCCAGTAAAATTCAGTAAAACAAAATAATAGTAATCAATAAAGTAATTAAGTTACCAATTGTGGTAAATGAAATTAATGTTTTTCATTGCTTTACAAACTCACCGTTTAAAAGGTAGAGAATAATCTTTGTTAAACACTTGGATATCTATGTATCTCATATATAAATTAAGTGTTAGCCTCAGGAAAGATGTTTCGTGACTTTTGAGATCTTACTAAAATGAAATGAATATATATATATATATATATATATATATATATATATATATATAAAAGTTAATACATTTTCTGAATTAAAAAAAAAAAATCTTTATCCATACGATTGTTTCTGCTCATTTAAAAAAAGAATTCTTGATAATAAAATTACGATATTTTCAAATGACTTTTATTTCAGATAAGATTACCTCTTTCCAGCAGAAACAGAACCGTTAACAACACAATTGTTCCCACCATTTTTATATTTATTCTTTAATTTCAAAGCCAACGAATGAAAAACTCTTAGTTGCATCCTTACGTGGGTAACTTATCGAAACTAACATTGAAATGCCTTCGTAAAAGAGTATGTAATTTTCTTTTATGATGGCTTTGATTACTTTTTTAATTAAGAGAATACACAACAATACAGCATATAAATAAAGAAAAGCGTCGTCTTTTTTCTGTTTAACAATGGTATTCAATTTTATGTCACACACTTTCTGTTCGAGTGACATTCCGTTTTAAATTTAAAAGTAACTATTATTATTATTATTATTATTATTATTATTATTATTATTATTATTATTATTATTATTATTTACAATAAAAATCTTAACATGATATTACTTGCGATCTTAAACTATTCTAATATGTTCGGGGGTAATCTGATAGGAGATAAAAATTCACTGAAGAAGCCTTTTGAAAACATATTAAATCTATTATCAAGAGAAAATATTTCTTGAAAGTGGGTAGAAACCATTGTATGAATTTTATTTTAAAACAAATTAAGAACTATTATAAAATTATATATATATATATATATATATATATATATATATATATACATATATATATATGTGTGTGTGTGTGTGTGTGTGTGTGTGTGTGTGTGTATGTGTATGTATGGATGTGTGCTTATGGGCAACTAACAATTTATCTTCTGACAAAATGAACGGTAGTTTTATCAGAAGCTTTTTGTAGTGAAAATCAGGAACGTGAATGTAATATCAGTTTAGTTTTCGTAACGTAATAATTATGTTTTCAAGTATCATAAAATATAGATTTTTCTACTCAACTCCGTAAAGGTTTTTGATTATATTTGATTTTACTTCACTAAATATCATATCACCAATTCACAGAAGCTTTGCAGCTTTTAATTCTTCTTCTGCGAATGAAGAGAGGTTTTGTAAAATGTCATCAATTTTTACCTCATCAAATGCAAAATCGATAACGTATTCCCCATCTATTAGACGTGAGTATCACGGCCAACCATTGCTGGGCTTGTAATATATCAAATTGAAATCAATTCTATTCAGTTTAGTTTCGAACGTGTAATGAACAAATCGAGTTTTCGATAACCTCAAAATGATTTTATATGATTACACTTTAATTTTCCTCTTTTCTTCAATTTCTATTTCAAATAATATTACTATATTATTTTTATCCTCTACGCAAAGAAACTCCATATTCGTTAGATATGTTTCTTTTACGATATATCAACCCATTTTGACGCATTTAACCATTTAAGGCTTCTTTAACTTTTGCTCACGGTGTGCGTTTTATGTTATCATTAAACAAATCACAGAAACACTATTAAGTATACTAAAATTATAGGTGTAACGAGCTCAAAATCTACTATTTCAACCTTTCATGTTTGTTGACGTAAATAATAAATCTATAACGTCAGCCCAAACTATAATTGTCTTGTGAAGGTAATGTCATAAGCTTTATTATAAGGAAGTCCGAACATAAAGAGAAATTAAGTACCTTGAATAAGAGTTACAACAATCGGCAATAAATGTCCCTTTTAAAGCGTGCGGTCGTGTTTCCCCTATGCTTTAAAAAGGACATTTATTTACGGTTGTTGTAACTCTTATTCAAGGTACTTAATTTTCCCTGATGATCTGCCAAGGAAGTGCCTGCTTGGTTGTGAAACACGTGTAGGTCAAAAAACACTTTAATTTGAAAAATAATGAATAAATAATTTTTGAATGAACACATCTTTCGTGGTGTTGTTTGGGATCCTGAACGGAATGCTTTGATAAGCTTTACAAAAAATCACAGACACACACACACACACACACACACACATATATATATATATATATATATATATACTTCTTGATTTTGGGACAGAAAAATAAGTACAACGTTCGTACCGTATGTTTCAAGCACACAATGACTTAGCCATCCGGCTCTTTTCAGCTTCTGTTGTCATCTGTTTCGAAAATCTTAAGTCACGTGCCACTTTCGTTTGGACGCGTTATTTGCTTTGATTGTTTGTGTGAATTTAGTGGAAGGAATGTTTAATAAATTTTGAAAGAAAAGAGTCGTGGTGAAAAGCAACACTTGACATTTAAAGCGGAGAAGAGATATAAACAAATAAAAAAATAAAAAAATATTTCTATATAAATCCGGTAGGCCAATATATATGTGTAGCGTATATTTTGCCGTTACTGTTTTGGGGTTTAATGATGTGTCTTCTAAAGGAATTAGGAGGAGAAAATAGGTTTAATGATTATACTTATGAAGAGACAAAAAAGGTTAAAGGAACAACATTAAATTTAAATTTAAATCCTGGATAAAAGGACTTTAAATCAATCCTAAAGGAATCTAAATAAAAATACCACCCGGGCGGTCTAAGGGCAGTAACTCTGCACAGTTTTTGAATGATTTGTATTGGTTATTTAACATTATTAACTAAGGTATAGTAAAGGCTTATGGGGGAAATAATATTGGTATACTGATTCGAACTGGTTTAGAGATAAGAATAAGGATTGGGTCGGTAAGAGTGGATCTGTTTGGGAGATATGGGAGATTAGCATTATGACCGAGAAATGGTTGGCACTTATGGGATTAATAATAATGTGAAATGGGGGTGTTACCCTCCTGATGACTGGAGAAATATGTTTGGAAAAGTGATAAGTATTGCTCTTGAAAAGTAGTGTAGATATGGGCTGATTAAGGTATTTGTTCGCATTTTTTCATTTTATTTATTTTATGAGTGTGATTGTTGGGAAACTTTTCCGGAGTGGAAGTCGGTATTTAATGGGGCAATTATGAGGTTATATATTTAACAGAGGGGTGCAGCTAGGCCTTTATGTGTATCGGTAAGTCCAGTTTATGAGTTGTGCTTGTCTCCTGTTGATGAATCCTATAAAGATTCCATATCGATAATATTCAAACAGACTGCATTTGGGTCAATGATGGCCCTTAATATATGGTATTGTTCAGCGTCACACAGAGCTCATCTATTTTTGGCTGGAGAGAAGGGTGATCTTCTCTCAATTATTTTGCATTTGATAGTGAATGGTATCTTTACATCCTTAAGTTGCCATATCCGGGTCGCGAGTGCCGTATTTGCCTTGTTTTTGTATCTGAAGGTGTTTCTGTCTGCGTATAATCTACGCTAGAAGCTTCCCTCTGTCATGCAAATATATCTTTCTACTTTACCGTAGTCTAGTTTGTGCCGGTGGCTTCATATACGAATGAAGCGATTTTGCAATACCCCTCTCTCTATATATATATTTATATATAATGCTCTATATACATATGCTTTTCGCCGTTTCACAGCTTGTCAATGTAATCGAACTATGTAATAGTTTTAGCTGAGATTCAAAACGTGATCGCTAGTGTATTTGTCAACGTTATTACTCCTGGACTACATCCTTGTCGCAGTCGGTATTCAGGGAAGAGGCGTGTCCATAACTTAGAAAGCCATGCCGACAGATACACACATGAATCCGAATTCAATAATATGAATTTAAACAAATTGTTGACATCTTAAAAAAAATAATTACACTACGTCAAATGTTACGATATTATATTTTTTAAAACGTCAAGCTAGACTTATTATCTGAGTCTAAGACGGAAAACAAGACCGTGCGATATTTCAACACTTCACACAAAAAAAACTTACAAAGTCACGTGACATCCGGAGATTTGTCAGTTATCTTTGTTATCCTCGTTTCTTTCGAGACGGAAACGAACGAACAATGGATGAATCAAACGAATAACACAACGAAAAGTAAGACGCAAAAATATGTTTCTCTGTCTCTGCCGAAGAACAACAGGATGAGAAAACCGTGACATATTTACACTGGCGTTATATTCCTATCATCAGATAACTACTTTTTTTCTTATGTTAGTGCAAGCATCACATGAACATATATATATATATATATATATATATATATATATATATATATATATATAGCCACTTATTTCTTATGTTAGCACTATCATAACATATATATATATATATATATATATTTTTTTTTTTTTTTGATTTTATTCCATTAGTTGCGACAAAACAAGTTTTGTTTCATTGGTGCTAATAGCGACCAACTCATCGGGCCGGCGAAAGGAATTCAAATGGCATAACATTTTAACTTCACTTTAACGGGAGATTGAAAATTGAAAATACATTGGAGGGGGAGGGGGACAGAGTTGGGGCTTTGTCTATAACGGCGACATGGGACATGAGAGGGGAGGGGGGAGGGCCCCAACAAGTCGTGTTTCAAATTATTACGTGGGAGGTTTTTCACGTGTCTGTGCTGTGATGATCTCAATCTCGGCCGGGGTGGGAGGAGGAAGATGGAGCGACGACCAGAGTGAGTTAAATTTAAAATGAGAATAAATTTATGATTACAACCGTCATTTTTATTTTATTTTAATTCTAATAAGTAATTATCATGTGGATAAAAATGTTTGATAATTTTAATTTAGGGTATGAAGATATAACATGATAAAAAATATAACTTTCTATAAGAAAAAAAAAACATTTCCAGAAAAAACTGGATAACATGGTTAATGAAATTAATAACTCCAAACTTGTGCTAGTAAAAGCAGACAAAACTCATAACTTTTACAAACTTACTAAAACGAAATACCAGAATTTAATTACACAAAATATCACAAAAAATTTTAAAAAATCTGATCTTAACCTAATCGATAAAATCAACTAGAAGGTATTGTTAGTGTATGCATTGTCATGTGCTAAGCTTGGAATGTGTAAAGAGAGTAGGCGACCATTATCTGAAATAACTTACCGAATGTCTATAATGACATGTATAACGTATAATAGATATCTATTTTATATTTTCAAATATTTGTGTACGTGGATTTTCTTATATAAGGATATTATCATTCGCGGAAAAACAGACAAGGCAGCGACGATCTGGATGGAATGCGATGTAGTTTCTATAATTGTATAACGTGGAACCGATTGGAATATCGACACGATATCAGTTTAACTCTCTTCCCAACCCCCTTCATCCTTCTCCTCTTCTCTTTCTTTCTTTCTTACTCTTTCTCTCTCTTTCACCCTGTCTGCCTGTCTCTCTCCACCTCTCTTTCTCTCTCTCTCTCTCTGCTAGACAAAATAGGGTTCGATACAAAATATATAGTATGATTGTGCACATAAGAGTTTCACATGTTGGCCGGTCATAATTCAGGAAGGGGTCATTTTGTATTCAGCACCGTCCTCTTCCGGAAGACATGCGCACGGGATAACTGTCGCGCCTCTACACCGCCTGCTTGCCGAGAGGCGGTCTTTTCGAATCGGTCAACATGGGAGTCGGACATTTGTTCGGCTTGTGATAAACGTTGGCTCTGGGGCAAGTAGCTTGGCAAAAATAGAGGTAAGCAACGCATAGTTCTCTAAACCTATTTGAATTGTTATTTTGAATTGTTACTCTTTCATAATTTGCTTTGTTTTGTCTTAGAACATGTTTGTAATACTTGTTTATTTTCATGTATTTCCAGTTTTACGGTGAAAAGATGTTATAGTTCTGCGTTGGCCACGTGCGCGCAAATAAATACATATCCATCAGTGTTATTCGTCTCCGAGATCCTTGCTACAGTTTTCCTCACAGCGTGTATTACCGTCAGGTATTCATCATAGTTAGCAATATCGCATGCTTAAATGGTTGGTGTATAATCACAAATATTCGATTGATGTGCTTGTGATCTTTATCAAGTTTTTATAGAAATCACCAGATATTTGAGAAGACAGATAAAAAAATCCACAGAATATTTTTGAGAGAGAGCATTATTTAAATATTCCAAAATATAATAAATATAAAGTACCCCATTCAATTTAATGAATTTTGTTAGACTGGGGTAAAGCAGGTTCCTTTTTACTCCGTGAACATTAAGAAATATCTCAGATATATGGTCAAACACGAATCTTTTCTCTTAGATTGCATCAACTTAAGCGGAACAGAACTAAACTATACTATTTTCTGTATATTCGGACCATGAACTCTACTTCGTTACTCTATATTTATGCTCAGAAGAAAACTGCTCTATATAAAACCTAAGCAGTCCAACTTATTTACCCTTACACTTTTTCCTCCGCGGATGAGTCCATTTTACATACCGTTTTTGCTTGTGTACTTCTTGTCTTCAAGTTGTCTGAGATAAATCGCACTGTTTGCCCATCTTTGTTTACACCTTTTCAGTTGGACATACTGCTTATGTAGTAATAACGAAGGTCGCAAATCACTGTTAACCTCCAAAGCAGCTCTCACTGCTCGACACGTGCACTCGCCTCACACACTCCGTTTTTCTGAGACGGTACGAGACTCGATTTTTATAATATCGAGTCACACTTAATTTCCATACGTGCAACGAGACTTTGCGAGATTTTGCGTAAACTGTATGTAATAAACATTCAGGGACGCCATGTTGGATTTCTTTCTTTCTTTCTTTCACTCGCAGCGCACAGGACAAGCAAACCCGAGGACGTTTCGCAAGTAAGCCCTCTTCATGTTCATGTTCCCTACACTCCCCCCTGATCTCATGATCACAGAGATGGCAGGAAGGCCTCGATCGCCTTCGCCGGTTGCTTCTTCGGAGGGGGACAACGCAAGCCTCATCTTCGCTTGTGCTCTCGTCCGCGGTCTGAGGGTCGAGAAACATCGCGTCCGCTGGGATACTGCTGATATCCGAGTCACTGTCCGATGGGGCTGCTGCAAGCCAGAGCGATGCCTCACTGCTCTCTGACTCCGACTCGCTCTTGTCGTCTAGTTATGGTTGCGTTGCTAACCGTAGGTCTCTAATGTGACGGGGCATACCGTCGACTCGCACTGCCTGTGGGCTGATTACCTCGGTGACGCGTCCAACTCCGTATTTCGTCGTACACTTGCCGCGCGGGTTCTTAATCCAGACGACATCCCCTTTTTTCAGTTTCTCTATGGTTACTTCCAGTTCGGGCAGCGGGTTAGTCCCTATGCCTTTCACCCTGACGTGATACCTGGGCAAGGTGTCAGCCGGCGCTGTAGAGGGTGAAACATTATCCTTTGGGGTTACGTTATACAGGTAGACTGCCTCAAATACCGTGCAGCCCGTCCTGGCCGCAATGGTTTTGACCAAAGGAGCATATTCGGTGTATCAGCAACTCGGAGACAATCCAGGCCTGGAGGAAATTAGGCAGGCGCTATACGCAGCCTTTGCTGTGGACCCTTTCGTCGCTTGGAGGCAGTTCACCGAACGGCGGCTTGGGCTAGATGAGACTGTGGACGTCTACCTGGCCGATTTGAGGAGGCTAGCCGCACCGTTTGGTGGAACAAGCGAGCGAATACTGGGATGCGCTTTTCTGACTGGACTCCCAGACGGCGCCAGCAGACTGCTGCGAGCATCGTCCAGACTCAGTGAGATTGGGCTTGACGAGTTGTTGGCCAGAGTCCGAAACATTTTCAAAGAGGACAAAGAGCCGGTTTCGGCAGCTGCGGAAGCGTCTTCACCACCAACAGAAGACGTGAGATGTTACAAATGTGGCGAGCCGAAATAGCTTGTAGTAATAACGAAGGTCGCAAATCACTGTTAACCTCCAAAGCAGCTCTCACTGCTCTACACGTGCACTCGCTTCACACACTCCGTTTTTCTGAGACGGTACGAGACTCGCTTTTTATAATATCGAGTCACACCTAATTTCCATACGTGCAACGAGACTTTGCGAGATTTTGCGTGAACTGTATGTAATAAACATTCAGGGACGCCATGTTGGATTTCTTTCTTTCTTTCACTCGCAGCGCACAGGACAAGCAAACCCGAGGACGTTTCGCAAGTAAGCCCTCTTCATGTTCATGTTCCCTACAGCTTATTTCTTGCTATATGTTCACTTACCAGTACGTGTATTGAGCATTATACATCATCGTTTTAAACTCAGGTGCTTGCTTATTTATAGATACAAATACTCGAACGCCGATGTTTAGTTGTTAATAGAGGTATATTACAAAGAGAATAACAATTTCATAAATCATCAGAGTGGCAGGTTACTTTCGTACGGTTAAGAGAAAGAGTGGGACAGACAGACATATAGATAAACGGATTGTCTGTCCCGCCACTCCTAGCTTTATACGGCGCACCTACTCTACTACTAGGGACGGCACCTGGACATGTCTTTCCTGGTTAAACTCTCGTCAGTCAAGAGACAGAAATTATCCATTTGGAAAGCAAATTCTTACGTCGACTTCCGTTTGGGGGTCAGCTCCAACCCTTAATGTGTCACTCAAACCTTTCTATTCAAGCAACGGTCCTCTTTATGTAACATTTTCTAGGTGCTCTCCTCTAGTCATTCATTGCATAACGCTGTAGTTTGTATACGGGCTATGTAAAATACACCAGAGAGCTGATCACCCCTGCTTGCACATTTGCAGGTTACCCTTGGGCAAGGTGTAGCAATTTTAGACTCCCTCTGCTATTCCAGAGGGTTACCATACAGGCGTAGTCACCTCTCCAGCTGCTGATGTAGGAATTAAACCCCTCTACTTACACAGGTTAAAGCGTTCAGCAACAATGAGGCGGGTGTTTCTCAGGCAGACGAAATTGAACAAATCAATGGCTGAGAGATGAGCTGGCACGTGGATGACTTTAACATAACTGAGTCATGCTGGGTGGCAGCGAACAGTCCAGTGAGCTTAAACTGCGAACACTTCCTCAACGGCAGACCCGTCTGTAGATAAGTTTTCGAAGGCGGACGATGGGTTGCAACCAATCAGGGGGTTTGGTCGTCTCGATTTTCGTGTCACTGAACATACACCTGTCTAGCCAAAATGATGGGTCTGTTGTTTGCGCATCAATCTATCCATGTTTAACAACCCCACACACAGGCGTCTCCCGGGACACAAAGAGTGTGGCAAAAGATCGAAGATAAGAATGGAGGGAAGTCTGGCGGTGATCTGCATAACGCAGTAGGGACAGGATTGTGATATGTGGAAGTCGTTAGTTTTATACCGGCACGTCAAGCGGCGAATGATTAATTCAGTCGCTTCACTCATTGACCCGAAGCACGAGAGTGATTCGGCAGAGATGACCGTGGCAGAGCTGTTATTTTCAAGGATCTACTCTGCTAACCCTGAATGGGGAGGGGGATAGAAAAGGTGCCCTAAAAATAGTTTGCTTTATTTGAACAGTTCTGGAAAACCGCTTTCAGGGGGGTTGCACCTTCATTGCGGTCAAAACAAGAAAGTAAAATTTAAAATTGCATCATAGAATATCCGTACGCTACTGAACTTAAACCATTCAACACCCGAGAGAAGAACCTCTCTTATCGAACACGAACTTCGAATACTCGACATCGATATTGCAGTACTTTCAGAAACCCGCATTTCCTTTCAGGTAAATGAGATTTGCGTGAAGAAGGTGGCGGCTCCACACTTTTCTGGAAGGGCTACGAGCCTGAAAATCTGCGACTACATGGGGTCGGCTTCGATATAAAGGACACATAGATGTTGAGACTCAGTGAATTACCAGTCGACATAAACGAACGCCTTATGACATCTAGAGTTTAAACTGGGGAAAACTCTTATACCACAGTAATTAGTGCATATGAACCCACACTCGATGCCGATGAACACACCAAAGAGGCGTTCTACAATGACTTTCACAAACTGCTTTCCGCCGTTCCGATTGAAGATTGAATTATTCTTATTGATGATTTTAATGGGAGTATTTGTAGGGAGTCTCAAATTTGGAAATTAACCATTGGCAAAGAGGGTGAGGGTAAAATAAACTCGACTGGAAAACTTTTACTTCTAAATTGTGCCGAATACAACTTCATTGTCACTAACGCGCTTTTTAGACAAAAAGACAAATGCAAGACCACTTGACAACACCCGCGATCAATGCATTGCCATAATAGAGACTATTTTTTGCGCACATGATAGGAGAGATGTTGTAACTACAAAAGTAGCTCCACTCAATGAGGACAGACAATCGTTTAGTTTTCTTAATAATGCAAATCAGGCTGCAGAGTAGGAAGAAAAAAAGAATACTCTAAAAAGGATCCAATTCAACGTCGAATTACTGCGGGATCCGACTAAGCAGCTTCAGCTACAACAATATCTTCTTCAGCACCTACCTGGCCAACATCTCGCCAGTGCTGAAGAACATTGACAAAAGCTGAAGTCTGCCATTTGGAGAGCATACGGGGAGTCGATTGGTTTCAAGAAAGAACATGACAAAGAAATAAAAATATTTAATCGAGCAAACAAGAAAAGCGCTCGCGTCACATCCCAATGACCCGATCTTGGAAGCCTAAAAGAGAAAACATAGAGAATTAAAAGCCAAAGTACAACCATCTACAAAAGCCATTACAAACAACTGGTGGACGAACAAATCTAAGGAAATACAACTATATGTTGTCAAAAACGACATGAAGAATTTATTTAGTGTAACTAGAATTCTCCATGGTCCCAGCACAAACGTCTAGCTCCTTTACGAAGTAGGGATGGCTCCGTAATTCTCAAAAGTGGTGGAGAAATCTTAGCCCGGTGGAAGGAAGAGTTTGAAGATCTGTTAAACCAACATCCAGTCGTCGACGACAATGCGATACATCAACTCCCGCAACGACCTATGGACACATTTCCTCTCATGTAGAGGTCAAGACTGTTGTCCTTGCTTTGAAGAATAATGAGGCTTCTGGTATAGACCACATACCTGCCGAAATCTATAAACTGCATGGACCATTCCTGCATTTACAACTGCATAAACCTATTGTCAAAATATGAGTACAGAAGGAAACACCAAGTTATTTAAAGGATGGTCTAATTACAAACATTTTCAAGAAGAAGGGAGAAACAACTGATAGGAAATTATAGAGGTATTACACTACTATTAATAACGGGAAAAATCTTGGCTCGTATCTTAACAAAGAGACAAACACCTCTCGCTGAATCTATTTTTCACGAGTCACAATGTGGCTTTAGACCAGCTCGTGGCACAAACGACATGATATTTAGTCTTACGCAGCTTTATAAAAAATGCCGAGAGCAACATCAACCTCTCTATATAGCTTTCATCGATCTAACAAATGAATTTGATAGTGTAAATCGTGAATATCTCTGGGAAATGTTATCTAACGCTGGTTGCCCAGAGAAGTTCATCAAAATAATAAAACGCCTTCACCACGATATGACTGCAACAGTAATTGCAAATGGCAGCTCTACAGATCCTTTCAATCGAAACATCTGGGGTCAAACATGGATGTACAGCTGCACTAAACTTGTTTTCAATCTTTATTGCGGCTGTATTGCAACTAATGGATGATAAACTTCAACCTGATATATCAATAAACTACAGAATAGATAGTGGAGTTTCCAACGTGAGACGTCTGAAGGTCAGAACTAGAACAAATTTTGATTCTCTTATTGAATTTGAATATGCAGGTGATAAAGCGATTTGCGTTCTGACTGAAGAGGATATACAAACCTCAATTAATTCAATTACTGATGCATACTCTAAACTAGGATTTAAAATCAACGTTCGAAAAACTGGGGTGTTATTTCAGCCTTCACCTCGAGATAACAACAAAAACCCTCCTCATATCTAAGTGAGCGGCGAAGTGCTAGAAAACGTGGATCACTTCGCGTACCTGGGAAGCCAACTCGCTTCCAATGTCAACATCTATGACGAATCCAATATCGTATCAGGTGCGCAAGTGCTGCTTTCAATAAACTTCGTCTCAGAGTCTTTGATGACAAAGATTTAAGGTTAGATACCAAAATACTAGTGTATCGACCCATTGTCCTTCCAACACTCTCGCACGCGTCAGAGACCTGGACGACATACCGTCGACATCTTACAGCACTCGGAAAACTACATCGAAGACTTTTACAGAAAATTTTAAAAAA